>OV816030.1:21231381-21831381 GCA_929113105.1 Agrypnus murinus | reverse complement strand
AAGCTAGCGAAACCCGCGATTTTAGAAAAATTAGCCAAGCCTTAAATTTAAAAATAGGGCATTTAATTAGTCTTTAATTTCCCCATATACTTGCCTGTTCTCCTGGTGTATGGGCTTCGTTAACTTTAGGGACGTTTATTTTCTATCTTTAGGTTTTCAAGTTTTGCTTTTTTTGAAAGACCAACAGCATATATACAGTTGTTTGGCTGATATCCTGTAATAACAAAAAAATGACAGAACAGCAGAAATTTCAAAGATGTGTCAATATCACCAGAAAGTTAAATAGGACATACACGGTCTTCCTCGACAACGTCGGCGAAGACGTCGGGGACAAGGTCGAGATAATGAGGTAATGTTTACATTTACTGTAATTTTAATGCATAAACAACTTCTACTTCCAAGCTGGACTGTTTATAATAAAATTATGAATATCGTATTTCTTTAAAACATCAAAATGAAAGAAAGCAGTATTGAGCATAATAAAATGCGTACTGAGTCTCTTTCTTTAAAGTATTTCGAAATAGCTTATGCAATTAACAAAACTTTTCATAAGCGGAATAATATTGATATCCATCGGTAGAATTACAAATCAACTCTTTATTAGGAAACGAAAACTCTTGTTTTTTATTTATTTCATTCTTAATTTAGTTTAAAAATGGATATAATTAACGCAGGATTTAGGATTCTGAGTTCTGGTGCGCAAACGATGTACAATAATTTCCTATAAAGGACTTTCCGTAAAAGAACACTGGTAAAAATCTGCTGATTTTCGTATAGGTGAGGTCAATGGACAAATTATTATATAGGTATCAAATATCATTTTTTTCGTTGTTCATCAAGAATGTGCTGATTCTAGTAAAATAAATATTTTGTTGCATTTGTAGAGACCATTTAATAAATTCAACAGAATTTGATTTAAACTGATTCTTAATTTTACAAATCATGTTTACAATATGGGTCATAACCTGATAACCTTGGAAGATAATTACAATCTGTACTACTAATAATTGTCACCTGAACACTTGATGCCATCTATTTTCTTGTATAATAGTAAATAAGTACTGAGAATTTTATACTTTTTGAAAGATTAATTTTATTTATGTACAATATTTTATAAATGTTGAAACTACAGTAGGTATTATTTAGCCAACTTAAATGTTCAACAGTTTTCATTCGGTGAATCAGTTTATATCAAATTCGGTTCATCTATTATTTAATAGATGTGACAAATTGTTTATTTTACCAGAATTAGCATTATGATTCATGTGAATAAAATGTAGCAAATGCTTTTACTACTATTAATAAAAGATGACAGATATGATAAAAATCGGCAGATTTTTACCATTGTCCTTTGGTAAGTAATAATCTTTCTTTTGGTTTCGGAAAATTGTACATCGTTTGCACACTGGAACTCGGAATCCTAAATCCTGCGTTAATTAATTATATCCATTTTTGAACTAAATTAACAATGAAATTAAAAAAAACTAAAGTTTTTGTTTCATAATAAAAGATTGATTTGTAATTCCACCGATGGGTGACGTCAAGGTTATTACGTTTATGAAGACTTTTGTTAATTGCATAAGCTATTTCGAAATACGTCTAAATAAAGAAAGAGATTCAGTACACATTTTATTATGAATGATTATTATCAATAATGCTTTTTTTCATTTTGTGTTTTAAAGAAATAAGATACTCATAATTTTATTATATTCAGTCCAGCTATAAATTACAGTAAATGTAAACATTACCTCATTATCTCGACCTTGTCCCAGACGTCGTCCCCGACGTCGTCGCCGACGTCGTCGGGGAAGACCGTGTATGTCCTACTTTAGTGCTGTAGACCATAAAATGCAAGAATACTCTCAATTGAAATTGTATTGACTACATTGTACGTTTGGATACAACTATAAATAGTATTTAAATAGAAATGGTGTTTTAATGTCACACCTTTATCGAACTGGCAAGTCTAGATTCTATGGAATGCTGTAGTAGCTATTTAGTTAACAAAATGTATTTATTTACTTTAATAATGTAATAATAATAATTCCTATTATCAGAGTGTTGTTTGTTTTTTAAAATTACTTTTACTTAATAACGCAAACATGTAATATGAAAATAAACATATTATTGAAAAAAGTAGATATTCAGCCTACTACATCAATTAAAACCAAGCATTATCAGAATTTTAAAGATCTCGTCTGTAATTAATCAATCAGTCATGTTAATTAGTCACCTATCTTACAAAAAAAATTCACCTCTTAAATGATTCATCTCATGTATATTTTTAAACTCCAGTCAATATTATTTATAAAATCTCTCTCACGAATGTTTTTCAAACTTGTTAAAGAGATGTTAACAGTTACACTGGGATTTCTCACCCTCTGATTTTATCCTCGCCCCAATCTTTTATCTCACCCTCAATTTATGTGGTTGTCTCTGGGAATAATAATAAGTTGTGTGTTCCCTTAGGAGCTTTCAATATTTCATCATTTATTATATTGTCATTTCAATGGGTACAATTTAGAAATACTTCCAGCGATTTCGTGTTTATTTCCTTTGTATGTAGTGTGTGTATGTATTTCGTATGTATTATTAGAATAAAATACCGATTACAGAAATGAGTGTGCAAATAAAATCCCTCGAGAACCTTAACCTACTAACCCTTTGAAACTCCGTACTACATCAAACGAAAACGCCACTTCCTGGTTCCAGGAGTCGACGTATGCTTTTCTATGTTTTTAATTTTTATTTGAAGTTGGACGTCACACTTTGTCACACGGTACAAGAGCTACGAGGAAAAATAGACGAAAATTTTACAAACAACGTTTTAAACTCGAAAGGCTTTAGCACGTATAATATAAAATTCGACGTCTGCTGCGAGAATGTGGCAGCATTAATGGTGGCGGTGCCCAAAAATGCAAATCCAAACCACTTTTGAAGTTTTTAGAGGTCAAATCAGCACCATTCGAAAGATAATTATTAGTAAAATCGACAGTATGTTCGTGACAGACGCTGTTAAAAGAGATCGTTTCATTTCTTTCTAATTAATAACGCAGCGTGCGTTCGACAGAGATGCGTGAATAAATAATACAAAGGAAGTTTTACTGGCACTGGGGGGTAATTTACAACACTCTTAAAATCGGAAACATTTAATGAAGATTCGTGATTTAAATATTATTTAAATGACACTGATGTGGGAAATATTGATCCACATAGATACTTTTTTTTGCAATTTATAGAAACTAACTAATTTATAACTAATAATTGAATGGAAAAATTCCACGAATCCTCTTTAAATGGCGAAGCGAGTGAAGCACAAACGATATTCTGAGACAGGTCTATTTAGAGTCTCATCAGTTAGGGCTAACCGTTTGTAAATCTCACAAACATCTTATAAAAATACATTTATCCAAAATAAATCTCATAGATAATAACACAATTTTATGTTTTATTACCAAGTAACAATTAAACAGTAAACAAAAAACAACGAAAATTGTTACCATCAAAGAAATATTTTCTTTTATAAGATATGAAAAAAAATTGTTTATGATGTCAATAGGAATATGAATACAGCTTCTCTCCTTTTAATTCTATAATTAATTTTTCATTAATCTCAAAATAATTAAATATTATTTATTGAGAGATAAAGTAAATTCATAGCAAAACAAATAATTGCTTTAGTTTAGCTTGAAAAAATTACTTCTTGCAATAAAGAGAATAATTTGTTTATAATACTTTATTCCGTTTTTGTTATCATTAAAATTTCTTATTACTTATTAAACTAATGGCTACTGAAAACTCACGTTTTTTTAAATTACAAGAATGGTAGTTTCTTCCTTTTAATTCTAATCAGCTGTCTGCTATCATTAACTTGACAAAGAAATGAAGAAACGGAGTCAACAATCCAATCATAAATATATCTCAATAAAAGATTTCCAAATTGAAATAAATAATAGATTTTCTTACTATCCAAATTCAATATAATAATAATAATTTTTCATAAATTTGTCTTGTTAGCAAAATCCAATCGTAGAATTTATTAATCACTTTAAATTGAGGCACTACTTAAATAAATACCTTTATTTTAAAACTTTCTTAATTATATCACTTTTTTCAGGCGTTTAACTTTACTAAATCTAACCTCAAAACATTTACATTTATAAATTAGGTACAACATAACTTTAATTTTTTATTATTTTGAACAAGACATGTGCACTTTCTGCGATATGTAAATTGAAAAAAAATTTGTTACAAAAATGGCCATGCTATTATATCTTTTTGGTTAACAATTTAACTCTACTAAATTTTCATTGAAACAAATGAGCACTGACATTTCAACATAACCACATTATTGTTTATAAATTTTAATTAAATCTAAAACTAATTAGATAATATTATTACTCAATTAAATTCCGAATCCATTGGTATGTTATACTTATGTGTTCATTACAAAATAAGCCCTCCTTTGAATGGAACCTAATTTTCAAACAACTATTTATTAACTTAATTAGTTAAAAATACCTTTATACACCTTCCTATCTTCACAAATTTAAACAATATGATCTTAATAACATTATTTACATGTTACATGTAATGAAGCAGTTTTACAAACCTCCACCAAAATAATTCAACCGCAAAATAATTCAAGAGTTGTAAAATTTCGAAATACAAGAGACATATAACCGAGGAATCTCGTTTTCATGAAAACACATTTTTACTTATTAATTGATAAGAAAGGATGCAAATACTTATATACTTCCCCATTACAATACACCTTGTCTGTTTTAGATGAAATCTTACATTAAAATTATACAAGTGTGCACAGTAATCATAAATTACCATATCTTATTTCATAAAAAAATTCCTCAAAATTATTATTTTAAAAATTAAGGTTATGCAACCACCCTAAAGTGTCACTTTGAAATTTCATAAATATGCTTATTCAAAATTGTATTGTGGGTGAATTGCTTTTTGGCATGTCAAATATCATAACAATATGTATTGTTATGATATAGGCATCACGAATTACATGTAGACATGATGTACTACCTATCTTCCGGGTGAAAGAGGGATATCGCAATTTTTTTTAAACAATAAAATTTTGCATTAAATATGTTAATGATACACACTACAACACTGTAAGATGATAAATTTTAAACATATTTTTCACTTAAATTTCATAATATTAATTTTATGATGGACGATCTTCTATCGTTGGTTGATTTTTTTCACACTTAGATATTTTGAAGCCAATTCAAGGGCTGTTTTCACCTGAAAATCATGTATAAGAAGGTGTACACAGATAATTATCATTCTACTTACAGTTTTTATTTGTGAATTTCAAGTTAATGCTTTATTTGTCTAACGATACATAGTTCTTCATAGTAAATGCATATTTTTCAATGTTATGAGGATTGATGACCAAAATGTTTTCCTGCCAAATGGGTAACCAAGTTCTAAAGTGCATTTGACACTAGAATGTTAAAGTGGGGAACTTTTTATAGAGAAGGTCTTAGCCTTTTAAAATCAGAAATTGTAACGATTTGTGAAATAAATAAAGATTATTAAAAGTTTCACAGTTTTATTAAAATATACCTGACAATATTGTTTCGACAGCTATGCTGTCATTATCAAAGGTAATATAATTATAAACAAACACGTCGCTAAGGTAGATACAAAATAGGTAACTAGATAAAATAATAATAATAAAAATTAATAATAAAAATCATAATTAAACATCTAATACTTCCAGTAACGGAGAATTACTGAGCTCAAGTTGTTCATTCATTAAAGGTACCCTGAGTTTGTGTTTGTATATCTCAAAGGCTTCTAAAATGTCTAATTTGCGTTTGTTATTACAAAAATGTAGGAATTTAATATTATTTTGAGGAGTCATTGTGTGATTTTGTTCTAAAAGGTGTTTGGCGTAATTCGATTTTTCAGGATGTTTATTTTTGTAATGACGTACGTGTTCTTTATATCTTATGTCAAAATTTCGAAGTGTTTGTCCAATATATACTGAACTACAAAAAGAACAATTTAAACGGTAAATGCCCGATTTCATGATATCATGTGTTCTGTCTTTAGCATTAAATAAAAATGAAAAAGTGTTAGTGTTGGTTTTAAATGTTATTTTATAATTGTTGGTTTTTCTTAGTATATGTGCAATTTTTTCTGATATTTTGCCAAAATATGGTATAGATATGTAATTTGTGTCTTCTGTTTGATTGTCAATGGGATATATTCTTTTGATAGCTAACCTATAATCTTTTTGTTTAATTAAAGTGTCAATCATGTTCGGATTATAATGATTTGCATGTGCTAGTTGTTTAATGGTTGATATCTCTTTGCTAAAATCTGATTTTGTTAGTGGAATAGTTAAAGCTCTGTGTACTAATGATCTGTATGCTGCTATTTTATGTGTATTGTGGTGACAAGATTCATTTGGTATTGTTATGTCTGTTTGTGTTGGTTTTCTGTATATGGAAAATTCAAAAAGATTGTCTGCGTTAATCTTGATATTTAAGTCTAGAAAGTTTATAGCCCTGTTTTGTTCTGTTTCTAGTGTAAATTTTATATTAGGATGGATATTGTTTATAAGAATTAAAAATTCATTGATAACCTCAAAAGAACTGTCAAAACAAGCTAAAATGTCATCAACATAACGAAACCAGAAGATAATGTGTTTAGAGAGGTTTAATTCAAATATTCGATCTTCAAACTTGTCCATAAATATGTTAGCTAATGGAGGACTTAGAGAATTACCCATAGGTAAACCATCCTTTTGTAAATAAATTATGTTATTAAAAGTGAAATAATTTTGACTTATACAAAGGTCAAATAATTGAATTAACTCTAACCTTTTAACTAATTCTATATTACTATTGATCAAGAAACTATCTAATAGAGGAATACATTCTTGTGGGGGTATTCTGGAGAACATGTTGCAAATATCAAAACTAACAAGTTTTGAATGTGGTGGAAGATGTATGTTTTGCAGCTTATCTACTAATTCTAATGAATTTCTAACAGAGTATTTCGATTTGTAACCTATCGTGTTAATAATCTGGTTCAGTTTTTTGGATAAAATGTGATTAGGTGCTTTGATGTATGATACAACTGGTCTTATTGGCATATTCTGTTTGTGGGTCTTCACTAATCCATACAGTTTAGGTATTTGTGGGTTTTTATTAATGATTTGTTGCTTTTCTAATTCTGAAAAGCAGATATTGCAGTTTTCTAAACCTTGTTTTATTTCTTTTTGGAATTTTGTGGTTGGGTTTTTGTTTAACGTTTCAAAATTTTCTTTATTAATAAATTCATTAACTTTTTGTATGTAAATATCTTTAGAAAGAATTACCAAAGTGCTACCCTTATCTGCTTTAACAGAAATTAGATTGTTCTCTGTGATTTTCTGTTTTATAGATTGAAGAAGTGATATGTTAGATGTGTTGTACATTTTGTCCTGTTTCAAAGACATCTCTTTTAACAAATTCGAAATTTGGAATTTTGCATAGTTATTATGATCTTTCTTAAGTATAGTTTCGCATTCAACGGCCAAAATTTCTTTAATTTTGTTGGTAAATTTTGGAAAAGGACAAAATTTGAAACCTTTGTTAAGAAATCGTGTTTCTCTGTCATTGAATGTTATATTTGACAAGTTTATGAAACGAGGATAAAAGTTTGCAGTGTTCTGACAATTATGGTTATTTTGTAGTGTACGTTTTTGTTGTACAAGTTGTAACGATTTGGCTTGGGTTGCTAAAAATGTGGAAATTAGTTCTTATGTAGGGTTTTTGTAGAAAAACTTATGGAATATTTATTCTATGGAATGCCAGGAACAATTTTATGTAAGGAAAAGGATGTGAAAATGTGTGAAAATGCTTTTATTGGAATTTGTATAAAGTAATGATTGAGGGAAAAATCAAAATGTTTGTCATGAATCCTGACCTTAAAATTGCACTTTATTAGCAATATTAGGTACCAAAAGATAAAGGAAATTTTCAGGAATCTTTTTATAATGTTATTTTTAACAATTAATTTAATTTGTTATTAACAATGTGGTTATGAACATTTTAGTGTAAAAGACACTCTTTTGTTCTCTAGTAACTTGTCTCTTAATTCTTATTTTGTTAAATCTATTTGACACCGAGATTTAATTTGATTTTGTTTCATGTTTGTTTAATTAATTTTAATTTAGAATTGTAGTAGTTGTTTTCTTTTCTCTTCGTGGAATTTTAAATATTTATTTCTTTTCTGTCTTCATAAATAAAACTATCCATTTAAATGTTTAAAAAGAAATTTATGTGTGTATTTATTTGTGTCTGGTCCAGTAACAATGTTTTACAGATATAATTTAAATAGCTTTCTAATTAATTAGCGACCCGCCTGATTTCGTCTCATGCATTTATGGAACTTGTTTTCCAGTTTAGAAATAATAGCCGGAGAATTTTCTTTGATGATAAAGGTAAGTGATATTTAGTGTATATATTTTCAGACTCTTTTACCATGATTTTGTATTTGTGTTTATGAATATCAACAATAGCAAATTTATTTTGGAATTTATAACCATTCATCTTTCATCAAGTGTTGGAGGCTTTATTATTCCCAACAATAAATATTAATCTAGCCCCATCTATATCATCTCAGTATGTATACGAGGGGAGTAACAAAAGTTCCCTTAGCTGACCAGAAAGAAAACACAAAAAAGATTATTTTCGTATTTATTCTTAATCTTCGTCTTTTTTTATCTTTTCTACATAATCGCCATTGATTTCAATGCATTTCTTAAGCCTATAGATCCACTTCTCAAAACAGTCTTCAAAATCTTGCTTTTTAAGCTTATCAAGTTCAGCATTAACCGCATCAATTATCTCCGCGTTACTGTTAAAGACCTTTCCCCTCAAATTTGTTTTAATTTTTGGAAATAACCAGAAATCACAAGGTGCTAGATCCGGGGAATATGGTGCTGGTCGTATTTCTTCGATGCCAGAGATCGCAATAAAGTTACTCGTTATTTCAGCAGTGTGAGCTGGCGCGTTGTCATGATGTAAAAAGTAGCGCCGCAAATCCTCTTTCTTCCGGTTTTCCAACAAATTTTTGAAAACTTTTGGTAAGCAGTCTTCGGTATAGGTATACCATTTTGCAGTTACCGTCTGACCCTTTTCCAGGGGAATAGCAGCTACAATTTCTGATCGGGTGAAGTAAACTGACATCATTACTTTTGTTGCTGATTTTTGTTGCTTAGCTTTTACAGGTGGGTTTGCTCCTGTTGGGCTCCATACCATGGACTGCTGTTTGGTTTCCGGATCGTACTTATAGAACCAAGATTCGTCACCAGTAACGACTTTACTAAAGTTGCTAGACTGCCCGTTTTCGAATTTATTTAGGAAATATTTAGCAAAACGCACTCGAGCCTCTTTTTGTGCCTCATTTAAAATTCGTGGAACCCATCGAGCATATTTCTTCGTGTATCCCAGATGATTATTTAATATTTGCGATACAGACATGGCATTCAAGGCCAATTCATCAACAATGATTTCTTGTGTCAATCGTGGATCTTTGTCAACTTTGGACTTCACCAGAGCCACAGTAACGTCATCAGTGGAGGATTTTGATCGACCTTCTCGGGGCTCGTCCTCTACAGAAAAATGTCCCGTCTGATATCTTCGGAACCACTTGGAAATAGTCTGTAGTTCCATATGCAATTTGGCATTCATTGAATATTTGTAGTGGCTTTAGTTTACGCCGAAAACCGAAGAGAATCACATAGCGAATTTCTGTTTGCGTTGGTGGTAGAATTTCGTCTGATGCATCCTCAGATATTTTGCGTTTTCTCGTCTCCATTTTAACCGATCGTTCTGAAATTTTAAAAGAAGTCTCATACAACAATTGCAAAGGATTTGGTATTTTTGTTTTTTTTTTAATATTTAAGAGTCGCCTACTAAGCGAACTTTTGTTAGTCCCCTCCTATGTTGCAGTCATCTAGCGAAATTGGTCTAGATGTTATTTTATGGAACATGAAGAAAGTGACTGCTTCAACTTAGATATTATTTAATGTTCTGTGTGCACGTGGAATGTTTTAATACATAACCTCAAAACTGGAGACTGAGGATGTAAATATTCTGCACCCGAGGTAATTAATAAGAATCAGTTATAACAAGAAACCAACAAGAGAACCATTCTCACAGGAAAAGATTGTATCAATTATACACGAAATATTAACAACCTAACCTAATCTAACCAAGCCTAATCTAATCTACCCTAACCTTAAAAACAACGGGCGTAGCATTACTGGACAGGTGGTCTGTGCAAAGCGTCCCCTTGCCAGGAATCTCTACAATAACATACATTTATCTCGAAGCTTACGTTGTTGCCTTAGTACGTATTTTATTTACATGTTCTGTTACCACATTGTTAGCTACCATTTACTGCATATACATATATATCAATTAACGTTATAATAAAGGGTGATCCAAAATGATTAAGAACGGTTTGAATTTTGCGCCGTAGGTTTTAGTGTATTTCACGTTGTTAGTGTAGCACTATTGAAATGTGTTGCTTTAAACTACAGCGTCAATTCGACGGTTTCTCGTTTGCAGCATTATGCTTTGGCACGTTGTTTCGGATTTTCATTGGATTTTTTACTTAATTTCTATATGCAGATGATCCAAATCGGTAGTTTGTGCACCGTTTGTGAATGTCACACGCACCGACCAGGTTGATATACTCGCCTTGAATTAACATCAATTTTGAGAAAAGATTGATGTGCCATCCGCATGAAGCAGAGTAATAATGGCATCATATTACTGGTGTCCCTAAATATAAGAATTGAGTTATCCATTGAAGCGACTCGCCTGAGAAAGTCTCAATTTGTGGAGAGTTAGACTTTTCAGAATTTTATGATAGTATGATAGTATAAAAGACAAACTATATTGGGATGTTATTTTACGGCATTTTACAGTGACAAAAACCCAGTGCTAATATTAACCGACAAAATATAATTATATAAAAAGTTATTATAAGCATTAGGTCGTAAGCCTACGCCAGAACATTATTGTCTTTCATTAGTATCCATCATAAGAAGAATAATAAATAACGTAATTCTTCAAAGTTAATCGGTTATAAGCTGTGCATTGTTTAATATTCATGATTCATTAAAGGTTGTGCACATGCACATACTATTATTTAAATTGGTCTTCGTTGTTGTATGAATGAATATTTTACAGCTTTGTCATTATTATGAAAAGTAAAAGGGATTTTGTATTTTTTCTTCATATGATTTATTCATTATTATACAACATTTTCTTTAAAACAGTCATTAAATCATGATAATTCCTTACTGGATGTTACAGTGAGTGACACTGATTGTTAAATTATAAAGGCACTAACATATAATAATATCGTCATTATTTCATCTTCTATAATTTTCATTTGCATAATTTATTAATTATACTTCGTTATTGCAATACCTATTATAAACAGTCAGTTTGTTTCCATCGATAAGCAATTATAAACGATCATTCAAATAAATTTGCATAAAAGTAATAGATAACAAATTCCAAAAGAGTACGTGTTACTGACGGATAGATAAGCGGCTCTTTTAAAGCTTTTACATAATAGGGTGTAAAATTACGTGTTTAGGCATTCAAGGATGTTTTTTGATCAAAATAATAGGCAATTATTAATTAAAACACCACTGCCAATTTAACTGCCACAGTCCTTTCTGATGTATAAATACTTTCACACGCTAAAAACGTCCTGCCACTACACTGTGGGTGATATTACAGTTAAACTGCGTCAAAACCCCAAAAATAAATATGTTTTTTAGAACATCTGCAAGTGCAACAATTGTTTATTGTGCTAAATGTTGTGAAAGTTGGGGTAGTTGTATTTGTGCATCGTGCATGTGCATATAATCGTGTCTGAACGTGCACTTATTACAGCCGCCAGCGAAGACCACGAACCGTTTGCAGTACGTACTTCACGATATACGCAATATAACAAATTATAAAAGCTCTCATTGTTTTTATTGTAATTTAGCAATAATAATGAATAATATTAATAGATATTAACAATTATATAATAATATTAAAATTTGGTCAATTTTACGTGAATTCAATAACAATTTTATAATAACTCTATATAATAATAACGTTGCATTCTGGCAGTTGCCTCAGTAGCTTAGAGGTAGAGATGTCGCTCGGAAAGTGGAAGGTCCAGGTTTTGATTGCCAGCCGGGGTGATTTTTTTTCTATATGAATTTTCATTCAAAATATAATTTAATGTAAAACTAATGTAATTAGAAATATTGCACGTGCTGACATCTATGGCATTTTAATAAAACCATCGAAAATGCGAAATTATTTCCCACGGTCAAATCCGTACAGTTTAGAGATTGTGAGCAATGAGTCATTTTCATGGTTACTAGGCTATGTGAAATGTGTAATTTTCTTTAGTGGTCGTAGATAAACTTATTGTATCAATACTGCTAACAACATTTCTTTCAAACAAAAGTTCTTCAGTGATTTACAAATTGAGATTTTTCATCATATACAAGTCATCAAAATTATTCTACCTACCTATGCAATCAGTTAATTTCTCTTTTTTAAATTTTAGAACTTATTCGATACAGTGGACTTTTACACATGTAAATATTGGCTTTTCACGGTATAATGAACAATTACTTTTATGTTTATTTTAAATTGTTAATAACTTGATAAAATAACTTTTTATGAATGTTTTTTTATTATTTATTTTTGGGTTTTATTACTAGCAATATTTACATTTCTATCGTTAATTTCAATTGATATATAAAGTTAGTGGGACTTATTAATCCTACGCAGTAGTTTTTGATCTTAACAAATATATCAGGTGTTCCACGCTATCTTTTCACACTAATACAATTTTCTTTTATGAATTGATTTGAAAGATATCTGGAGGGTTGAAATACATAACCACCGCGTAAAGTAAAATTTCCAGAGAATATGATTTTCATTAGAAGTGACATTAAATGTCTACGGATCATTCTAAGTACGAATATGTATGTGTCATTCCTTATTTTTTGTTGCTTTAAAGACTAACTTTTTACCTATTAAATCTAGAAAATTACGGGTCGGTTAATTTGCTGCTAGACTGCTAACAAATTTGCTTTTTCACCATTTTTATTCTCCAATAGAGTATAAATCATATTTTTCAAATGGTGCTTTATTTGCTCACTTAAACGGAAAATTATATTCCATATCCAACGATACCAGATTTTCCACAGTGGTCTTTGAAATTTTTTTGGTTCAGATTTTGCAATGCGTCATTGCGGAACATTCGCACCTTGATCAGCGGCCAGTTAAAAAAGTGCCTATGGTACTTAAGTTCAGGTGCTACCTAGATACCTACAAAATCGCCCATTTCAGTAATCTTGCATTGTGCGTCTATTCGGAGGTCTAACTACATCTTGTTCGATCTCCGTTTCCACATACTATAGGTTTTACAACTGATGTCCCCCTTCATTACGAAGATAGTCCAAATATCTTTAAGCTGTAAAGATGCATTAAAAAAATCGGCTCTAACCAAGAACGTTCAATCAAAGATTAATCTCAGAGCATCCTTGATATCGCCCCTGAATTGTTATTTTCAACATACACAATAGAACAATAGTGACGACTTCATTCTGTTTGTTTATTTCAGCATCAACATCAACGGTCTCCTGTAATTCGTGTCTAAATTGTGCCTTTTTTAAAACATAGATATACATCTTTAAGTTTTTTTGTTTCCGTGGGGTAAGTACAGGTAAGCGATTAGGTAGAATGCACTCTTCGATACTACCGTTAAAACCTCAGTGCGTCAATATTCATATATCCACTCTCATGTTTGCTTTTATGCCGCATTTATTATATCAATAAATAATTTATAAGGACGAGGATATGATTTGGAACACCTAGTATAGTTATTATTAGATATAGGATTTCTATGCATTTGCATGTTTCTTCTGCTTATAGCAAACATATGCAGAGTTATATTTCTACATGTTTAAGCCACATATGAATCACATATGTCAATTTGAAAGTGCATATAAATGCATATTTAGGTGTTTTTTATAAATGCATGCATATTTTAGCAATTTTGAACGAGTGTGCATATTTTACCACTTTTTGAGCGTTCTACATGCTTTAATTATGAAATTTCTACTATTTTTTAAATAATTTTAGCATTTTAGACAACCAACCAAGGGCGGCTTAGTTGAGTCTAGGGGAAACCCATAATTTAAGCTTATTGTTAAATACTAGGCTTTAAAATATTTTACTGCCTTAACCATCTGTGTACTTGTTAATATTTTCTGTTTCAATGTTTCAATATTTTTGTAAAGTTTCAACTAAAATTTAAATACTTACATCCTGCGGTATTGTGATAAATAGGTATTAGGAAATTCCAAAGACCCTTTGACAACTTCCTGTTCATAGAAAAATCTGCCTGTACTTTTGTTTACTAATCTTGTAATCTTTCAATTAAGACAGTTCAGAAATTGCAAACTGCATTTCATTTTGAAATTTTAGGGTGTAAAGATGGGTAAAGAAAAACGGTCTGTGTCTGTTACACTTCGAAGTTATGTTAAGGAATTCAGTGTTCTTACAACTGACGATAAGGTGTTGTATTGTACAGTGTGCGACGATAAAATGACTGCAACGAAACGCTTTCAAGTTACACAACATCTGAACACGGTTCGACATCAAAAGTGTGTTGCCCTGAAATCAAAAAACAAACATTGTTACCGGGGTACCTTAATAATTCGCGCGGTGAGTCCAGCAAATCGATCGAATTTAATAAAAAACTATGTAGTGCATTAGTGGCTGCAGATATCCCGTTAAGTAAAATTAATCACTCAGCATTTCGTAATTTTCTGGAAGAAATTTCAAAAATGCCAATACCCGACGAGTCTACACTCAGGAAAAATTATTTACCTCGTTTATACGAAGAGACCATAAAATCAATTAGAAAACATGTAGCGGATAACTACATATGGGTTTCCATTGACAAATCTACTGACACTACTGGAAGGTGCGTAGAAACTTCATTTCCTTCGTTTTGTTAGTAAAATTTAACTAATTAAAGACAGAGGAGCAATTTACGGATGTTTTATTTTTTATTTTGTTAGTTACATATTTAATCACAACAATATTTTTGCTTGATTAAAATATAATTTCTTTTAAATAACTGTTTTAGGCTAATTGTTTGTAACCGACTAATTATGTAGTTCGATAAAATAAAAATCAAATTTTTGTTTTCAGATACGTGGCTAACGTTATAATTGGCGTTTTAAATTCGGAGAACAATCCCAAATCCTATCTATTAGCAATGGACGTTTTCAAGAGCACCAATCATTATTCTGTGGCAACATTGTTTAATGATTCGATGGCTAGTTTGTGGCCGGACGACATACAGTACAACAAAGTACTACTGTTCGTCACCGACGCGGCACCGTACATGATCAAGGCTGGAGCAGGCTTATAAGTTGTGTACGAAAAAATGATCCACTTAACTTGTCTTGCCCATGCAATGCATAGAGTTGCGGAAAAAGTGCGGGAAATATATCCTAACGTAAACTCTATAATTTCAGATGTAAAAAAAATGTTTGTAAAGCTCCATATCGCATACAAATATTTAGGGAAACTGCTCAAGAAGTGCCTCTCCCACCTGAGCCTGTAATAACAAGGTGGGGTACTTGGCTTTCTGCAGCAGAATATTATGCAACTTATTTTGATATTATTAAAGCATTTGTAAATAAACTTAATAAACACGATGCACTATGCATACAAAGCGCACAGGATGCTTTTAATACTAAGGAGGTGAGGGCAGAATTATTGTTTGTTTTGACAAATTTTGTGCGTTTAGCTAAAGTAATTCAGAAATTTGAAAGTCAGGGAAATTCATTAGATGAATCTCTTGAGCATGTAAAATTGTTAGGTGTTTCTTTGAATAAAGTAAAAGGGCCAAAGGGTTTGACTATAAAACACTATAAAATTTAAATCCGTTATAGACAAAAATCCTGGTTTTCACTTAATTAAAAGCATAAACGATGCATTATCTGGCCAAGACATTTTAGACGAGCTAAAACGTTATTCGCTTGTAGAATTAAACAATTTTAAGTATGCCCCAATTACGTCTTGCGATGTGGAACGGAGTTTCTCAAAATATAAAACAATATTTAGGGATAATAGGCATATGTTTACTTTTGAAAATTTAAAAATGTACGTCATAGTGAACTGTAACGCTCTATGTTTAGAAAATATAATTAATTAAATTATTGCATAGGATGTCTAATTAAAATAATTTCTGTAAATAAAATGTAAATAACGCTAAACAGGTGTTTTCTTAATAATGAAAGTGCATATATTTATTAAAAATTTCTAATAAACGCATATTTCATGATTTTTAAGTGCATATTTAAGTGCATATTTCACGTTTTTATCAGTGCATAAGTGCATGCATATTTCAGCATTTTTAAGTGCATACAAATCCGATACCTAGTTATTATAATTAGTGCAAAAGTATTATAAATCAATTTTATTATTTCAGTCTCATTTTCATCAATTGTTAGATAATTTTTTTCGCCTACCTGATCAGAAAGTGCTTGAGTCCTGTTTTGAGGGCATTTAAGGTTTCTTTTCATCCTCTTATATCAAAGTTTTTCTGTCCTCTTATGTATGTCAAATACATAACCTCTACATTGCTAATAAATAGCTATAGATGTAATGAACTTTTTCAATAATTAAAAGTCTATTATTATTATCTATTATCTACTCTTTTTGTTACTTTAATATTGCGTAATATTTTGTTAATAAATAATAAAATATTTATATATCTACTATTATTATTGTTTAAAATTGCAAGCAACAAAATACGCACATGTCATACGAACCGAGCACCTTTCTTTTAAATAACTTGAACCCGACCACACGCGTCTTGGATTACTATACATAATCACGTGCTCCAGAAGTCTAGATTGAACAGTAACACTCAAACAGTGGAGGACTAAGCATCTTATATCTATGGTCTTATGATTATGTTATTTAATAACATTATTAAAAAAAATCTGACGGTGTTTTCGTTTTCATTCGCTCCATCACATTCCTCTAACATAAGTTTATTTTAATTTAAGGTAAATTGGGTTACTGTTTAAGATTTCGAGTTTCATTTTAAAGTATAATAGCAGGTAAGCGAAAACCCTTTGTATGTCACTCGGACATAAAAGCATTTGCAGCCATTAGTTGTCTGCTGCCCTCGCTTCTCGATTCGCTCGGACCTCAAACAACTGCGAGCTGCAAATGTTAAGTTTCTGTTTTTGAGACACCAAAATACTATTAATGATAAGAAAAACAGTATTAGTAGATAATTTGGTTCAGAAAGAGTTTCCTCAAAAGTTGGCCAGGAATTACTTACATATGTTTCTGCTTAAGATTAGAACATTTAAACTACTTGGTGTTGCATGTACTCTTTACAAAGCGCCTATACACGTTTAGAGTTCAATATATGTGGTATAACCTTGCTGCGTAAAAGCATGCCAGATAATTACAAAAAAAAGTTTACTAAATACATTAATAATCTTGCCATTAAATATTACAGAAAACTTTCGTAACCGATATGTAATCAAAGTTGGGTTATGTAACCACCAGTAATAGTAATAGTCTAGACTCAATCATTTTGACATTCTTCTGTTTTTAGCAGTGCAACTAAAAGAATTTTATATATTTCGACCTCTAGTCTACGAAATCAGTATTAGAACCTATTTTCGAAAACGTGCTGGTATCGTATATGACGTCATTATGACTTTTTTAAATCATTAGTCTACACTCAATAATTTCGACAATATTCCGGCTAAAGTAATGGAATTACTTTTTTTTGTATATTTCGGCCTCTAGTTTACAAAATCAGTATTAGAACTCACTTTAGAACATTTGCGGGCACCGCACATGACATCATCATTTTTAAAATGGAACCATTAAGTTTTAAGTGCGAAAATCGATAGCAAACTAGCAATGATTTTGGATATAAAGTTTGAAGGTACCACAGATAATGCATAATAACGGAACTAGAGCCAATTAACGGGTTCTGCCCAGTTTAACAGTCAATCATTTGTACACTCTTCTGGTCTTAGTAGTGGAACTAAACGAACTTTGTAGATTTCATCATCATTTATTTATCACTACTAGAACCCATCTTAAAACAGGTGCTGGTAACTTTTTAAATGGTACTATTATGTTTTCAGTTTTATTACGTAAAGAGAATCAAAATAGGGGACAATTTTTGGGTAGCAGATACGTTACCGTGACGTCTCTGAAACTTGTCCAACTACGTTTTAGTTACGTTTAGGCTACGTATGGGGAACGTGGCGGCGTAGTAATTGCTGCTTTCGTGGAACTTCTTTTATTTTGACACATCGAGTCGAGTGGTCTCGCTCTCTTTCTCTGGCAACTTAAAAAATATTCTATCATTTTATATGCTAATGCTGCGATTATTATTTTATGTGCACTACGTACTTAATAATACAAATAGAGATGAAATGTCTGATTATTTTGTTATTGCAGTATACCAAAATCATAAACCATTGCAACTTTGTTGTTAAATGTGATTAAGATGTTAAAAATAACATCTTTAAATATATTTTTTAATGAAAAAATGTCTGTATTAAAATAAGACAAAAAATACTTATAAGTTGATGCACATGATAGGAACCATTTTTATATTATTTCTAGGGCATAATTTGACACCAATTTGTTATTTTTATTGAAAGTTATAGTAAAACATCTATTAACAATCATAACAAATTGCAAATTGATCAATAGCCTCCAACAGTTTACAAGTAAATATGGAGTAGTTTACGAAAAATCACTTTAAAATAGTATTCACTCTAAAATGCGGGTCTAAAGCTTGTGTAACTTAATTAATAATAACGGGAACTAAATAAATTCTACTTCAAGGTTGTTGTTACCACGAAGTTGTTGCCCATACCGGCCATCATTATTTCGATCGATTAGATCAATTTATTAGGTAATCCAATAGTCCATGAAATGGTAATTTTATGGCGCTGAGAAGAATGTTTGACCACGGCAATCATAATGACTTGGATTGCCTAATAGAAGTTACTGTCACTTCGTTGTAATTTTCATTAGTAACTGGAACTTTGTAGTAATGCTGATGCAAAACAAGTAGTATTAATTACTTTAAAGTGATTATCCTAGGTAGAAGAAAAACGTAAGTTTTACTTTGAATATGTACTACTGTAAGATTCCGTTACTTTAAAGGTTAACAATGGTTTCAGACAGGTGACAGGAACTTTCAGTACTACATTAGAGTTTCAAACACTTTTAAGTAGCTTCGGACAAGTTACTGCTACAATCATAATACCACTTTGCAACAACTTTAAAGTCATTATATTAAGAGGCAATACCGTTCCACATAGCTACTCAAAAGTAATGGAACTACACAGTACACAGTTCCAATAAATAGTAGAAACAACTTCATAATTATTATAATATTTCGTACTGAAGTACTTGTAGTTACGTAACAACTACTCAATCAAAGTTCCAATCTCAGTTACTGCTACTTAGATGCTGCTTGGGTACGTAAACGTCAGTTGAAGTTTGCACTTTAGTTAGTAGAAATTCCTTTTGATCCACTGTAGCAGCAGCGTGCAGTGCATACGAAACAGTGGAAGCAGTCGCGATACGACGTAAGCGCTATCACGCTCGTAATCATTGCGTGCTTCCACTGTCTCGTATGCACGGCACACTGCTGCACTGTAGGTTGTTGATTGGTTGTTATTGTAGCTAGCAACCAATCACCAGCTTACTTACATTGAATAATTTTATTAAAACCCAATGCTCTTACCAAAGCTCTCTTTATTGACTTACCATACATACCACATCATAAATAACTATTTTTTTATTATCATTTACATAAAAATAAGCTAACACGTAACACAATGTCGGGATAAGTTATTAGTAGTTTAATGGCAGCTAACGCAACTCATAATAACAATTTTCAAATATTGCCAATCGCCTTATGTATCAACCTAATTTAATAATCAAATCATCATTATCATATTGTCTCCCTTGGTAGTAAAAATTAGTTTTTGTGTTCCAATACCTTTTGTACTTCAGTTTGTCAATACATATAATGCAAAAAGATTATTAATTGTATCTTTTATTTGAAAATAAACATTTATTATTAATTATGCATTTATAAATAACTATTTCCGCAATTAACTTTTTTTTGGTCAAAGTTATGAGCGTTTCGACTAATAGCTATTTGATTGCACTACGAGTAATGCAATTGATAATAAAACTGACTGCTTTCTCGAGGCAAAACTCCAACTAACAATACGATTATTCTTTTCTATAAATCTATTACTGAAGGGCGTATTTACTATCTACCTTTCAACAAGAATCATTTTTCTGTTTGGCATCTGTTGTATTTTAAACGATTAACTTTCCACTCGTAAATTAACTCCATAATAGCCGAAAGTTAAAAGAACCTTCAAGAATCCTTTTAAAGATTGTAAAAGGCCTCTTAACACCTTTTATCTCCCAAGTGCTGAAATGGTGATAAAATCAAACCTTTTTGGGTTGTAACAAGGGCAGCGACATGCAGGTATACAGAATGACTCATCGGTTAACAAACTACAACATTTTCTTGTAAAACATTTCATTAAAATATAACACGTTGTTTAAAACTAAGTGTTTTGAAATTGTATAAAAATAAAATCACCGTTTTTCAAACTTTTTTCCTTGCTGCTCTCTGGTCAGATTTATGTTAAGAAAATATTTTCCAAGTTTATAAAGAGATAACTGTTTATTTTCTGTGCTTGAGACGCATTAACATATTAAAACGGCTGACGAGACGTCTGCCCGAAGATATAAATTAATGTAAACGAATTTTTATAAAATTAAATCTTGGTTTAAAAATAAGAATAACCTAATAAACTCAAATTTTCAGTAAAAACATTAATTATTAGCGACAGGTAATAATAATAATTAATTTGTATATACATGTATAACCCAATTCTATAAAAATTTGTAGCAGTATTTACAATTAAGCAATTTACTACACCTACGTATAATAATTATAATCTGTTTATAACGATCTGGTACATCAGGGTTTTCACTGTTTTTCAGCACTTGTGAAATTTTTCCAAGGAGGAGTTTCAATCATCGTCTTTATTTATAATTATACATATATTCTTGGACAACAAAACAAGAGTTGCGATATAAGTATAGTATTATTATTATTTATTTATTTGAAAATCCACTTAAAATATTTACATTCAATAAAGTAATAAACAGAAATAGCCTTTCTAACCTAAAAAGCTAAGTTTATGTATTCAATACCATTTTTTAAGAATTGTTTTCAGAGTAAACTCCTTTTCGGAGTGTTTACCAGTGCTTTATATACAAGACAAACATGTTTTGAACTTTCTTGCGTATATTTTTGTTTGCAAATATACGCAGTAATATTATTAGAATGCAATCTATTTAGAATATAGTCCTACTGAAAGACTAAATTAGCGATAAGACAAATTTAAACATGGAGTCTGTTTTTAGATACTTCTAGTACACACACAGAATGTTTTCAAAACTGCCAAGAAAAATTAACTGAAGTACTAAATAATAATTCCTTCTACAACTGCTATTGAAACTAAAAGTTTATCCTTCAATCCGGCGTCCTTTGCCTCGACACTTTTGGTTACACTTCTTTTTAAGATAAATCAACGAGAAGCTATATAAAATGTTTGTTTACTAAAGAAAGACTACTCTGTTTAGAGATTCAGGGACGAACCCATGGGGGGTGATGGGAGGGGAAGCTCCCCCCTCAAAGTTGATAATTACGAGCGAGAGTTGGCAATTTCACAATTTGAGAAAAATGAGAAGATAAGAAAATGTGTCCAAAACAATTTATTTTTTAAATTTAATCTAATTGCCATGCATACACGTTGGAGAGTTTTAAATAAAAATAAGATTTGTGTAAAATACTAATTTTGCTTCATATAATGTTAGGTACAAATAAAAATATTTTCTTACTAATAGTTGGTATTTTCATCGTAATAAGTTGGCAATTTTAAGGTTACCCCCCTCCAAAAAAACTCTTTAGGTTCGTCCCTGTAGAGATTTGGTTGTATGGTTGGACTTAGCATAGATCAAATGGGTGGGGTTGATGGTAAATGTGTTTGTCAGTACCTTTGTACTTTTATAGAGTCGGCCCGTGTAGGTTCTACCTCATACGTACCAAATATATTTCTGGATTAAGTATACACCAGAGAGGTGCGACAAGTGTGTCTGGTGGGTGTGGCTTTATACAGGCTGTTTTATAAAAAACGCACGACGCTGCAACTCGATTTTGGGCAATATTTATAATAATTAGGTTACCTTTATGTTTTTTTATATTGTTATTTTATTTAGGTAATAAAATTTTCCATTGTTTTCTATTCAAGACACATCTCAATTTTGTTTATAAAGCGAAATTAATTCCCAAAAACATTCTACGATCTCCGACGCATATTAAATTGTCTACTTTCATTTTTGTAAAAGCCACCCCATAATTTTTACTCCGAAATTCTCTTCTGGTCTAGAAAGTGACACTTTGTTGTTGCCATAATTGAAGTATTGCATCTGCATCTACACCATGCGACGTTTCATAAAATGCTATCAGGGGGTTTCCTTACACCGCCTCTTGCAAGGTTTTTGGGTACTTTTGTCAATCTCGAGACGCGAAAAAGAGGTGTTAAGAAACTTCCCTGTAGAATTCCATGAAACTTGCCATATACTAGGTGCAGAAGTAATACTTCACTACAGCAATAGGAAACATCCACCTAAAAAAACAAAAGAAAAATGCTGGATAAAGATTACTGGTGACAAAATATATAAAAAGGACGCCTCGCCATTTTTACCCCGAGATTCTTCTTCTGGTACGCGAAGTAGCTGTTTCTTGTTGTTAGTGTGAAGTATTACTCCTGCACCAATAGGAATACTATGCCAAGTTTCATGAAATTCTGTAGGGGAGTTTCCTTATACTGTCTCCAGATTCACAAAAGTACCCAAAAACCTTGCAAGAAGCAGTGTAAGGAAACTCCCTGATAAAATTTTATGAAACGTCGCATCGTGTATGGTATATGCAGATGCAGTACTTCACTTTGGACAACAAGAAAGAGTCACGTTCTATACCAGAAGAAAATTTCGGAGTAAAGATTGTTTGTGGAGTGATTTTTAACAAAAATGAAAGTAGACGAGTTAATATGCGTAGGGGCTCGTACAAAATCAAACTGCAATACATCATTTAATTCAGGAAAGGTTCTCTACCAGAATGAGTAAAAAAATGATTAAAAGAACGTTGACTGTTATTTGTCAGAAATGTCATACCGAAAATATATCTCTTTAGAGCCATATATTTTATGATTTTGAATTATAGGCGCCGACTATGTAGAGTAGAGGCCCGAAGGCTGTATCCGACATTAAAATAATGTAGTGAGGGCTGAGCCCTCATTATTCATGACTTAACAGATGGTATAGCACAAATCCCATGTTTGTATTATAGCTAAAGAAAACTGCAGAAAATCTTAACCAGAACTACCGGAAGGTGACCCCGGGTCGCTTTGGTAAGAAACTAGAACGCTAACCTCTGCACTATCAAGGCTATATTGAATATAAATTGAAAATCTAAAAAGAGGAGTCTACCGCAGTTATCCAATTGGGGTATTTTTTGGTCTTTTTTGCAAAAAGGTAAAACATATTTAGAATTCAATAAATTTCATTTGAAAATCGAATATAAAGATTGACCCGTGCTTTTAAAAATTGATTGTAAAGTCTCCCCAAGTAAATGAAGTTATTATTTCTGTTTTATCATTTTGTTTATTAGCTTAAACACTCATAAACAGTACTCATATCCTGAAAATGACGAAAAAACTACATTTAGTCTCTTTTTTTAAGAAAAGTTATTTAAATTAGTACAACCTACTTTTAAAATAAGTGTGACGTGCTCGAGCGCCAATATGATACCATAGCATAGTTAGGAGGAGCGGGGTTATAATAACCCTAAGTTACTGTCGCCCTAAATTCGATTCCAGCTGACAAATTTTTTAAAAATTTTTATTTTTACAAAACACAATTCAAAATGCAATCTTTCTATTCGAAAATATTTTTCTGCATAATTTTAATAAATTTCATAGTTTTGGTTTTTGTTTATTCTTTATGTGATTGATAGTTTTGCTAATTATAGATGTTTTGTTTTAGTGCTTATTACAATTCTTACATTTTCTAATGCATTTTACTGACCTGCTTAATATAATAAGATATTTCAAGTTATAATTTGATAATTTTCGTTAATTAAGTACTAACCTATTTAGTTTATCAATGCAAAAAGATCACCGTTTCTACTTAATCTGTTTATCATTTTATTGTGTGCAATACTGTCGATCAGAATTACGATTTATTAAAATTATGTGCAAAATGAATATTATCGAAGAGAAAAATTGCCATTTTAAATTTTATGTTTTGTAAAAATATATAAAAAGTAGAAGTTTTCTGCCAATGGAATCGAACCTGGGAGGACACCGACTGGGGTTATTGTAACCTCGCTCCGGCTAACTAAACTATGGAATCATTACGGCTTTTGAACGCTCCACACTTATTTTAAGTTGCACTAATTTAAATGATTTTCTTTAAAAAATAAACTAAATGTTTTGTTTTCTATTCTTTGGATATGAGTACCGTTCAAACTAATAAACAAAATGGTAAACAGAAATAATAATTTTATTTACTTGGGGAAATCTTACGAACGATTGCTTAAAAGCACAGGTTAATCCCGAAATTCGATTTGAGTTATTGTTACTAGAAATTTAATTAATAAATCTTTTGGAAATACTTATATATGCAGACCTTGTTTAGTACGGTTGGTAAAACTCAACTGTCCAGCCCTCATTAAAACTTTGAAATCGAATTGTTAATAACAAAGTTACAGCGGTGTGCGTTTTTTATTAAACAGCCTTCATTAGTGGGCTTGGTAAGTAAATATTCTTAATACACATAATTCTGTAATTATTAATTAAACATTTTATTAAATAAAGTACTGAGTACTAAATAACTGAGTTAAGTTAAACTACTCAACCAAGAACTAAAAGTTCGATGTTGGAACAGTAGTTAATGCTAAGTTGAAAAAATAAGCTTAATTTATTTATTATAAGCATAAGAAATTTTTGCTCATCATTTCAAGAATTTTTATAATTATTTTTGAGAATGATTCCCTTATATCGTATTTTAAATAACTTACCCAAGTAAAGTTCTTTCCATACGAAGGACGACACGGGCTTAAACCGTGTTAAATATAAACTTAATAACTTAATTGTACTTTTATATATTTTTTATGTAATTGCTTATAATATCAGAGAAACTTGAATGAACTTTTAATTAACGCGATTTTGAAAAAAAATGTAGAATGCAACAGCTGAAGGCAATCAATTTCCATATTATTAAATCAATAAATCAACTAGTCTTAAGGTTATATGGATTTCTTTAAATCTGTATTTCCGTCTCTTAACACATTAATGGATGCTCGAATACGGCAGGCAATCAATCGCTTCTCAAGATTGCAAACGTCAGTTATTAAAACATCGCGGATTAAATAAGTTTGTGAGATCAAATTTTTATATGATAGATAAATATAATAAACTTAAGAAATGTTATAACTGCAAAAAGAATAAGTATCCATAATA
Organism: Agrypnus murinus; assembly: GCA_929113105.1. Lineage (NCBI taxonomy): Eukaryota > Metazoa > Arthropoda > Insecta > Coleoptera > Elateridae > Agrypnus > Agrypnus murinus. The sequence goes on along the minus strand of OV816030.1, from coordinate 21,805,628 downwards.
TTTTGTATTTCTTATATTAATCAATGCTGAAAACTATTGCAGCAACCTCAATAAATACTATGTCAATTTTGATCCTAAAATCTATTATATCATCTCTTGTTACACAAGATTATTTAAGAAACGGTACCCAGCAGTCTTAAAATAGAAAAACCTGTAGTACCTCAGAATTACTTTAACTGCAAACGAATCAAATTAATCACATTGTTACGTGGTTTACTCTCAAGTCTTGTCCCGTTTTCTAGATCTAGATATGTTTATTTATACTTGGCTCGGATTTTCGGCTTTTAAGAATTTAGGTAATCCACTTTCATGAACGTTATTTACAAAAAAACAAACTCTCTCTCTTGACAAATTAGTTAGAGAAGAACTAACAGAATGATTACCTAGGGATTCTGGCGATTAATTTACTCGTATCTAAAAGAACAAATGAATTCCCATTAAAACATGTACTCGCCATAAAAACATTGTTCGTGAAGAGACAATAATAAAATGACGTCAAAAAAGGGTTTCATTTGCAAGGCCAACTATTTTGCTCGTCTCTGATTATTAGATAATTTGGAATTTATGGGAACAACGCCATTACATTCTATCAAAAACCCTAGCCAATCATTAGAAAGTTTTAGCCACCATAGTACCTATACAAAACATGACAGCACAACAAACCTCAAATTTTTAGCGGAAACCAATGAAGTCCATACCACGCTCACAAAAACCTAATGAGTCCAAACTACTGGGTCATAAGATAAAACTAAGAATTTATCATATCTTCAGAAGACCAGCAGTGACGTATGGGTGTGAGACTTGGACACTGATCAGCAGAGATCACTCGGGATATTCTAAAGAAAAATATTGAGGAAAATATAGGCTAGTGCAGTGACTATGGAAGAGTTAATTTTGAATTAGATGATCTTACCCAGGGGGCAGAAATTGTTTGTGTGTGGGGGCGGAAGGATTCATCAAGGCAGGTAGATTAGTGTGGCTGGAATGTCAACAGAATGAATAGCGGTAGAGTGACGAATGAAAATGAATTTTATTTAGCAGTGAACAATAGGTACTCAGGAAAAATATAAACACATAATTTTAAATTGATTTTATTCAGGGGCAAATATTGTAATATCCATCGCAGCACAGAGATTGATATAACCGGAACATAGCAAAATGAATAGGATTAAAAAAATGGCAATGGACTGTGGCGGAGCCTGTGGGAAGTGGAAGTGGGAAGAGGAGCCAGATAAAGGAAAAGACCTAGAAAGCGATAGCTAGATGTCACAGAGTATGACACAAAGAAGACCATGAACGTCAGAGGATGGAGCAAGAAAGGCATTGAAAGGTTGAAATTCATGCATTAAATTTTTGCGGCTATTGTATGTACCCTTCTTCCGGCCAGTGTGAGTTTGTGTTCGACTAATACCAACAGTTAATGTCGATTTACCATACCGTTCAGCTTAAATGTCGCTTCATCGGAAAAACAATATTAAAAATAAAATTCTCATCCATATTACATCTGCCCACAAAATCTCACCCTTCAGTCAAAATCTTCTTCAATCAGTTTGTGAATTAACTAAAGCTTGTAGAGACAAGATTGTTTCTTTTCAAGAATTCTCTGAACATAATATCATGATATATGATTAGATATTAGAAAATATATGCATCTCTATTTACAAACATGCTGGTTGGGTTGCATAATTTCAAGGGGAAATAATTAATTTAATTTAATTTTTAAGGAAACCAAAGAAAAATGTTTCATTTTGTTAAAGAAACATTCTATAATACACTAGGTAGGAAAAGGATAAATCTTGGAGTTGATTTTTCTTTCTATCTTGATAAAACTTCATTGTTTATTTAACGATACGGAATCGTTGCGTAATTTTATAAGCAAATATCAATTTGAAGCTATTTCAAGGTTTGTTTTGGCCTAAAACAGACAAAGTGCATGATTGTGAGGATGTATGCAGATATTAATTACCTTACCTGCAGGTTTAATTAATAAAAGAAATCTATTACAAGAATACGATTTGGTAGTTTCATTATAATTTTGTTTTTAAAGATTAAAAAGTTTTTGGGTTCAAATATTTCAGTATGTTGTTGTCAAGTAGTTCCTTGGACACAATTGAGACATAAAAGTAAATGTGGGGATTATTTTTTATAGAAGATTTATGGATTTGAAACTACAAAATTCTGCGTTAAGATGAAATGAATGAATTAATGTTACCCGTGAAAGAGCAATAATAAAATCATTTTGAGTGCATAAATTACACCATCAATTCATTTAACTCGTCTTATCTTGAAAAGTAAGAAGTTTATCAAAAAAGTGTGTGATATAAAAGTTCTAATGTAGATCCTCAGGCTTATAATACAATTTAAATTTCAGGAAAGTGGGGAGAAAAACGGAAATAAATACAGTGTACGGTATGGATGATAGTCGAGCAGCCGTGCCGCATAATTTCAACCTTAAAGACTCCCATGTGAACACGCCAAGCCGCCTCTGACTTCAAGTTACAGTTTGTCACAATAATTTGTAATTTATTTTAACATAAATAATAATTATTATTATTCTCTCCTTACGCCGCTTCTTGTAAGGTTTTTGAATACTTTTCTCAATCTCGAGACGGTGTGAAGAAACTTTGCTACAGAATTTCATGAAACTTGACATAGAGTAGGTGGAGGATTAATACTTCACATTAGCAACAAGAAACATCTACTTCGTAGAGCAAAAAAAAGTCTCGGGGTAAAAATGGCGCGGCGCCCATTGATTTAAAATATGAAAAATAAATACATGGCAAAATATATAAACAAATTAATAAACTTTACAATATAGGATAGTTCTAAACCTAACATCACATTTACGATGATTTAATGTATAATCATCCTATATTATAAGATATTATACTATATATTTTGTGGGGTATTCTTTTTTTTTATATTTTAGCTTAAAGGACTTCCTGTAATCTCTATCCAGCAGTTTTCTTTTGCTCTTTGAGGCAGATGCTTCCTATTGCTAGATTGAACCATTACTCCAGTACCTACTCTTTGCCAAGTTTTATGGAATTCTGTAGGAAAGTTTCCCCATATAGCTTCTTCGCGTCTCGAGATTGACAAAACTACCTAAAAACTTTGCAAAAAGGAAACTCCCTGATAGAATTTTATGAAACGTCACACGGTGTACAAGATGCAGATGCAGTACTTCACTTCTGGCAAGAAGAAAGAGTCATTTTCTAGATAAGAAGAATAGAATCGGAATAAATATTACGGGGTGATTTTTAACAAAAATGAAAGTAGACGAATCATTACGCGTCAGGGCTCGTATGATTCTGGCATCCAAATTAGTGTTCTGGGATTTCATCTACGAGTCGACTGATTTTGTGGAATAGTAATTTTCTAACAGTTTATAGATCTACATGAAGGTACGTCATTCGGTAGTATTTCAACAATACTACTCTTTTAGTTTAGCATTTAATTATATCAGCTTTATTTATACCAAATCACGGTGTATCAGTGTCTAATGTAATAGACATCTGAGCCGGGATTTGAGGTCTGTTATTGGGGGGGGGGGGGCTCTAGAGATTTGATTAATTTAAATATCCAATGGTAAAGCAAACATTTTTTTAGTTGTCCAAACATTCTGAGCCTCTAAATCCCGCCACTGGTAGACATTGTGATCATTGTGATCAGGTCTTGATAATAAATTTTTAAAAACAGGCAAATTATTTTCTTCAGTACGACCTGTCGAAGGTGCTTCCTTATAGAGCTTTATATAGGTAAACATCCAAGACGGTGGGTACTCAAAAAGTTCTGTTAGAGGTCATGCTAAAATTACGTAACGCTTGAAGGGGGGAGGGAGGTTATTTGATAGCGTTACGTAGTGCTAAAAGGGGTTGAGGTATTAAGCTTAGCGTTACGCAACTTTTTCAAGAAAAACAAATTTAATTTTTAAATTGTACTTTGATTTAAAACGATATTATGAATATTATTATAACAAACTAAGTATTTCTCTACGTTATATTATTTCTGTTATTTCATTATTTCATAAAATAATATTTCAAATTTTGCGGTATTCAAGACGTTAATATTCGTCGGGGTCATAAACTCTCAGAGTTTACATGCTTTTTAAAATTAGTGAGGGGGGTGTGATAATAGCGTTACGTAATTATCGAAGGGGAGTTCAGAATAGCGTTACGTGGTGTTACAAAGGGGTAGGGAATACCAAATTTCTTCTAACTATGCGTTACGTAATTTATTGACGACCCCTTATGGTATGGTGTCACAATACTTGGTTGCCGATAACACCTGCAAACGTTGCCCGTCTTATTTTCCAGAGATGTTCTGGAATATTAGCCTGGAAACTAATAATAACTGTAAACCTTTATTTTTGTGCATTGAAACGGAAACTTCGCACATAGAATGTGCTTTTTAAACGGGCTTTTCTACTAATTTAGTGCTTCCTCATGGGATCTCAAGGTGTCAGGTAGTAAAATCCGGTTGTAAGTTTACACTAATATCAAATAAAACAGATGCCGTTACTTAAATCCTGTTCTGGTTAATTGCATAACTATTATTTACAAATAGTCATCGATTTTTTAGAAAAGATCTAAATTACTGAATAATTTAAACGAAAAGTTGTCAGAATTAAAAATGGAAATCACGCACTTGTCATCTGTTCCACCAATCGTTTTACTTTTAAACGGCAGACACCAGGATTTCTTTAAATTAATGGATCCCATATATAAAATTAGTGTTTGTTTTACAAGCTATAAATAAATTATTATTTAAATGTGTTTTAAATGTAAATAATTGGATAGCACATGCTCTCCCCTTATTCAAACACCAAAGGATTTATAAATAAAATAAATATTACATTTAATACATTTATCTTATTTCATACCTAAAAATAGATCGAAGAATATTAACAGATGCTTTATTGCTTAGTTTGCGAATCATTAAGTTGTATTAAGAACAATTGGACCCAATCAATCAAAGAGGAAATAAAATGAAAACGATAGAAGGGCTTTTATTCTTATCGACGTCATCCTCGTATGGTAGGCTCTAACACGTGTTGAAAAAGTCACCCTCACTTTCTAAATTAACATTAGTTTTTCTACTTATCAAGCTCATGTTCAACAAGTATATTTACAGTTAGGTAGATTTATTTACTTTTCAAGCTGAAATTATAAAAGAACCCCAAATAGGCCCTGCATTATAAATTGATTAGTAACTAGACTAGGGTTTATTGATTATTTCTTTCGAGTTGTAATAATTTAAGGGGCGGATTCATAATAAAAAGCGGGTAGAGGGTTGTTGGTACCATGATATCACCTTCCTGTTGTTACATAGTGCAGATTTCTTAAGGGCTAAAAAGATCAAGATCCTCATTCCGTTTGACTGCATCCCCCTTTTCGGACGAGACACGCCGTAACCATGGAAACATAACGCTTTGTCCATGCGCCTGGGTGTTATGCTACCCATGCACCTTTTTTCCCGCTATGTGTTTATGCTATGCAACACGCGCCTCGGTGTTGCATGAGGGGCGGTGGTTGGTTTAGTGATTTCTATTTTTTATTTTTATATTATCGAAATGAGCAGCCCGAATTTAAAAAGTACAGTTTAAAAATGTGTCTTTATGTCTGTCTTCTTTCGAAGTTTGGTTGCAGTGGTGATCGAGATGGTTAATAGATGAGTATGAATTTGTTAATTAATATTAAATTAATAATAATTTATTTAATAGAAAGAAAACACTTTTCTTCATATTGATGTTTTCAATAATTATTTATAGAACATGATTACTGAAAAGTTATAGAAAAGTTTTGGTCTGAAATATTTACATATATTTATGGTCAAAGAGTTGTTTAAAATCGGTCAATTCTTCCGGATATTCGACGAATAATCATCCGGGTGGACGTATTTAAAAATTGTGAAAACAAGTGGAAACATAAATTTTGCATAATTATTAATATTCTTAGTTAATTGAGCGTGAGATAGGGTTAACTGTGGGTTAATTAATACAGGGTGATTTATGAAAGTTATATAGTGGAAAATGTTATTCCCTTTTGTTATTCTAAGGGTCGCTCTTCATATTCATATACTCTTAAATTTATTTAGAACTTAATTAACATGGTTACAATTGTTTCTACAATTTAGTTTAGATGAAAAGATCGACCCTAAGTACTAATTTATTGTATGTCTAAAAGTTGTTTAGAATCATCAGTAGCGCATTTAATTTTTTTTAATTGACAAAAAGTTTAGTGTAAAAATTTATATAACACCCTGTATATTTTTACACTTTATGATTATTTATCGTAGGGATTTAGCCAAACATTTTTATATGGCTGTAAAACTTTATTTAGGCGACTGAAATGTCAGCCAGGATAAGAAAACAGGATGGAATAGGAGAAGTAGGGGGAAATATAGAGGTGTAGAGGATTGCTGCTTATAATGCGATCTAAGCGCCCTCTTGAACGTCTTCAAAGAATGAATCATTCCACAGCCAAAGATTTCCATGTGGCTGTGGTTGGAAAGTAACGAGATCAGGAAACACAAATATGGAAGAGTAGAGGAGGAGATAATACGGAACAATATTACTGTTGTTACTGTTGATATAAATACCTCGGTCTTGTACAAGTACTAAGTAAAGCCTCTCTTGTTTATTTGTTTGTAATTGAGGAAGTTAGGTCCAGTCAAGTCTACGGAATAGATCTTAGCGTCCGATATATATTGCTTGAGATTTGGAGGAGTTCACAGTCAGCCCGTTATTTAGGGTGCAGTTAAATATTGAATCTAACGTTTTGTTCATTTTGCTATGCAGTCATGTTTAACTGTCTCAGTTCTATATGCATGTAGAGCTGTAAGTAGAGCGTAGAGGTGATACCAACAAGCTGCAGAAAGAGCCTGAGAAATGGAATTAGGGCTGATCACCAAACCCTGTGGAATCCCACAATTAATCTATGTGTCTTATGGGTCACATTATGTGTCTTTACACTATGCTTTCTGCCCTCCTGATATGACACCAGACTCCATTGCAGAGAGAATGTTCTTCATGACCACAAGAAATGCTGAAGTGTTAAGGTTTAAAGCCACTCTCGAAGAGATCAAACAGGTTGTGGTTAATAGAAGTGCGACTTGAGGAAAGAAATTTCCGAACTCAATGCGACATCTTACAAAATAGGATTCGGTCCGAATCCGTATCCGCAACCCTATCAGTTTATCAAAATCCGACCTTTATCTTTCGATTTTCGATTTTCATCCGACAGTCGATTTTTATCCGATTTCCGAATTTTATCCGAATAACTTTCGGATAATTTCCGAATAATCGGATAACTTTCGAATGATCAAATAAATTTCGGATAGTCGAATGAATTTCGGATAATCGGATATTGGAATATATCCGATCCGATGCAATCTGTATCCTATCCGATGCGAATACAACTCGGATCGGTTACGGATTTCGAATATCGGGATATCCAAGTCGCACGTCAAGTGGCTAGCGATTAGACCGATTATTTGTCACTGCGCTACTTTTTCAAAAATACTTTTGACAGAGCAGGTAGGATTTGATATTGGTCTGAAGTCCTTGGCTACCTTAGAATTATTAACATACATTAACGGTCAGGTTTTACGCCTGTTCCAAAAGGAACAGATACTCTCCAAATAAAATTTAAATATATTTAAAAATTTTATTATATTAATTATAAAAGAAAGGGTATAATTTTGTGTGTTATCTGAATTAGTTTTGCAAGTTTGGAAGTTCTTTCAAGAGTGGCCTTCAAAACATCTCATTCAGCGACAACACGAAACTGGAAGGGTGGGTAGGGAAATATAGGAAAGGATGTTGGGGAGGTCAGTTGATGAGATCAGATCAGGATGATCTCTCAAATGTGTCAGTAGGTATACGAAGATAGGAGAAGTGCTTCTTGAGGGTTGTTAGTTTTATATCGACGACATGCTACCTTATACTGGACCTCCCAATCTTTATGAGGATAGGCACCTAATATTTTTCCCCCATTTTTCATTCGTTCATTTATTTTCCATACAGAATTTGCATAGACATGAAATTTACATTTAAAACAACTGTTTTATGTATATAAAACAAATTTTGTTTACATATTTATGTTGACAATATCGACAGTTTATATAAAAAATTACAAATCAAAAAAATCATCAGAAGGTATCAAAAAGAGCTCTATTTCCAGAGACAAAAACTAGTTGGGTAAAACGAACAGTATATCTATGGTACAGCCTTTCAAGACTGATATTTGAACGGTAGCAGCGAATGTTTGTCTGAAGATTCAGTGTCCTCTAGCCGAAATTATAAATGTGCGGCACCACGTTGGGCGCCAAAATATAACGGGAACTTCCTGACCGGCTAGCCCACGGTGTTAAAAGAAGTCCCAGCTATATTAAAATTTATTATTACTGGGTCCGGGAAACGTCTGCTCTAAGATAACAGCCGCCGTTTGAACTCAGCACAAGCGTTGATAGAAATAAAAGGCACAGATATAAAAGAAATAGGTTATTTATTCTAAACATATATAAAAAAAGAAATTGTGAGGTTCACACCAAATGCACCATTTTATAGAACACAATGTTATTCGTAGTAAACCCTTAATAATAAAAATGGAAACATAAACATTACGTTATGAAATCGGAAAATCTTAACCAATTATAATCAATAAATTTATACACTCAAAATAACAATTGTTTTATTACTTAACTTAACCAAATTGAATATTCGAATCACTTACGCTTTCTGCAGAAAAGTAATGCTAGCGGCAACTGCGCTTTTAATATTAACTGTTATAATGAATATTATGAATTTCTTTGTTTACATAACCTAAAAAGTTAAGAAGAGAAAAATGTGTGTTTGTTGAAATGTTGAGATGTGCTGTATTGATGCTGATGTTGGTTTGTCCTCGTTTATACTTGTAGGTAGCTGGTAATAAACGCTGAATTACAGGTTGAATGCTGCTATAACCAAATCGTGAAGTAGGAGGTAACTTAGAGACTGCAAAAGAAAAGCAGCCAAGAAGAGGAAGAAAAGCCGGAAAAAACTAGAAGCAGGAAAAGGACTAGGAGCCGGAAAAGATGTTTTCATCGGCTCTATACAATAGATATGGGTGGATTATCACCTCTTGTTATATTTAATAAAGTATTCCTTGCAGTAGAGCTGAAAAGACTAATAAATTGGATTCCTGTGACCCCAAACAATCACCACAGTGAAAAACTGATCACCAGGACTAAACTACATTCCACTATAAACTCATAAAGAGAGAAATTTTCCAAAAATTTCCTAAAACTGGAATAAAGTAAACACTTTAATAGCAAGTCAAATTACAACTAACTTTTTAAACAGCATAAAAGTGATTAGCTTATCTTAAGGTTGAAGAAAACCGAGATAAAGCTGAATTCACCAATGAGGTAGCCCCAACAAAAATATTACCATATATGGCAAAATCAATAGAACGGTGTGCCCATAAACACTACCATATATGGAATGACAGAAATGTGATAACACACTACAGAAAAGCCTTTTAAGAAAGAAAAATTTTAGGTTAAACATTAAGTGAAATTGATCTGGTGAAAAACCTTTAAAGAAAAATTGTAACAGGATCAACCTTAGTTTGTTGCAATCTACCTAATCTAATATACCGTCCTCATGATCACTAATAACTAATAAGTACATATTTATTGATAAAATACAATTTCTACGGCAACACGCCTCGAGTTTCAAAATATTTGTTGATAGAATACAATTTGTCGATTTGACAATAACAATCTACATTGCAAGAATATTCCCTACACTTTAACTCAATGTCTGCTATTTGCAAATGCTGGTTCGACTGGGTTCGGTTTCGTCAAGTAGATCGGGAATGGCGAAGGTCTCCGTTTATACACGAAACTTATGACGTTGCAAGAATGGAGACATTAAGATTATACAAAACATTCTAGAAATATAATATAACAAGAAGAATATAATATAAATATATAAAAAGGTAAAATATATAAGTATAAATGATTACAAGAAAAATAAACGTACCTATATATACTAAAGTATTGATTACGTAACTTGTACAATGTCCCACGATTATCATTTGCTGTTTATGAAATCATAAAAAACCTTGCAACGTGTTGCAAAATTCGTGTTTTTCGTATATGATGTGTTGCACAACTCGTTAGAGCTCGTTTTTCTACAATCTGGACTAGAGGAGCAATAAGTAAATTTGATTAATGAATTATACAAGAAGGGGGAAATGCCTATTGGCTACACTCCGAATTAATCACTTTTAATTAATTGGTAGAATTATTGATAACTTAACTTTACTAAAACTATGGATCGAGATCTGTGAGCCATTTTCTGTTTAGTCTTCTTCGTACTTCTAGTGGCACTCTAAGCTTCTTCGTTAGGTTGTCCATGGAGTCTATTTAGATATCTTCTGGTTAGCTTAAGGATTTCATCGTCAACGTAGGGAATGCCTGCGTCATCATGTATGGTTTTATTGCTGACGTACCAGGGGGCATTGCACATTATTCTTAATATTTTTGATTTTTTGTAATTTTTGGGTGATCTTGGTGTTGGAAGGTTTAGCACAGCCTCAGAGCAATTCATTTGTTGAACTTTTAGGTTGATTTGTGTATTTTTGTTCGTAATGAGAGCTTTCCATGCAAGTTTGCAATCGAGTGTTAAAGCTAGGTATTTTATTTTATCTTTCTCAGGAACGCGAATGACTTTCTACTTGGTGAGCCAACTTTCAAAGATATTGAGGTGGTAATAAAGGTTGTTAGAGGACACTTGGGGGGTTTTCATTACTAGCAATTAATTCGGTATCATCAGTAAATGTGGCAATTTTAGTATTGGCAGTTGTTGGGTTGTCAGCAGAGAAACGGCCCTAGCACACTACCTTGGGGAACTGCGGAGTTGATGGGAAGTAAGTAAATGCTTCCAGTTTTGTATTTTGTTTGAAAGTAGCGGTCAGTCAGGTAGGGCGTTAATAGCAGGTAGTTGGGTGTGAGTAATTTAAATAGTAATCCCTTATGCCACACGTGATCCAAAGATTGTTTTATGTCGACGAGACCACAGTATATAATTTCGTCTCTTCAAAGCTTTTGAGTTTTTCGTTTATTATTCTATGACTTTGTTGGATTATTGAGTGAGCTGTTCGGAACCCAAACTGTTGCTTCATCCAGGTTAATTGACTTTGAAAGCCTTTTCAGTAAATTTAACACAAGACAGTAATATTAATACAAAGCTCAATAAATTATTTTACACGATTTAATATGACCTTTAAAAATATACAAATAGCATAGCAATTTGTAACTCAATAAAATTCATACTTTAACTTTGCACATTGAATGCGATAAATGTATATAGTGCGTAAAATCTTACTTTACGTACTGTTTTGAGTGCCTATTATAGAATTCAAAAAAGAGCACCGTATCAACAAATACCCAACATTAGTTATTTTTTCTTGGTAGCACTGGTTACTGTCCAAGAGATCTTGGCCAGTCACAGAGTTACATAGATCGTATTTGGAAGAAACTCAATATGAATGGCTGCAAATCGCATTCGGTTCCCTGTGATACAAATATATAACTTTACAGTCCAAGAGATTACCAAAATGAAGAATACTTCGTACTGGTTAGCTCTTGATGTTCTTGGTCAAGGTGTGGTCTCCTAGGAGAAAGTGCCGACGGGTGAGCACGTGTATCGCTCCGGTACTAGCCTGGAGAGCTAGAAGAGGATGGATAGTAACCTCGCTCCAACCAGTGGATTACTGGTAGCATTGTGTCACACAATGCGCGTGCTAATTGAGAGTAATCAATTCATGAGATTCAAAAGATCTAATATTAATATCAAAAATAAGGAGTATTGATTCATTCACGTGCCTAATAGACGGAGAGCCAGCGACAAAAATAGTTACGTCATTGCATTAAGAAAATTTCTGATGCCATTGTACTGTCTTAACATAGGTAAACTTTAATTAGAAGTTCTGCCACATATCAGTGGTGGAGAGAGTAGCGGGAGAGAGTGAAAGGGTTAAAAAATATTAATACAAAAACGTGATATAAGTAAAGCTGATTTTTGGTATGATGATGGTAAATAATATATTATGTAATATATTACAATGGCAAACACTTTAGTTAGTGGCGGGATGGGGACAGACAGCGAGGAAGGTCGAGAAAATATGTGGACTATTACGGCATATCAGTTTGTACTTACTATTAAACATATCCAATGAGAGACCTCAAAATGTGTCATATTATATATCATTTGAAAGGTAATTTTAAGTACTTTCCAAAGGTATATGACTCATTGGCAGACATTGACTATGAAAAGATCAAAGGCCAAAAGTATAGTAAAATTTGATCAATATTAAGCAAATAACGAAAAAAATTAATAGTAAGCTAAAAAGTGGCATAGATGTTGGCGAATACATCCGTCCCGAGTCGAAGAAGGTGTGATTAGCCCGCCATTTTGGAAAATCTACCTTCATGCAGATCGGAACTACACCAGCAACTATTAACATCACATTACATTTGTAGTCTATGGCGAAATGTTCGCTTGACGAACCCAACTGAATTGCTTCCATCTGAGTATTGCTTTGGTTTGAAGGCGAACAGTCACCACCTTTAGTTAACGACGTTATAATTCAACCTGATAACTCGGACGAGAATATAAATGTCACAGGTATATATGAACTCATTTTTGATATAAAATAATCGCAAAATAGGTCGCTACAGAATTTCTAACTATATTCATTAATTTTACAGATGATGAAGACGATCATGGAAATAAAGACGACAATTGTTCTGATGATGATAATGACAAAGCATTTCTAATGTTCTATTGACAGTCATTTTCCATTCTCATGCCCTATATAATTTTTATTACCTCCAAGTAGCTTCGAACGCTGTTAATTCCAAAAAAATCTATTTTCATTCATTTTTTTGCTCAACAATTTGTCCTAGTGGTCAAATGTATACCTACATAAGAATTGAAAAAAGCGTGTATTTTAAATGGGAAACTTGTCCTCGTTACAGCGAATGATTAGAATAGAGATAGCAAATTAGTATTGGTCTTAAGATTTCCAGTTTTTTTTAAATCAAATGGGTACCCATCAAAACCGAAATTCCAACATGACCCAAATAAGAACCACCCTCATATACATATTACATATATTGACGATTAATTACAGAGTGTTTTTTAATTATTTTTACTACTATAGATTAATCATTGCAGCAGTTCATTTAAATTACCGCCGCCCTGTGTCGTTGCATCTGCCAAGTGGTTTGACTCAGAAACTGCCTTTGTGAATACAGAATAAAATAATGGCATTTTGAAAATTTTAACAGTTGTCCCAATCTTAATGATATGCCGTAATAGTCCACATATTTTCTCGACCTTCCTCGCTGTCCGACCCCATCCCCCACTAACCAAACTGTCTGTCATTGTAATATATTACATAAAATATTATTTACCGCCATCACACCAAAAATCAGTTTTACTTATATCACGTTTTTGTATTAATATTTTTTTAACCATTTCACTCTTTCCCGCTACTCTCTCCACTACTGATATGTGACAGAACTTCCCATTAAAGTTTACCTATGTTAAGACAGTACAATGGCATCAAAACTTTTCTTAATGAAATGACGTAACTATTTTTGTCGCTGGCTCTTAGACTATAACAACCCAACCAGGTTGGAGGTAGTTTATTTGTCATTGATTTTTAGCAAATGTTCTGCAAATCCGAATAAACTCGAAATCTGCACCTTCGCTTTATTAGAAGGTACTGGGTTGTTTCATAAAATAGTACATGCAACCGGAAAATGCTGCGGACTACATAACAATTCAAGTACGGTCGGTACCTTGCTTGCTTATAACCAAGACCTGGTGTAATCGTGCCGGTTGTGTAGTTGAATACACAATCCTGCGTGGTCGTGACTATAAGATTACGACAAATGAGAATCGCTCGTCGTAATTCTATACGTTCTACTACTCAGAGTAGTGTACTTACTAAACCATCTGGCCTGCCTATAACTTAAAATATAGTTAAAGGCACGTAAGAAGAAAATACTACAAAATCCTATAACTACAGTTTCCAAATAAAGAGAACAGAACGCAACCTGTATAAAATCTTTCTGAAACTATTAGTTGTCATAATCAAACCCCTTTTCAAGTTACTTTACAAAGTTTATTGTTAACTAAAAAAATTATAAGTATTTATAATCTTTATAAAAAAAGGAAATAATCTTTGAATTAGTTTTTCTTGAAAATAGCCATAATTCTAGGAACCGCCTTTTATACCATCACCAGCTACAAATGCACATCAGATTTTTATACGTCAGAAAACTTTATATTTCAATCTTTTAAAAGAAAGTGACGTTGAGTAGTTGGCACCTCTTTCAAAGCACACGGACTGAAACAAATTGCTTTTATTTGTTCAGGTTCAGACTCTCAGGAAATGTCAATACAAACTTGCGATATTGCAAATGATTTGATGTTTCGGTTAAAAGTATTACGAAAAGTAAGCATAAACCTTACAAAACAACATTTGATATTTAATACTTATACCAATAATTTTCCGACTTACTTATCTGTATGTTTTTACAAACTGAACAATTCTTGAAAATTGCTTTCTGATTTAATTCCTCTACGTACAACCAATTTTTAAAAGCGAGCTATATTGAAACCAATATATTCAAATATAAGATGTCGATATTTATTGGGTTAATTGAATAAAATCAATCAACTCACCTTGTACTTTAGAACGGTTTCCACTCTACATTTCATGACACTTAAAAAAGGAAACCTCTTTTACACTTTCCTCTTTCAAATCTTTTACATACTTTACCACGACCCATAAGTTTCTAAACAGTTATAAACAGAGGGGGGTCATATCAGTTTTTCAAGATGGTGTACATTACGCCACGCCCGCAGGAAAATGAGTATTTGCAACCAGTGATCTTGTGGTTTGAGGCCAAGGTGTCCACAAAAACCCCGTACATTTCACGTACGTTGCAATAATATCTTGTATTCTTTAACAAGCTCTTTAGTCCGAGGCGAAGTCGAGTCGTGGGATGATCTCGTTAACAACTCCCACTCGTTAACAATCACTTTGCCTCGTTAGTTGCACAATGTACTATTTTCATGATCATAAAATTAAACTTTAGGCATTTAAATAGCCGGTAATTATGATATATCTTGCATTCAGTTCTGCTTTTAAGTGCTTTCTAGTTTTACCAGCATTGATTGGTTATTCAGCAAAGACGATAATATTGTGAGACTTGTTGGAGGAGTGAATAATTCTTATTTGAATGCTTCTCTGAATTAAAATGACCAAAAAAGATCGTCAACAACCAACGAGAAACATAGCGGGTTTTGAGAGTTAAATAAGCCGTAGCCCTCCTCAAGTCGTGGCGACAATCGTAATTATTGAGGAAATCAACATCAAAGTTGCTAAATTCAAGGTTAAAATAACCGTCATAAACAATAGAGTGCATACGTCTAATATTAATTTGTATTTGTCAAGTTGGTCGCATTGCTTGATGGCCTTTGACGTCGCGTTGGTTTCCGGTTACTTTATTGCAACGTGTTCTAACGCGTTCATTTTAAGATGGCTGCGTCGTGTGACGAGTGCAATACTGCAGAGAGTTCGAAGACCTGGACGAATTTTTAGTCGTTCACGGGTTGTTGGCTCGCGAAAGAGTCCTGCAATATGGAGCAGGCCACGAAAGGTAAAGTGCGATGTGAGGTGAAGAGCACGCGTCGGAACAGCACATGGTTTGACAGTTCACGGATAGCACTACAAAATGTGCGAATTTAAATGTAGTTAACTGGTCGTCATAGTGCAGAGACATATGTTTGCATTGGCTAACTAAACATTCTGAGATGATTGATTGAGATGATCCGGGGACCTGGAGTCACTGTTGAGATTGATGAAGTCAACTTTGGTAAATGGAAGTACAATCTGGAAAGGTGGAGGTAAAATCTTTGGATGGTTTCGAAAGAGGGTCAAAGCTAGTCTTTCTTGTTTCCGTCTCAGAACGTACTACGATTACCTTGATTGGCTTAATCCGGCAAGGTCCGACCAGGGACCACAATCATTTCCAACTGTTAGCGTACTTATGCCTCTCTGCATGGCGAAGGCGTCAGACACTTGATTATCAATCTTTCGTTGACTTTTGTGGCTCCGATCGATACTAGCATTCATACTCAAGACATTGAGCGTTTGTGGAGGAATGTTAGGGGAGGTTTCCCCGTTATGGGAGAAGAAGTCATCACTTTGTAGGTTAACTTGCTGAGTTTCTCTTCAAGGTCAACGGGAAAGACCTCATAATAACATATATACTGCTTTAGTAGGTCTGCAGCGCAGTTGTATCTACCATCTTCATTGAAGCAGGGATGTTGTCTTTATTAACAAATAGCTGAACAAAATTATATATTAATTGTATTTCCTTTTTTTTAGTTGTAAATTAGACGATGATTGTTTTTCGTGGAGTTAAAGTACCGGATGACGCAGGGGGTAGAGCCAAGCTTGTATCTTTTTTAATATATGCAGATATATCAAACACATATAGAAATTTGTTGACATACAGACCCAAGATGGTCGCCTTCGGTTTTATCATTTAATCTTTCGGTTCTTGAATGGAACACACAGTATATTTTTGAATATTTGCCAGTCTTAAATTATCACTCATTTTTTTAAATTTGTGTTAGTGGTTTGAGGTGCTTACCTATGTATATAACTCAACCGTTAAACCATTAACTGAGGATTTTACATACCGTCAAATCCAAACATGCAAAGATATACAGGGTGTTCCGTTCAAAAATCTAAATCTGTGATAACTTCCGGCAAAACTGGAATTCGGCCATTCTGGATCTGTATGTCAAATAAAAACAGAATTTACGTCTAATATTTTCATCAAAATCTATTTATAAACAAAAAAATGTATAAGATTGACCCTATCCCCTGTGTCACCCGGTATATTACATTGTCGTTTATGCTGCAATCCGACCCCTATCTTGCTTTTGCTCAAATAATGAGATGGAAGTTTAGATAGGTGCTAAAGGAAGTTTTATGACATATGATATAATGTTAACAAGTTTTCTGTAATGTTTACAAATATAATCAGTTAACAGGTCAAGAACCTTTAGAATGGCTGCTGATGATTGCATGTACTAAAAAGAACTAGGTGGAAATACTTCTAGATTTAGGTTAGATATTGGATTGAAAGTTACCTTTAATATTCTTTTATAAAACTATGAAAATTAACAGCAAAATTTAGATAATAATTGAAAACAATAAATAGACAGGTCTACGATCTTTGGTATGACTTATATGACTGTAATGCAAAGCATAAAGTAAAAAACCTACAGCCACCCCCATGTCACCATTTCGCCCGGCATGCATCGCTTGGAGAGCTTAGATGTTCGCATCAATATCTGCTGGGATCACCCGTATCGGGGTTTTAAAACCTGGGTACCCCACTCCACTTAAGAGTTGGAGAAATTCTGGTATCCCTCAAACCCTGAGGTGCCCGAGTCAACCGAGAATTCCAGAGTAGATGATTTTGACTATATCAGGAAATTACCTGGCGACACTGTCTCATCAGTGGTCAAGGGGTCATCGACAAGTTAACTAAGCCTAACTAGTTTTTCCGAACTAGAATCCAGTATAGATATGCGAACACCCATCTCAAAATTAAGGGATGGGGACGCAAGACCGATCCAATCCAGCAACAAAGTCATAGTCGCCCTGCCACGTAGACATATGAACGGCCTTTCATTTTCAATACTTAGTTTGACATTTCAGGGGACGTCGTTTCGTAGACACACACGAAGTTAGCTGCGTTTACGTCATAAAAGGGATGTACATCCTGGCAGTTAATCCACATTTGATAGTTTTTTCATGTTTCTGTGATCAGCATCGTTTACAGACTATAGTTGACGGCCTGATACAAACAATTCAATATCACCCCTGATGTATTTAGTTATTATAAGACCAAAATATAAGAAAATCGCTAATTACTACAAATTACATGTACTGATAATAATTAAAAGAGCTTGCTCTAAGAGAATATTACACAATCAAGCTGCTACGTCCGCATTTATCGATATACAGGGTGACCCCGAAATGAAGTAACAGACTGTAAAACCTTGTTATTAAACCAACTAATTTGAAATTTAAAACTAAAGCATAACATCTAAATGCGCAACTTTAAACACTTTGAACCTTATCTTTCACTTCCGGTTTGACCGTAAGTGATATTTACTTCTTTTTTTTAAATGCAACTACGTTTGTTTTTTGTAATACTCGTATTCACTGTAAAATTTGCGAAACATCGATTTGTCACACGATGACATTTCATTTCACAATGATCGAAAAATTTAATTCTTTAATTAATACCTTGTTTAATAATTTTATTGCGGAGGGGAAGATATTTAAAAAATAAATTCTTTTTCTTCTTCTTTGGGTGTTCATTAAAGCCTCAAGGGGCTTCGGGTAGTTCTTTTTCAACTTTTTAAGTGGTCATAACTATTTTTTTAAATATCCCTATCTAATTGTTACTGTACCTTTTAAATTGTTTTTTTATTTTAATTGTACTTTTCGTACTGCATTAGAGGGCTTTTTGTCGAGGATGTCGTCATTAAGCTTCTGAGTCGATCTATGAGCCATTTACTTCGTTTTACGCTTAACATGGTACAGGCAGTGGCGTATCGGCCGGTGCAATTGTCTGGGGCCCCCAAGTTAATTTTTTAAGCAATATTGTTGATATTTATTTTTCAAAATATTAATGATTTTTCAATTTTTGTTCCATTATATATCATTATGGGGTCCCTCCATTGTAAAATGTTCAATTCAAACTATACAATTAATAATATATTTTTGTACAACATAGACTGAGGGTATAAAAAAATTTTGTTTTACGAAGTTGAAGTCATTTTCTGAAAGGCGCTCACCTTTTGAGGTGCCATTATATGTCATTTAAGAAGTTTCCTCGAACATCAGTTACTATAAAATTTGAAGGACCCGTGGCCCCGGAACGGATAGTTTCACTACTGGGTACAGGTTCAGTTAAAGTCGATGAAGGACCATAAATATTGATTATCATTGATTACCATACAAATTAACAGTCTTAAGAAAATTGACAATTTATATTATCAATTCTTTTTTATTTGAAACTAATCCTTCCACTATATTTGGTTGATTGGCTTATCGATAATATGAGAACCTTAACTGACTTCAATTTAAATGTATAAGAAGTGTAATATTTATCATTATTTACAAGGGGCCACTTCTTATCTTTTCTTGAATTTATTCTTTTGTTTTATAATACATATATTTATCAAATATAAGATAACATGTATCATGAATTGATTAATATTAAATATTTATTTTATCTATTGCAGACTGATATCGAATATCAGTATGATCACTATATTACTTTGTGTCTGTGAATACAATATATGTTCATCCCTTTGTGTTGTTCCAGATAATAACAACCAAAAAACTACTATTTACCTACCATTTACTTTATCAAGAAGTACTTGTGCTGTATAGCAGGTAGCTCTCAAAATTCCAACATAATTGTTTCGAAACGTGTCATACCTGTTTAATAATAGCGGTTTCATTTTTGATTTTTATTAACGTAGAATACAGATTTGATAAACACAGATATAAACTAAATATTTACGAGTGCATCTGGTATATTTATAACATAAAAGAACTACGATTGATCGGGTTGCTCTTGCTGTTCTTTAAGTATCCACGGAATAAAATTTATTGATGTATTTTCGGCTTTAATAACAATTTCGATTTCGAATGATGACCTCTAGGATTGGATGTTATTCTAAGTGGTATATCTTTAGTTTCAGTGGTTTCTCTAAGTTAGGTACTTTCTATTAATAGTGCAGTGAAGTATTTGCACGGATTCGAATTGGAATAAGTTTGGTTTAGTTTGAGATGGAAATAGTTTGGAGTCTCTACTTGATTCCGCCATGAACTTCTAATTTGAAAAGGTATACATTTTTTTAATTTAAATAATTTATAACTTTTGCTGTTTTTAGGAGATAGTCGTTTCAGTCATTCACATTCAAAAATTATAGTTTTTTATCAAAAGCGGTATTAAAGATAGGCAACCACTTTATCGTGAGGAAATCCCCTATAGATTATAATAAATATAATGTCCTTGTCTGTAATGTTGTTGCTACACCTCTACTGGTAGCAAACATGTATTATACATTGACTGCGTTAAAACATTATAGTACAGGTTACCTTTCTCTTTTTATTTGAAGAAATATTCCTTAAAACATTATGAGTTGCGGTTATTATTTTACATGTAAGTTTGTTAACATTTTTTTTATTTTACATACATTCATTCAATTTAAACATTTAATTTTAATTACAAAAAATAGTTTAGTTAGTAGAAGTATATTTTTCAAAACTTTACCCAATAAATGTTTAAAATTAAAATAAATCTACATGTTTTATCTACAACGTCAAAAGTTTTATAAATTTAATTAAACGATAGATAGTATGTTATAAACATTTTTTTGCGATAACCTTTAATTAAGTATCAAAAATGTTTTGAATATTATTGTTTATATTACATAGTGATATCTAAATCATAAATAGTGACGGATTACATACTATGTATATTGTATATGAAGGCGCGCTTACGCCGGGTTTATGATCTGGAGTCAAAATTGCCCGAAAATGGCTCTAATAAAAACCAATCATCTTTATTATTTTTGTAGTATTTTCGTCTCTTAATAGATATTTAAGATACAAGTATAAAAAGTCAATCTTTATTGAGCGAACGGGTTAAGACACGAGCGAGTACGAGCGAGTGTTTTAAAAGACGTGAGTGCAATGAAGAGACTTTTGGTTTGTAGGTTTGTAGATTTAGAATATTAAGTATATGTTCATAATTAATTACAGCTATATTAATACCTAATTTAAATGCAATTAAGCTCAAAAATTTATGTTGAACTGTTTCTAAACATTTAATTGAAATTTGATAGTGTGGGACTGTGGGTACCACACAGTTGAACCATATTCTAATACAGATCTAATCATACTACAATACAAAGTTTTTAAAATATTTTCAGAGAAATGTTTTCCTATACGTGTGATAAATCCAAGTAGTTTAAGGGCTCGATTTCGGCAGTGCGGATATGATCTTTAAAGGATAATTTATTGTCAAAATATGTACCTAAATCTTTTATTGTTGTAACCGTTTTTAAGTTTTTGCTGTCAACTGTATATATTTATGTAGTGAACGTTACTTAATTTTCTTATAAAGCTAATACCATTAAACTTCTTACTGTTAAATGAAAGTTTGTTTACACAACACTATTGTTATAAACTGTTTAAGTCTGATTGTATTAACAATCATGTATAGTTATAATAGTTTTGTACAGTTTTAGAACGTTCGCATACATTAGGACTTGACAATATTTAATGCAATTAGCTATGTCATTTACGAACAAAATGAAAAGTATAGGACCACAATGTGATCCTTGCGGAACCCCTGACGTTACTTTTTTATTTAACAGGGAGCTTTGTATTTGACATATTGTATACGATATTTAAAAATGCTAGCTATCCATTTAACAATACTTCTTGCATGTGTATCTTACAACGTTTTATCTACGATCATAACGCTTTACTAGAGTATTCATTTTACTTAATATTTTTTTGAAATTTGTGACTTATGTCATGTATATCAGCGTTATATGATTTTTACGTGCCTTTTTGTTTAGCAACCAGTTGTAAAATATTCATAAATCATTTTTCATATATCTCTTCTTAACATTAGCTTGCAATAAAAATTTTATAACACTAGCTCACTAAACGTTAATTTCGTATACGAAAATGAGTATAAAAACATTTTGTATGATCGTAGATAAAAGAGTATTCTTCAGGATATTCCGAAATATTCGACACACACAACGTACAGGTAGGGTTGCCAGAGGTCCCAGTTTTCTGGGATTGTTCCGATTTGGGGCCTAAAATCCCTGTGTCCCGATAAAAGGTTTAGTAAAACTAGTAAAAAAGATTGTCATAGGAAATTGACGCGTTGATATATTTTATTATTAAATATTCGACACACACAACGTACATGATGTAGGGTTGCCAGAGGTGTCAGTTTTCTGGGATTGTTCCCATTTGGGTCCTAAAATCCCTGTGCCCTGATAAGAGGTTTATTACAACTTATAAAAAAGATTGTCATAGGTAATTGACGCATTGATATATTTTATTCTTAAATATTCGACATACACATCGTACAGGTAGGGTTGTCAGACATCCCAGTTTTTTGGGATTGTTCCGTTTTGGGGCCTAAAATCCCTGTGTCCCGATAAAAGGTTTATTAAAACTAGTAAAAAAGATTGTCATAGAAAATTGCCTAAAATCCCTGTGTCCCGATAAAAGGTTTATTAAAACTAGTAAAAAAGATTGTCATAGAAAATTGACGCATTGATATATTTTATTTTTAAATATTCTACACACACACACACACACACACACACAACGTACAGGCAGGTTGCCAGACGTCCCAGTTTCCTGGGATTGTTCCGATTTGGGGCCTAAAATCCCTGTGCCCCGATAACAGGTTTATTAAAACTAGTAAAAAAGATTGTCATAGGAAATTGACGCATTGTTATATTTTATTCTTAAATATTCGACACACACAACGTACAGGCAGAATTGCCAGACGTTTCAGTTTTCTGGAATTGTTCCGATTTGGGGCCTAAAATCCGTGTCCCGATAAAAGGTTTATTAAAACTAGTAAAAAAGATTGTCATAGAAAATTGACGCATTGATATATTTTATTTTTAAATATTCTATACACACACACGCACACACACACAACGTACAGGCAGGGTTGCCAGACGTCCCAGTTTCCTGGGATTGTTCCGATTTGGGGCCTAAAATCCCTGTGCCCCGATAACAGGTTTATTAAAACTAGTAAAAAAGATTGTCATAGGAAATTGAGGCATTGTTATATTTTATTCTTAAATATTCGACACACACAACGTACAGGCAGGATTGCCAGACGTTTCAGTTTTCTGGAATTGTTCCGATTTGGGGCCTAAAATCCGTGTCTCGATAACAGGTTTATTAAAACTAGTAAAAAAGATTGTCATAGGAAATTGACACATTGATATATTTTATTCTTAAATATTCTACACACACAATGTACAGGCAGGGTTGCTAGACGTTTCAGTTTTCTGGAATTGTTCCGATTTGGGGCCTAGAATCCCTGTGTCCCAATAAAAGGTTTATTAAAACTAGTAAACAAGATTGTCATAGAAAATTGACGCATTGATATATTTTATTTTTAAATATTCTACACACACACACAACGTACAGGCAGGGTTGCCAGACGTCCCAGTTTCCTGGGATTGTTCCGATTTGGGGCCTAAAATCCCTGTGCCCCGATAACAGGTTTATTAAAACTAGTAAAAAAGATTGTTATAGGAAATTGACGCATTGGTATATTTTATTCTTAAATATTCGACACACACAACGTATAGGTAGGGTTGCCAGAGGTCCCAGTTTAGGGATTGTTCCGATTTGGAGCCTAAAATCCCTGTGTCCCGATAAGAGGTTTATTAAAAACTAGCAAAGAAGATAGTCATAGAAAATTGACGCATTGATATATTTTATTCATATGATACGCCTCATTTTCGTCATCCGGAATAGATAATATTTTTAATATATTTATTATTAATTAATTAAGTGAAGTGGGTGGCCGCATGGTAAAGAGTCCGACTCTTACTTAGGCGGCCCGGGTTCGATCCCCGAAACCGAAACAATTTTTTTCTTCGATAAAGTTTTAGTACACTTCGTCGTACTATCAGATGGGCACGTTAAGCAGTCGGCCTCGACAACCACATAAACTCTTTCTGCGGTTGTCGTTAAAAATAACACCGCCCTGCACCACGCAGGTATTTTTATTTACTTCAGTAGTTTGGCAATGTTAGTTGTAATTAACATTATACAATCCAGTTATTTTTTTTATCTATAATATAATTGTTTTCAGAAATTTTGATATAATCAAAACGACATAACATATGGGTAAAATATACAGATACTACAATTAATGGTTAAACTAAACCTAACTACTGCGGTTATATATTATATTATATCTTTAGTTCGTTTATATACGAGGGGAGTTTTTTAAGTTATCTACCTAGCTATGAAAACAACGAGTTAGAGAACAGATAAAATTTTATTTTTCAACATAAGAACTATTAACACTAACGCACTTATTTCAGCGTTTTTCTAATAACGCTATGCCTTCGAAAAAACAACTCTTCTGGTAATTGTGCAAAATATAACTCCACGGCGTTTTCCAAGTCATCATTCGATAAAAAGCGACGCCCTCTCAAGTGTTTTTTGAGTTTTGGAAAAAAATAATAGTCAGAGGGGGCGAGATTGGGTGGGACTGTAAGGTGGATGTTGTAATTCCTCAAAGCCGCATTCATTGATTACTTCTTGAAAAGTTCGTGGTTTATGGACCTTGCAGTTGTCGTGCAGTAGCAGAGTTTTCTGAGCATAACTGTGGAGTCTTTTTTTGCGTGTAGCCGCTTTCAAGTTCCTAATTGTGTCTTTGTAGACATTTCCCTTTATTGTAATCACATTTGGCATATATACCCATTTAAGAGAATCCCCCTTCGCGTCCCAGAAAACTGTGGCCATCACTTTCTATGCAGAAGATTCTTTAAACTGATATATAAATGACAAATGTTAAGCGATTGGAATCAAACTTGGAGATGACACTATAAAATGTCACAGCAACTTGACATAAGAAAATTGTCGCGGTAGTATATTGTTTTCATAGCTAGTTATATAACTTAAAAAACTCCCCTCGTAGCAATAGCTAGATGTCTTGCTGTTCTGTACAACAATATGTAGCACAGAAGCAAGTGTCTGTCTCACACCGTTTAATAAGAGCGCGGGAAAAATAGCTAATAAACATTTTTATTTATATAACATTAACCACAACCTTACGATCATTTTTATATAATTTAGTAACGGCAAGATATGTATTTTCTTTATAGAACCCTTAAAGAGCTCAAATGACCAGTTTATAAAAATTGCGAACACCTTAGTTTAGTAACGATGTGTAATTTGAGAGTTTTCGTTACCACTATATAACTTCTAAATATAACCGCATTTTTACTGATAAAATGAAGTATTGTGTCTGTTGCAGTGTCGATAAATATTTCGGTTACCCAATTTGTATTATTCTTTCTCTTTCGCAATCACATCTTTTGAATTGAGCATTGTTATAATAAGTTAGATATTCCATTGCTAACAATGCCCATTAATGTGTCTCTTTCATTTTGGCATATAGCGCATTCCGCAAAAAGTCCAACCTCCACAGATAAAATTCAATATTCAATAATGCTTAAAAAACCAATGCATTTTCGAAGTTGTCAAATTCATGTTATAACACGAATTGCAATTGCCGCAGTCAAATTACGATGATGGAATATTTGTTAGACTTTTATGCAAAAATCTGTGCAAAAAAGAATGAAAACTGCCATTCGGTGCATGTAATTACGGTAGTGGTTTAACACAATAATGTCAGTGAGTTTAGTTTTAAATTGTAGTTCATTGTTACAGACAAAGTTTTTTTTATAAATAAGAGCAGAGCTATTGCAAAACTTATAATTACCTAGTATTTCATGTCTCCATTTTATCACTTGGACGTAACGCACGTTTTAGCTTGATCTGCTTGTAAACAACATCAGATATAAAAAAAACAAATACATTATTATTAAGGGGAAAAAATCCATCAAATTAAAAGTTTAGTTGCTTAAAAATAATTTCTGGGAACTCGCTAATCATAAAAATGCGTTGGAATGCTCACGGTACGTAACCGCGGAATATTGTCATAACGGAAGGCAAAAAATATTCTTATAAAGACTGGAAACTCACCCATCCATAAATGTAAGTAACTCTATATATCTTTAAGTGATATAACGTTACTGACAGTGTAGTTATTGCAGTATTTTAGCTTCAATTTTTAAATGTCCTGCTTTAACTAGGGAACTTTGTTTAATTTTAGTAATAAACTAAAATTTTTGTCAGTTGCTAGTCCAGTCGGTTTTGTCGGCAAGGTCTGTAAAAATTAACAAAGAAAGGATCAAATTATATGGAAAAGATGAAGAGCAAGATGGCCACGTTATGTTTTTCTACAGTGTATTTTATTAACGATATAATGTTAAATAAAAGTTTATAAATAAAAGTCATAATAAAACTTATAATACACAGATGACCTAACCTTAATAAATTTTAGTCTTTCATCTTTTGCGTGGTCTTTTGATAATGTCGTTTAAAATTGTGTAAATGAAAGAACTGGATCGTAAGCTCTAGTCCTTAACAATTGTGACTTCGTCGTGGGAAAAGGAAGATGGACTGTTTTTATTAAGACACTATCCATATTTAAATTACAACAAATAATTAAGCTTGTGGACAAAAAAACATGTAACACATTGTAGCCATCTTTTATAATATAGTATCTAGTATTTTTATAAAAGTAATTAACAACACCGCTATACAACTTCGCAAAAACAAAGTTTTATAACGAGGCAACAGCAAAACTCCTATAAATTTGTTGTTACTGTAGTAACAACAAATTTATATGAGTTTGTAAAAGTTAAAACATGTTGCTTCCATCTTAGCTTTGTATCCAGCGTCATACCAAGGTATTTCGCTGTATTTCCATATGGGACCACATTACCACTCAGATTGATTAAAGGTGTACTTCCCAAGTTGTTATTGGTAAAGTTAATATGGACTGATTATGTTTCATTCAACTTAATTTTCCCATTTTTAGCCCAGGTACAAATCTTGTTGCTGGAGCTTGTTAGTTGCTTCATTTACGTTAATTCCCACTGCCAACACAGCAGTATCATCTGCAAATGTGGCAATAGTTACATTATTTATTTGGCGTAGATCACATGTGTACAATAAATAAAGAATGGGGCCGAGGACTCTCTCTTTATCTCTCTCAAGTCAGAGTATTCGTCCTCTGCTTGATTCTCAATACTCTGTCTGTAATGTAGGATGTTAACAGTGCTATACATTGCCTAGGCAACAACTTATTTAGTTTAAGTATGTGTCCTTCATACCAAACCTTACCAAAGGCTTGAGCTACATGAAGGAGTATGGCAGAGCGAATTAGCTTTTCCTCTAGTGCATTTTCTAGTATGTCTATGATTCGGTGGACTTGATCTATAGTAAAATCTTTTTGCCTAAACCAAATTGGTGATCTGGAATTAGGTTTTTATCTTCTATTACAGTTTTTAATCTCTTCAAGAAGAGTTTTTCAAACAGCTTCGAGATGATCGGTACGATCATAACGTCTTGCCTAAAATGAAAAATTTAGGGGCAGGACATAGAAAGGATAGTTACCGTCGCGTCGTTCAGATTAATTAATTGTTGCCTCGGTCCGAGTTACCGTTATCTTTATTCTGAAATGGATATAGTAAGATAGGAAGATATATGTAAACCTTTGACTGTGATTGATATGTCTTTTGTTTTGGTATATCTGTGCTGAGATGTGTGATTTATTATTGAGTTAGTATTTACTGCCTTGTGTATTATCTTCTCCTCATGTTTGTGATTGTTATTACTTTTGCTGTTGTACGGTATTTAAGAGATTGCACTTGTTTAAGCCTTATAGAGAATATTACTATTTAATGAGTACATTGATAATAAGGACTTACTCTAAGATTTAGAGAAGGTATAATAGCCTGAGAAGCTGTATGTAGAGCCAGGAATAGCTACTCTTCTTGTCTGTCCTACTTTTAACTATTCCATTTTAGATAAGAAGCTGACGCTTCTGAAGCACGAAGATCTGAGATTTCAGATTTCCGAAGTTTTCAGGCACTCTAATGGTTGTTTGTTCCAGGCACGTTAGTCATTCTTGGTTTCAGACACGAAGTCCTGAGGATGTCAGGCACAAAGCCTTGAGATTTTTCCATCATGAAATCCTGATGGTTTCAAGCACGAAGTCCTGCGGGTTTCGGGCACAAAGCTTTGAAATTTCCAACCGCACGAATATGACACTATAACATCAAATTATTTTGTATAAAAAGTATACCATTTAGGAACTATTACTCATTACCATAGCAGTTGTACAAAAAGTAATCACTTTTTGTACAATACAAAAAGTAGTCTGAGGTTATGTATGAACTATTTTCCGCGGTGCTCTATAAGATTTTCTTTTATAGCAATAATGCAATGTAGTAAGTAGAAATTCTTATTTAACTAATAATCATTTATCTTTTCTATGACAATAGTAAAATACTAAATTAATTAAAGACATAAAAAACAAAAACAAATTTGACGTTTCTATTAGAATTTTAGTTGCTGCTCGGAACGTCGGAATGACGTCGCAAAAACAAAAACCAATCATAACCTCTAATTATTTAACGGTAAACACATATATCTTAGACAACGCCTGTCAAGATTTCTTCGAATTTTCGACAAAATGGGAGTGAGATTATACATTTGTGAGTATTTCTTAATGATATTAATTTTTAATATTCAATTGCCACTTTTTACAAATATTAGAATTGCAGTAAATATAAAGTAGTTTCACGTCATGTTGTTTATTCTAAACAATCCTCTCCCAGAGTTTGCTAGTTAAAAATAAGCAGTTGGAGAAAAAATAGTATGTTTAATTCGTACAAAAAATGCATGTTTTTGGGAGGAATGAGAAAGTTGCCGGACGACGCGTTAGCGGAGTCTGGCAGCCTTATGAGTCCCAAAAACATGCATTTTTTGTACGAATTAAACATACTATTTTTTCTCCAACTGCTTATGAATGAAACAAATAACTAATTTGGTCATTATTCTAGAAACAACAAAATTGTATAAATAAATATCCTTACTTTCGACCTCATTGTATAACAGGTTCTACAATAAAAATGCGAAAGTAATCGGCTGGACTAGCCAATACCATATTTAATGATAAATGTTGTTTTTGTAATACACTAATTTTTTAGCAACAGTGATAGGACTGAAATAGTATACTAATATTAGCCATTCAAAAAGTTAATGCGATAAAAGGTTATCAAATTTCGCCAGACAAAAACACCTATTTTAGGGTTTTATTGCAATTTTCATTTAAATAGTTATTATTTTTAACCATCTTCATGATCTGTAATTCCACAAAGTATATAAACAAAGTAGCTGTTTATTTGCAATATACTACACAAATAACCATACCTGTGACCTCCAGAGGTAATCAAAGATTAAGTACATTAAGATTTGGAACTTTGTAAAATTATTTAAAACTTACGTAATACTAATAATTCGTAATAGTGATACAACTTGGCATCCTGAACAACTGTTTAAATCACTCTCAAAGCAATCCGATGGATGTTTGACCTCCAATGGTCGTCAAAGATCAAGTACTGGATTTCCTAGAATTACTTAAAACTTTGTAGATTTATATAATTTGTTATTCTGAACAATGTTTAAATTACCCTTAAAACGACTTGATGGATCGTTCGACCTCCAGAGGTCAGTAAGGTTTAAGTAAATTAATTTTATTTCGTAGTCTTTTAGAACTTACTGTCCTAAACAATGCTTAGATCGACTCTATGGATTGTTTGACCCCCGGAGGTCAAGGTAAAGTACATTTAAATATTAGATTTCGTAGAATTACTTGAGATTTTGTAGTGTTATAGAACTTGTACTGAAAAATGTTTAAATTACCTTCAAAACGACTTGATGTCAAAGATTACGTACAAAAATATTGGCTTTCGTAGAATCACTTGAAACATCTTAGATTTATAAAACTTTACATTCTGAACCAATGCCTAAAGTGATCCAATGGATCCGTCCGACCTCCATAGGTCATTTAAGATTAAGTACATTAAAACAATAGATTTCGTAGAATTACTCCAACCTTTTTCGATGGGAAACGGACGATGTTTAAATTACCGTCAAAGTGATCTGATGAATTACTTGATCATTAAGTCGTCAAAGTCCAAGTACATTAAAATATTAGCATTCGTAGAATTACTGAAAACTGTAAACTAGATAGATGGAGAAATGAAGCACTATGCAAGGAAACCAAACAAGAGCCAGTCTCAATAAAGATAGAGAAGAAATAATCAGCATGGTTCGGACACGTTAACAGAATGAATCCAGACAGGAAAACAAAAAATTTTTATGCGCTAAACCAATAGGAAAGAAAACAGCAGGGAAACCGAGGAAAACTCTAAACAACATAATAGAAGAGATAGCAGAGAAACTCGACACAACACAAGAACAAATGAAGGAATTAACAGCCAATAGGAAAGAATGGAAGAGATGGATAATATCCAAATACCCGACGCCTTAATGGTACAAGGGTCTAGAGAAAGAAGAAGAATTACTGAAAACTTATAAATGGGCATGGCACAAAAAGCATTACCAATTCGATTGTTCCACCCGATCTCGGTCTAGCGATCCCTCAAGCCTAAAGCCAATGTCAGAGTTCGTCCTACGTGTAGAGGTCACCAAACGTCAAGTACATTGATATTAACCTCTAGAGGCCAAACTATTCATTCTATCACTTTTAGGGTAATTTAAACGTTGTTGATTAGGTTAAATTTTATAGGTCCACAAAGTTTGAAGTTATTCTACGAAATTCAATATTTTGAAGTACTCTTGACCGTTGATGACCATCGAAGATCAAATAATTTATCGAATCGCTTTGAGGGCAATTTAACCATTGTTCTCGAGGCCAAGCTCTAGAAGTCTACAAAGTTTCAAGTAATTCTACGAAATTCAAGATTTTAGTTTAAGGTGGGGTGGGTCAAGTGCGTTTTTGGGGGTAAGAGTTTACGCTGCTTATTGTTCAGTAAATATCAATGGTATGATATTAAAACCATC
This sequence comes from Agrypnus murinus, assembly GCA_929113105.1. Lineage (NCBI taxonomy): Eukaryota > Metazoa > Arthropoda > Insecta > Coleoptera > Elateridae > Agrypnus > Agrypnus murinus. Next base: position 21,774,726 of record OV816030.1, on the reverse strand, counting down.
CTCGTATGTTCTCTATACAACTACAAGAAACATATTTTAAAAATCATTGCAGTTTCCATTAATACTTTTATAAGACAATGACATTTTTTTTGATGTGTGAGATCCAAAGGGTCTTCTTCAACTTTTACAACCATATCGTTTCTTATTTATTTTTAAACTTTTTGAATTTGGTATCCAAGGTTAGATTTTGTTGTTGGGATGGTTCCGCTTTTATTCTAGGCCATTATTGTCTCAATAGAAACTCATGTTCGCACTTGCGCCACAATTTTACTGCCGTGGGACAGACACTTTGCATTTTCAGTTCATTTTTCAAGAACTGATAAGAATAATTGAAGTCTGTTGAGAGTTTAAGAGTTTGAGAGTCTGAAGACACATACTTTTCTCAGTATGGTAGTTACGAGTAGGGCTGTACATAATCAATCTTAATCGATCGATTAATCAATCAATTGATCAATTGATTTATCGATGTATGGGTCAATCGTTCAATCGATTTCTTTTAGTATGGTAGTTAGGAGCACTGTAAAAAATGAGGTAAAATTACCTTGGGAAAGAGGTAACTTTTCGCTATTATTTGCGGTATTTTTACCCTAAAATTAATTTTACCTATACATTTAGTAGTTTTACTATTTGTGGTAAAATGCCCTGTAATTATGTAAAATTATACAAATATAAGTAATTCTACTACATTGAACTGGTTAAAATCACTATCCATAATATAAATTTACATAACTCAGACAATTTTTTCCTTACAAATGTATAATTGCTCAATAACTTAATTCATTTTTAGTGTAATATTAAAGATAAGATGAACTTGAACAAGAATAGTGTAATTTTACCCTTAATATTTACCCTTAATTAATATTTCGCTGATCGCACTTGTTTGTGACCTTCGTTTCGTGAAAGAATTCAGGAATCCATTATGAACAGTCCAAATAGGCTTTTTGGGGAATGGTCGGAATGGTGTGTATCATTCTTTTATGATTTCGGCGAGGCGTACTCTATCGATATCGAACGAAGTGTTCATTCTGTTGCTCATTAATATTTTGTTTTTCGTTGTAGTGTAGTGCGGATTTGTTAAAGGCAAATATTTACACGTATGACCGAAGATGGGAAGAATTTTATTTTATAGTAGAAGTTAAAAAATAATAATCGGTAAGTACCTATATGTTAAAATTACAAATTTAAACCAATAAAATAAAAATATTTAATTTAATGTTTTTCTAGGATGAATCAAAAATTGAAGAATTCGAAATAAACTAGCATAACTGTAATTGAGAAAGGTACTCGTGTATAATTGTTTATATAATTTATAATTTTTTAATTTTCTAGGTGGAATCGAAACTTTATCTGAATGTCTTTGAGAGACCAAATATTTCCGAAAGCCCCTGAAAAGAAGTTCTGTTAATGTCTTATATTTTATATAAGTACATACGTTCAATAAAAATTACTTTGATTTTATTTTGTTTCATACAATTCCTTTACCTATGTAAGTAATATTCAGAGGAACGATTGAATTTGCAAGTACTTTCGCAAGTCATCGTTACATTCAAGAAGTATTTTCACATTTGTATTTTAACCCTGAAAAGTACTATTGCCATGAAATATTAACTTTGCCATGTAACTTTACACAGGTGTTTTAATGTTAAAATGTAAAATTACATTGAGATTGTAATTTTAATCTGTAAATTTACTTAAAAAGGAAACATTACAATGCAAATTTAACCTAATGTTGAAATTTCCCCACTTCCTATGAAAATTACACTTTGAAGTAAATTTACCCCAAAAAATGGAGGTAACATAGTTGCCTCCATTTTTTAGGGTATAATTCACCGGTAATTTTTTAGAGTGAGTAGGGCTGTGCATATTAGTCGATTAATCGGGACTTCGATTATTTTTTTAAATAATGATTAATCGTTTGTCGTTAATCGATCAATATTTTTAATCGACTTAATTGATTTCCATAATCGCACATCCCTAGTTATCGATTAATCAGCCCTAACAATATTGTAATAATATTTAAAAAAATAATCTTAAAAACAAAAAGAATAATCGATCAATCAATCGATTAATCAATCAATCAATTTATGGGTCAATCGATTAATCGATTTCTCTTAATATGGTAGTAAGTAATACGTAAATTCAAAACATTGAAAAGTACTTGGATCAATAAGTTTTAAGGTAAAATATTCGCACTTAAAAAGTTCCCTTTTTAAATTAATTACTACGTTACACAAAAATACTTTCATTGTCACATTTTTGTAAGGAAAACTTCTACGATAGTGAATTTCAAAATAACTGCGATTTAATTTCTTGAAACCAAATGGATTCAAAAATATTTTGAGTATATGGGAATTTGATGCTTTTCAGCAATCGGCATCTGTTTTATTTTACAAAAATAGATTTTTTTTGACCGGGGATTTTGAAGTGGAGTTTTAAAAATATAGTAACTAAAAAATATATACTTCAGGAAAATTAAAGAAGAAGATACTAATTATGTTAATCCAGAAAAGGCTTTATACCATAATATAGAAGACACGAATTATCAAAGCAAGTGATTAATCGATCAATCGATTAATTGGTTAAATGGAATGGAATCGATTAAATGGACCTTCGAATATTTTTTCGCATACCGATTAATCGATCAATCGATTATTTTTTAAATCGATTTTCGATTATTGATTTCCATAATCGCACAGCCCTACTTAGGAGCTATGTACATCCCTACCCCTTCGACCTTGTTCGAAATAGCAAGTTTATAAGCTCGTAAACTCGTATCTACCTGCTGTTTACCGTTACGGCTAATAATAATCATGAAAAACCCGACAATTCAGGTGAAGTGCAGTTCAGTGTTAACCCTTCCGAAGACGCCAATCTGATGTAGATGTATTTGTAGTTTATTCATTAAAATGAAAGTTTTTTTTGTGGAAGTGCTTCGTTTATTGATTTCAATAATTTTAAAAAACAGAATTGAAGTGTTAAAAAGTCTTATAAAGAAGTAAGTTTACATCTTTCTAATATAGAGAATGGTGATTTTTACTTTCCGGATACTAATTTTTTATTTTGTGGTTTACAACTACAAAGATTGCAAGCGTTTGCGTTTGTATTTTTAATATTTTTGGCTATAGTATAAAGAATAACATATTTAAAAATAAAAATGCATAATGAGTCATAAACTGAAATACAATCGAAATGAAAAGGGATAGTTAATAAACGATTAGCAATATAATTCTTGCACGTTATTTCATTTAAATATTAAAAAATCATTTTAATTTGTGTAATATTTCTTAAAATAAAGAAGAATTCGTGTAAATGCTATTTATTTTACGTCTTTACCTTATATTTTAATAACATAATTATGTAAATAAGTTTTTCTTGGCTAAAAAGATTTTTAAAATTTCTTTTTTGATTATTTTATTACTTGTTCACTATTCCAGTCATTTGCTTTCAATTAAGCCTATAATAGTTATTTAAGTATTAAGGGCGGTAGGTACGCTTTACCAGTCGAGGCTAATAGTGTGGAGACCGACGCTAGCGGAGGTCTCCATATTAGCCGAGACTGGTAAAGCGTACCTAACGCCCGTAATGCTTACACTATTTTTTTGCCCGATCGGATCTATGAGTGAATTTTAAATATATATAATCGTCGACGTCGACGTAAATGACGAGGTACTTTGTTACCGAGCCTTGGGCGGTAAGTTGAACTTACCGCCCTGAGAGCAGAGCTTGTAAATGAACCAAAACGCCCGATCGGACAAAAAATAATTTTGGCTAGAATTCGGGCCCTGTGGTAGCGTACTGTGGATAGTTATAGGATAGCTGGCTGGAATGGGATCGGGGGATCGCCATGTCTCATTTTGGCATCACTCCAAGCGCGGAAAATCGTGACATTTATTTGGTTGTAAGTTTTTAAAACTGAATTTTCTAAAACTAAAGTTTGTGGTCCATATTGTTTATTACCTGAACTCTTAAACAGTTAAGCAGGAAACAACAATAATACTTGCTGCCTATTGGTCGCTTCGTCATTGATTTGGAAGAAAACAAAGCTTTCGTATAATCATTATCATAAATCGTCAGCGGTTTGAATTGCACTTACGCACCCTGCCGCAGTGAACAAAATTGTTCATTGATTGTTGATTGACTTCCTTGTAAAGTGCAAACACTGTATGCTTTAGAACTAAATACCTTTTCTTAGTAACAGTTACAGTGTTACAAATAAAACAGTGCAGTACCTACATTTTGAAATTAGTGTTGATTGATTAGAAATATAATATAAATTTAAAACGGTTGTAAAAATATTGTTACGTTATCTTTCGCAGTGGTAAGTGCTTTTAACAATAAATTATTAGAGATTGTGTGCATAATGTATCGAATAGATTCATTACCACGTAAAGTACTAATTGGGTTGCTACAAAAATTTGTACTTTGTACACTAGAAACTTTTTTACTTTCAATAGAACACCTTTTATATTTATGCGTGTTTGGATTCCATTTGAAATTTTCATTTTAAAAATGTAATTACTAATTACAAACAATTGAATTATAAACAACATTTAAATAAAAACAAATAAACAATAATGAAATTATAAACAAATGAATTACAAACAATAGTTAAATAAAATGAAATAACAAAATTAAATCAAATGTTCTAACTGGCAATTTATATTTTTGGTCCTTTAGGCAGAGTTTTTTAAAAACTTATTTTTTTAATCAGTAAATCTTTTATTAAACATTCAAAACTTTCACCCTTTTTATTTAAATTACATTATTATTAATATCGATGTACTAATAAACTAATTTCGGTTTCTTAATTTATTAACTTATTAATCTTTATTAAGTTGTTCACTACTTAACTAAATATATTGTTTAAAAAACAATTTTTGTAAGAATCAATACGGAACTGAAACTGAACTGAATGGTTTTTTATATCGGTTCGCTATTTGACCCTAATGATATTTTCGAATATAAAAACGTGCAGTATAACAACATGAGTAATAATTCTATTATGACTACTAACTGACTAATTGTTATTAATTAGTTATTCATATGTTTGAGTTATCAATTGCAAATCCATCCAGGTGTTTCTTAGTCATCTGGATTTTATTATAATCTAAAAGGGATGTTTACATTTAACTATCGTCCTTATTATTGTACCTGACACCCCAAACGATCTATAAATTCTTGTTAAACTTTGTTTATTGCTTCTTGAGAAATATTGTGACATTTTGCTGTAGCATCTAAAGATCATCACTATTGCCGGGATGACTTTTCGCAAAGTTAAGAAGTAATAGCATTTTTTAATGAGCAATCTAGACGAAGTTATTCCGAATTTTCAATCAAAGCTATCGTTCTGAATAGTATGTTTTTTTGTTATAAAATCTAAAGGTAATCACGTGAAGTGTCCCTAACATCTTCATATCCTTCTTGTAGAAGCTGAAAATTTTCTGAACACATCTGACGAGTTAGATTTTAGTTTTCGAAAATTTATTTATTTAGTTAAGATGGATTAGATTTTTAAATTGATTTGTTTTTGTTTTCAGTATAGGAAAATAACCGTAATAGTCAAAAATAAGATTATAGATTGTAAACAATTTCCTAATGTTCCTAAATGTACTCTTTATCATAATTGCTAGAAAGTTAACATTTAATATATTTAAATGTTTGCAAGGCTATTCAAAATGGCTCTTGTCACTTAAAGGCATTAACATGTTTGTTCCAGTGTAAATAAGGTGATTAAGTCATTAAGTAAAGTCCCAAATTTATTAAAATCTTAACCAACAGCCGTGAAGTACTTTTTAAAATCTCGTGGCATTATTTAAACTTTGCGGTAAGAATAGATCAATGGCGTTGGCAAATTTCGAATATTTTCGAAAAGAATCTTGAGATGAGAATTGCGAAATTATAACAAAGTGAGCAAATATCTCTTTGTCAAAATATGCTAATTTGTAGAGCACTTACTATGTGAAGATAGTGTATTTAAAAGGGACATATTTGTATCACATAAACAAAGTAATAAGGGAAAATGATAAACTCGTAAATGAAATATAATGTAAATATTAGTTACTGTGAACTAGCAGCATTATGTAATCTAACGGTCGAAGTCAAATCTTTTCTCGCTTACTATGGAAGATATGCACTACCTAACAATATTAACATTTTTTTGTTGCATTTTTTGTACTGCATTAATTTAACAATGATTTCAATGACATTTCATTTGTCATGGTTCATGACTGACAACCTCGAAAAACTAAATTACACTAGTTCTAATTCGAAACTCAAATGAGCTAGTTCAGCACTACTTTCGGTTCTGAATGAGCCTTGATATAAACGCAAAGTATAAAAAAGTATTTTATAATACATATTTGACTTATTTATTGCTAATTTACTCGAATTACCATAGTTTTAATTTTATTACTTAGTTAGCTATTATTTAATAATAACATTTCGTTTCAAGACTCTAACGCTTCGTTTTTCTAGCTAAGGTTAGTACAACTAGTAATTCTAAAAAATATTGCAGAGCCTAAAAATATTTTTTGGCCATTTAAGTTGTCTTTAAAGAGCTTTTAATTATTCTATAACAAACATCTCGTTTCAAGGCTGCTAAGCTACGTTTTCGTTAGTGGGTGCTGCTAACTTGTTCTCGAAGCTAGCAGAACCTTTAAGAGCTTTAAGAGCAGAAGTTTAAAGAGCCTTTTATTATTCTGTATCAAACATTACGTTTCAAGGTTTTTAAGCTCCATTTTCCATTTCCTAAAGCTAGCAGAACCCGTATTAAAAAAAATAATAAAACCTAAAAAATATTACGGTTATTTATATAGCCTTTAAAGAGCCTTTGATTATTCTGTAACAAAATTTTCGTTTCAAGGCTGTTAAGCTCCGTTTTCATAAGTGGATGCTGCTAACTTTGTTAAAAGCTAGCAGAACATCTAATTTCTAGACAAATAATAGAGCATAAAAATTAATTTTTGGGCATTTAAATAGCCTTTAATTAGGAATATAATTAGGAGTGTTTCTGCTGTAATATACCAATAATAGAGTCACTACATCGTATCAACTAGGCCAGTGATGGCGAACCTTTTTGAGAAGTGGGTCAAATTATGTTCATTATTTTTTTTAATACTTGCCCGTGGGTCACTAAGTCAGTGACGTCACTTGAAGGGGGGGGGGTAAAAAGAGTACCAATAATTTGGAAGCATCGAGAAAATTTATTAACAGAAACAACTTGACAGTTGACGCTTTTTTTTGGTTCTCACTTTCAAAATCTTCTAAAAAGATTTACGTTTCCTTTTATTTTGCAACTTTTACTTTTGCAAGTGAAGAGCAAAATTCTACATTAGATAAGTTACCTATTTATACTTTAATTTTTTAATATTTTCGATTATCTGTTGTCTCTTTTATTATATAAAAAATAAGTTTATAAAAATCAACGCGTGGGTCATTTAAAAAGCCTTCGTGGGGCAGTGTCTGACCCGCGGGTCATAGGTTCGCCACCACTGAACTAGGCCATGCTGGTGAACATCGAAAGAAACGCGAAATTGTTCATTATTTTTGCTGCATCTCTAGCGTTCCTTTTTTTTATTTGTATGATTTAACGGGTGTTTCTGTTAAAGGTGCAGATATTGGAGGGCTTTGAACTCCTCAAAGTCACGTAGGTGGTGGCTTTAGGATGTTAGAGATGGACTCAAAGACTTTAATAACACCAGCTACAACACCAGGCTCAGTTGGCGAAAATGTTCGATTTTTGGTACCTAGTTCCTCACAAGCAACATCAGTCCGAAGAAAACCGTGGTACAAAAGTTACCGTCCACCATATGCCATGATAATTATTAGTATGATTGAGGTAAGCATTTTTAGATAAAACTATTCAATAATTTAACTGAATTGCAATTTTAGTTAGTAGTTTATTTATCTACGTCAGAAGACAATCGTAAACTACTCCTCTACGATCCTAATAAGCAACAGGAAGTGTGGCGTTTTGTTACGTACATGTTTTTACACAACAGCGTTTACCATATAATTTTAAATATTATCATACAATGCTTGTTTGCTGTAATATTAGAAAAAAATCAAGGCAGCATACGAGTTGGAATTCTATACTTTAGCGGAGGTGCTACGGGAGCATTGGGTGCAGGATGTATTCGACCCGATTTGGTTGTTGGTGCATCTGCTGGTGTTTATGCATTGTTGATATCTAATCTCTCTCACATAATTTTAGTAAGTACATTATATTTTTATTTTTAAATAATTAAACAATGTATCAATTCTTTTAATCACCCAAATTATGCACAGTAGTTTTTTGAGTTGAGTCACAGTCGCCGCCTCAAGCAGGTGTGCAAATTATAGAGTGTTAAATAGCATAAATAATTAAATTGAATAACATTTTATATTCTTTAGCAAACTGCTGAAGTTACCATTATTTAGTGCTTCTCTTGCAATTTGATAATGTTTATTTGAGATTCCAACCACCTAATAACTTATATTAAAGGTGAAAGGGTTTCGAAACAGCACAATGCGCAGAAACCGAAATACGTATGAGCGTTCGAAATTCCGTCGCACGCGCATATCTTTCTTAATGCAGTAGCGTCGGTATATTTCCATTCTGTCTTGTTGCGTGTGATTATATCTCACAATTATCTTTTTGCTACTTATGTGAGTTGATTTAAGCTCCAACCCCTTCAATTGAAAGTGGTTATTTAAAGATTATAAAGTGTACTTTGAGATTTTCATAACATTTTATGTGCACATATTTTTAACCCCTTTTAATGAACAACATACGCGCCGCCACTGTACTCGCAGGTGACGTTCGCGCAGATCTTGATGAGTCATTGTGATGTTTCGAAACTACGTGAACTTTAGTACGTCAAATTTGAGAGGTGGTAAAAACTGCAATTTTCGATACTTTAGAATGTTAGATAGCTAAACAGAAAGGGTGCACTAAAAAATGAAACGCGGCACATTTAGCAGTGTGATGGACATTTATTGGACTGAATAACAAAAGACAGATGAATCCATAATATTCAAAAGGCCTCCTTTAAGATTCCAGAGGCTGCTCACTGCCAGTATCACTCAAGCGAGTATTATGAATGTACGAGGGCTGTTCTGGAAAGTGTTATCTTTCAAAAAACAATTGCAGTTGAAAGGAATTTATTTTGTTTTTCAGAATATTCTTCAGAATGTTCAATCTTTGAAACCAGTTTGTCAAGTAGTCAGAAATTTTTCTTAAGGTTTACTAAAATTTTTGTAAATCCCGATATTGTTGCATCTGCGCGTGGAAATGTTTGTTAGCAGTTGGGAATAAAAAATAATCACCTGGGGCTAGGTCAGGGTTTAACTCACGAATCTTGTAAAGCTTGTAATTTTGTTCGAACAGTGTGTTCTTTAAACAACAAATGGGGTATTCAATGACTAGCTAGCTTTTTATTCTATTCTATTTATGGAAAATAGGTTTACTTCGGAGGAATAAGTCTCTACTTCTTCCGGAATCTCCCTATAGATGATATTTGGATCAAGTGGAGCAGACAGAAATTTTCGTTGGGGGAAGCTTATGAAATAACCATAGAAACAGGCAGCTAGGGGGGCATATGCCCTTCTAATTCCCCGTGAGTGCGCGCCTGTTTGGATCGGCTTTAAATAAATGACCGAAACTCTCGAAACCAATGACAACTGCTTTTTCGCAAAAATATTTCAAAGAAGGCGATGGTATTGTAAAGTTCTTTTTAAAATAATAACAAAGATGCTGTTTAAATCGTCTATTCCCAAGAGAGATATTATTTACATACACTTATATAAAAACACTAAAATTATAAACTATTTAACAAACTATTTAAATGCTAGGTATTTACAAATTTATTTGAGGACTATTTATATAAAAACTATTTATGTATTACACTAATTATTAACATTTATTTATTCACTAATATTCGACTATTAACTTATTATTCCGAGTACATTTCACTATGCCGATCAAACATTAACTGCGCTCCTTCTACCCGCGTCCTCAATTTATATCTTTCATACGATGAGTCATACATGCAGGTGTTGATGACTCATATACATCTAGAATGTTCGATGACGGCTATTCGTTACAGTATGTTAAGGGCAATGCATGACACCGTCTTGTTTACTGGTTAATGTGTGTTTCCGTTAGTAATGGGATTCTCAATTCCAGTTACTACCAAACCACCTTATCTAAAAATTGATAATTTCTGGAATGCTTATTGTAAATCGCAAAAAATTATTCCATTCTACACATATTTAATGAGGTTTTAATATTGACCACCATTTATCACCCACCCTGTATATCGTGTTTACATACCGTCGCCGTCGGTCGCATCGGCGTCGTAGTACGGAGGTTAAGTTATGCGATCTTGCAATTTGTAAAACGTAAATGAAACTTGGCACACATGTTTGGGTACCTGTCTACGGTTCTAGCTACAGCGCCACGGTCGCATTCCGCGATATTCACTGACAAGTTTCTAACATATCTATTTTTCTTTCATGTTTTATCGATTTAAGATTTTACAATCTTAACATTAAAATTTGTTTAACAAATATAGATAAAATTGGGTACTATGTTACCGTATGATTGCACGTGTATAAGTTATCTTGGTATCCAGATCTCTAGACAAATTATTAATACAGGAGGTGGCAAAAATCGTGAATCTATTGACACAAGTCATAAATAATAAAAGAAAACGTTATTTGACAACAGGTCGATCACTCATATACCAATTCACTTTGACTACCTTCTCCGCATAAGTGCAGCTTTTTCTATAATCACACTTTATTGAGAGATGAGTAAGGATTCTTTTTCAGAAAGTAAAATTAGTGTTGGAGGTACGTTTCTAACCCCGTATGGATGAGCTAGGCAACAGTTGTTCCGCGACTAGATACTGTCTTCAAATCTGACCTCCCTACTATGCAGCTCTTAAGCACGGTTTAGGGTATTCAGAGTGGATGAAATTTACCCAAACCGACAATTTTTCCTGTTGAAGCCTCTTTGAAAATTATGTTTTTCAGAACAAGAACCCTGAGCTTGTCATGTCTCATAAACCAATTTCTTGACCTTGTCAAAGAATGAAATGCCATTAGTCAATTAGTGTAAGTAGTGTCTACCAAAAAACCCTACGTTCAAAGTGCCAGAGATACTGTGATTACAATGAATTATGGTATTTACCAGCTCAGAAATATTCCCAAAACTTGTATAGTTCAGTTATTTTACTGACATATGCAATTGCCAGATTAACAACATTGACTGTTAAGATTTTCAGGGAGATGTTACAGGGACTCATACCATCCTAATCAGTGCGATCATGAAAACGATGAAAATTGCAAATATGAAACTGTAGAACTAGAACATTTGATATACTGATACTCTGAGTTTGTTTCTATAATAAATTGAAATTAAGCTACGTAGCTCAAAAATCCGAAACCAGAAACCGCGAAATTTGAATATCTGAAGGAATGACATTAAAACCATGGAATTGATGGAATTCCAAAACTGACACTTAGAAGTTCCAGTGTTTTTCAAATCGTGGGTTTTGGTCTCTTCTCAGAGTCTTAAAGTTTTGATATTTTTGGTTTCGATCAGAATAATAATTCTGATCGAAACCAATTAAAATTGCAGACCTTGAACTAAGTACGGATATACATCAAGATCCATTTGTTATGTATTTCTTTATTTAGTACTGTTATTTGATTATCTAGAATCAACTGAAAAAGACATAATAATATCTTCCTCATATAACAAAAAAAGATGAAGGAAAAATATTCTTAGACAAGTGTCGTTTATCTACTATAGTTAGGAGACAACTTGAATATTAAGTATATACAGTGTGCAAAAAAAGTATGAACTACCCCTAATAATTTGGTAGCCTTTAGGTTTTATGGAAAACGCTCGAACACGTCAATTTAGTTTTTCAGTTTCCCACATTCTGATAGAATTCATTTGTTTTTTTAATTGACATCTGTCAAAAATATGACGTCATCGACATTTTTCATAAATGACAATATATGGCATGTGATACATCATTTGAAAGCTCTTGTTTCACTTAGTATGTTCCTAGAACAAAGAAAGAGTTATTCTTTTATTGGGAATGAATTTAAGATAATTTTCACAATTCAACGGTTGCCATTTTGAAACGGCATGACAGAATCGCACAAAACTCTAAAACTTCAAAATGAAACAAGATGAAGAGCCCAGTTTCCCATTCTCTCCTAGCTATATCTCGGCATCACTTGAAGTGTAGCAAATCTAATCTACTTTAAAATTAAAAATAATCACTTTCGCTGTAAATCACATTGTTTACAAGATATTTCTCGAAAACCGAAGAAATGTCGAAATTTTCATTGTTGTTATCAGGGTCGTAAACTTTGATTTTTAATAAGGATCCCCAACATACAAAACATATCCAAAACTCTAAACTACGTATAAGCCTCTTTAGTTCTATGGTGTATACTTTATTTTTTCCCGAAATTTTCGAATATAACACCAAAATCACATAATTTTTCCATAGTAAGTTAGGTTTCCTTGGACTTCTTCGCCCTTTGGATTTTGAATCCCCAGGCACAAATATCGAGTGAAGCACCCAGTAAATAAAAAAAAGTGTTGATTAAAATACGTTAGCTACACTAGATACTAGCCCACTAGATACTAGTTCACTAGCTCCCGGGGGACAGACCTTGGAGATGCTCCTGACCGACCTTAGAGATGCTTCTGTTTTTGGATATAACGCGATTATTTTACTTTACTCCCTAGGGAGTAAAACAGCTACTTTATTCCCTCTTTTGAGGGAGTTAAATAGAGCTTTACATATAAGCCGTACAAAAAAGTTTCTTGGTGCCTGTTTTAGGCTCTAACTCAGTCATTTCTTTATCGATTTTTATTATTCTTGATTTCCAAAATGTGACAAGAAATGGCTAAGTTCTAGTCGTTAGAGCAGTGCAAGGTACGAAAAGAGGAGAGGCACAATTTATAACTCATTAAAGTCATTTCTTTACCGATTTTCATTATTTTTGAACTTTTGTAAAGCTACACTTCTTATCTTCCCAGTAGAGAAAAGATTTCCAAAATGTAAAGTTTTGTATTTTGTGTTATTTAAATGTAAGTTTTGGTGATTAGAATAGTGCAAGGCACCAAAACGCTTCAACTGCAAGCCTGAAAAGTATTTTATTCTTCAATATCTAAACAGTTATGTAGGTGGGAGGTCTTACATATTTATTATTTTTTTTATTTAAATTAAAATTTTATTAAAATCAGTTCTCTAGGAAACTGACTAATGAAGGCCATTTACTATTCTATACAAAGAAGCATGGAGTTGGTCAGTGCAGGATTTACGTATAAGCTACACAAGCTATAGCTTATTGTCCGAGTGAGCAATTGTCATATATACTTAAATATACTGCAGCATTATTTGTCCCAATATAATATCTGGACTTATAAAGGGCCCCATATCTCAAATAGCTTAGGGCCTTATCAAGTCTAAATCCGGCCCTGGAGTTGGTACACTATATAATACATATTATAATTCTAAACAAAATTAATTATGTTAAATTAATCAATTGCTAGTTTGTGGTAAGGCAATACCCCTTTCCCCTCCTTGAAAAGCCGCCACTGCAGTAGAGTCTAGAGATTCACAGATTTACCATTTTCACTATACCAGCCAATTATTCGGAAACACGGTTTTCCATAGGCCGCAGTACTCAAAGGGTCACTAATTAGACCTGGTGATTCTCTTTGCACTGGACCCAGATCTAATCTGCAACCAGCCATCCATAGGCGACGACTATGTGGTGGCCCGAAGGCTGTAGCTCTCATTAAAAAAATGTAGTGAGGGTGAGCCCTCATTAGCATGGTTAATATATTTTAGGTAATACAAATTCTAAATTAATAATAATTGCTACTACCCATTACTAGGCCCCAGAAGCTATGAAGCTTGCGTAAAATGGAGGGGTGATTATTACTATTACTCAGGTGCAACTTTCGTCTACAGCCAACTTACCAGATATTTTTTGATACTTTTTTGCAAAAAGGCAAAACATATTTAAAATTTAATAAATTCTTGATGACTATACCTATATGAAGAGCTGAAAAATTCTTTTCTGCTTTAAGCAGACAAAAAAGTTGCATAAAACGTTGCTTAGGAATTAGTTTTGTGCGTTCCTGTAAGAATATATTTTCTGTTTTTAATACTGTACGTCTCATTTGAAAATCGAATATAAGGATTGACCTGTGCTCTTAAAAGTCGATTACAAAGTCTCCCCAAGTAAATGAATTTATTATTTCTGTTTTATCATATTGTTTATTGGCTTAAACACTCGTAAACAGTACTCACATTCTGTAAACGACGCAAAAATTACATTTAGTCTCTTTTTTAAAGAAAAGTTACTTAAATTAGTAAACTTATTTTTAAAATAAGTGTGACGTGCTCGAGCGCTAATATAATACCATAGCAGGAGCGGGGTGATAATAATCATAAGTTGCTGTCGTCCAAAGTTCAGTTCCAGCTGGCAGATTTTTTAGAATTTGTTATTTTTACAAAACACAATTTAAAATGCAATCTTTCTCTTCGAAAATATTTTCTGCATAATTTTAATAAATTGCTTAGTTTTGGTTTTTGTTTATTTCTCATGTGATTGATAGTTTTGCTAATTATAAATGTTTTGTTTTACTGTTTATTACAATTCTCGCATTTTCTGATGCATTTTACAGATTTTAATTAAATATAATATTTTAAGTTATAATTTAATAATTTTCGTTAATTAATAAAAAAGATCACTGTTTCTACTTAACCTGCGTTTTATTTTATTGTGTGCAATACTGTGGATCAAAATTACAATTTATTAAAATTATGTTCAAAATAAATATTATCGAAGAGATAATATTGTCATTTTAAATTTTAAGTTTCGTAAAACTATACAAACAAAAATATATAAAAAGTAGAAGTGATCTGCTAGCTGGAATGGAATCTGGGACGACAGCGACTACAGGGGTTATTATCACCCTGCTCCGGCTAACTAAACTATGAAATCATCTCGGCTCTTGTGCGCTCCACACTCATTTTAAGTTACACTAATTTAAATGATTTTTAAAAAAAGGGACTAAATGTTTTGTTTTCTATTCTTGGGATATTTTATAAGTACTTATGGGTTATTTATGAGTACCGTTTAAACTAATAAACAAAATGATAAACAGAAATAACAATTTTATGTACCTGGGTTGTTTAAAAACACAGGTTAATCCATAAATTCGATTTGAGTATTTTGAATTTGTACGTTGTATTGTTATTGCTTATAAAAGTTTAATTAATAAATCTTTTGGAAATACTTATAGTATATGCAGACCGTGTTTAGTATGGTTGGTAAAACTCAACTGGCCAGCCCTCATTAAAACTTTGAAAAGTCGCGCCGACTTTTCAAAGTTTTCAAAGTTCAAAGCCCCCACCACATTGCGGATGGCTGCATAGGCGCCCTATGCAGCCATCCGCAATGTGGTGGGGGCTCGAGACCAGTCCAGTAATGAAAGACCAAAAAATAAATAAATTATATTTTTTATTTTTAAAATTGTATTGAAGAGTAGAGATGCTTAAAGTTGTTTGCACAATTAGCACACCTGCATGTGGCGGGCTTTAAGAATGCTTTATTTTTATGAAGTTATCTAATTTTTACAAGTATTTGTATGGTTTGCTTTTGCTTGTATGTACTCATGTACATGTGATATATCTCGACTTTAATAATACGCACTCACTTCATTTAGAATTAATTACATAGCTACCGTCTAAATAACTAGAATGATAGAATCTACAGTGAGTTATCTTTTTTTTTTACAGAATTTTGATTCAATAAAACACAAGCTATGGAGCATCTTAGCAGTCATAATCATAGTATCATCTGATGTGGTGTATAACATCATTCATGCTCAAAACAGAGATGTCCCCTTAATATCGGAAGGGGCTCATATAGCTGGTGCTATATCTGGATTCTTAGTAGGTTTGCTTTTATATAAGAGCAAAGATAAAGATGCAAAATCTAGAAATAGATTAGCATTTTGGATTGCATTTATAATCTTTGTTGTTCTGCTGTGTACATTATTTATTATAAATTTCCAAATAAAACGATGTACTCCTGTTAATTCGCTTAAAGTAAGTTATGTATATTTGTGTTGAGTTTTTATTATGTTTAAAGTCTAGAATTGTTTTATTTTAATACTCAATAATAATTTTTATAATAATGTGTTCTGATGTTAAAAACAATCAAAATACTCAGGTCTCGAAATGTAATTATAGTAATTAAATATATATTGTTGTCAGTACTGACGATACAAACAATTTTAATCTAATGACGTACTTATGTAATAAGAGTATATTACATGTAGACTGTTAAAAAGCTTTTTTACAAAGCGTGACTGTAATTTTTATAAATCAAAATTAGTTAGATTTAGATGTAATTAGTTACCTAATTGTTGTTCTTTTTAAATTGTACTTAAAATTTTAATACTTTTTGCATATTGTGTACATATACATATGTATACAGAAAATAAAAGGCATTTTTTATGAATAATGTTTTATTAAATAATAAATATTATCTAAATTTTTACTCTAATGCTATTCCTATTAATAAATATTACTAATACTACAATTAATGTCTTTAGCCTCTAATGGCAAAAAGTCCTAAAACATTCTACACGGCAAAAAATAGTCTAAAACTTATGTAATATATATTATGATAATTATTACTCTATTTATGAATTGTTTAAAGTGAATAACTGAATGACTGGTTTGTTAAATGGTAGGTATTTATTATAAGAATGTTAATTTTTAAAAATCGCATTTAAAAATTAAAGTAATTAAACAAAAAGTGTGAAATATAGGCAACCCATTTAACATTTAATTTAATTTCTTTAATGATTGTACATCTTGATATTAACAATACTTTGTTTTTTATCTGTGTAATATTTGACAACAAACTCCAATTCAACCTTATTTTCCATTTTGAAATATCGCAAACAAGCTCTATAAGAAGAAATATTGACATTTATGCAAAAATCCGGGAATAAAACATCGATTTGCCCACTTTCGCCAAGCGTATAGGAATCAAATCATAGCGCGCAGCATAAAATGGCGGCAGTTAGTTTCTTATTGAACGGTTAATTAAATTCTCGATTTAATAAAAAAATATTATAATTTTATACACACTTACATTATGTATAAAAGAATTAACCTTATACAATGGGCACGCTCCTAAAAACATCAACAAATTATTAAAGAAAATCAGATAAAAACGTAAGGTCAGTAAAAACGTGTGACTATGTTATCACCAATACGAATAGAGTCAAATAAGTTCATTAAATTGCATTTTCACCCAATCACTAAAGGTTTGGAAGGCATATTTAAAATCAAGAGCATGCGAATATGTTACACGTCTAACAATTTGTTAAAGAATCTACTAGGCAATCCAAAAGGTAGAACAAATAGAATATTAAAATTAGGAATTTACCAATTCGAAAGTAATGATTGTAACCTGAAATATGTAAGATAAACAAAGAGGTTGATTGTGACTAGATTTAAAGAATATATAGCGGATTTTAAATACGATCGTATAGAAAAATTTAAAGGTGTACAGTTCTTAAATGTTTTTGGCGGAAATTATTTCAGTGCAACAAAATACCTGAAAACCATAAACATCAGTCAAGGTTAAAGCAGTATTTTAAAATCAAAAAAAAATAAAAATGCAAACTGCAATGTATTGAAAATTCTGAATAAAGAGTTCCAAAAAATTTCTTTTGGAACTTTGCAAAATTCTATATTTGAAGATTTTACTATTTTGGGAAATTTACATTACTGACATTCTGGGGCTCAGATCTGAGAAGTATTCATCTACAATTTCATTTATTCCTTTAGAAGCTTCATTATATTTCTCCACTAAGAGCATCTTAGAGCTTAGAGCTTAGAGCAAATTTCTAAAAAACTCTTTCATTCTAATTTTGCAGGACTGGGATTATGAGCTTTGGAATTAATGCTTTTCGAAGCGACTAAACTTTAAAACTGTGGAAGTTTGAAATATAGATTTTTATATAAGTTTTATGAACAGTAAAAGTCTTGAAATCACCTTTGAAATTCTAAATGTCGGAAGCAGAGAGATTCAATCTCCAAACAGTTAGAGATTTCGATATTTTGAAATTTTTGAAACATTTGTCACATAAAGATTCTGGATTTTTGAAATTCGCCTGTTTCAAAAACTGTTCGGAAATAAGGAAACCATAAAAGTGTAATGCTTTATACGTTAATGTATTGAAACTATGAAACTTGTACAAAATATTCTACTTACAAAACTGCAAAACTTAACGAAATTGAAGATTTGTAAATTTCTAGAGTTCTTCCAAAAGAGATCTATGCATATACTTATTAAAATTTATAGACTCTATATATAAATCTCAAACTCAAACTGTTTTGAATTTCATGGACTCGCTTTTAAACGTTGAGATTTCGAAACTATGAACCAGAAACTATGATTTTATACAGAAATGTATAAAGTCTTGCTATAACATTTTGAAACTTGCAATATGTAACCATTGAAGATTTTAAAGATTTTAGAAACTCAAGAAATTTAGTTTTTGGTTACCAATTCTTATCTAAAATATTCGAATACTTCAGAGCTTTTTAAGTTTTGTGTATCTAAACTTCAAAGTTTCAATCAGACTTAATGTATGTACATTAAGTCTGATTGAAACTTTGAAGTTGAGATACACAAAACTTAAAAAGCTCTGAAGTATTCGAATATTTTAGATAAGAATTGGTAACCAAAAACTAAATTTCTTGAGTTTCTAAAATCTTTGGGGCCCTCTTGCGAAATCTTCAAATTTCTGATATTTAAAATGAAAGTGTATAGTTTTTACATACAATAGAATAGAAATAAAATAGAATTTTAATTTTGAATCTTCTATACAGAGTGTTTTGGAAAATGTGCCCGTCCCTTTAAAGGGCAATAGGGAAACATATGTAGAGTAACATCTCACCAACAATTTACTGAAATGACGCTTTGAAATGACAACCCCCCTTAGAAAAAAAATAGGCACGCTACTGCCAAGTAGTAGATAAAAGTATATGAAAACTATGCCTATTAATACTTTTAAAGGTCATCAACAAAATAACAGGGTAACTAAATTCTTCGAATATTGCAACCAAAACAAAACAGTTGATTACGCGCACGGGCGAAGAAAAATTGTCGGTATTTTCGGCATTTGAAGATGACTGTTATTGAACTCCTTGTGTTGCTCCACTAATTTAAAATAAGGAAGAAGCTACAAACAATTGTGGGTGCATTCGAACGTTGATGAAGGGCTATTAAATAACACATTTTGTAAAAAGTTTAATTTCTTATGAATCATCGTCCAAAATGTTTTAATTATTTCAGAATGAGTTGCGAAAGTTTTGATTGACTAATGGTTTTGATTGAATCTCAAATTACATTAGAAAATATTGCTGTTTATTGAACAAGACAAGCGAATAACCGTATGTGCGCGCACATGTCTTTAAAACACGTTATTCTATTTTGTAGGATTGTGCAGGGCGATAATTGCATCGCCAGTAAAATAAGTCCAAACGTAATTTTTTAATCGCCATGACCTATATTGTCCGTGAGCTTACAGTAATTAGCAGATCAAAGATTACCTGCAAAATATCGCCCGTGCGCTATAGGCCTAACGAATTCATCATAGGACGATTAATTAAAAAATATATTATAAATATGATTTGCATCTAAACGGTAAATTTTGCTCATTTTGTTAAAATCGCATTCGTAAAATAAAAAACAGGCAATGACATTTGCATCACAATTAGGTTAATGTACGTATGTTACATTTTATTTACCGACCTTAATAATGATCAAGTCAACAAGGTAGTGAGTCACCCGGTAACAAGTCCAAGTCTTGTTGTTTCTGTAAATTGATACACGTAGCGTAGGTCAGTTATGCAGATGTGAGATTGTTGTTTTTGCTTTATCAGTAATTCATGGTTAAAATCTTAAAAACAATCCATAGTCGACTCGTGTATTGAAAAAAAGGCGTGAAAAATCGGAAACATTTTTTTAATTTTATGAATTTTGGGGTCTCCGTATGGCCACCTTTCACCCCCTTAAAGCTTTGCATATTTCTCTGGAACACCCTGTAGAAATTAAACTTGGCATCTGCAAAATTAAATTCTGACACTTTGAGTTTTTTAGAGGTAAAAGATTTTTTGGAAATTCTATTTATAGAAGTGTTAACTATCTAAAAATCTATTTATTCATTTTTTAAATGTTTGAAACTTTCAAAATCCAGAAATTAAGATTCCATGAAATTATAAGGTTAATAAATTCAGAAAGTATTATTAGTCCTACAATAGACTGTGATAGAAGCGGTCCAGATTCCCATAGGCTTAAAGTGCGCACTTTTTGGTGCCAAATCAGAAAAATCAAATTTTTGATGGATGTTCTATAAATTTTTAACCAATAGAAATTTTTAGTATCTGTTATCTTTTATTAATAGTAGTAAAAGCATTTGCTACATTTTATTTACATGGCCCATTCAGAAGTCGAGTTCTTATGTGTACAGTACGCAAAACATTTTTGATTTTAATAATTACGTTTTATTTGTCTCTCTTTTGCTTGTGCAGATTAGTGATAGTAAGCGTAAAACGGCAATATCGGTGTTTCTTCGGTAGTAGATAATTCTAACTCACCATTTAAACCCTATTATGCATGTACAAAAAATAAGGAATAAAATACGATTTTTAAAAATTAACACAATTTATAATATTCTGAAAGACAATGCGGGTATTGTTAATGGTTAAAACGAGGTTAAAGCTTGTAGTATGCATTATTACGGAATCAGTATTCACAAACTCTCTTCAAATTGATCTTTAATAATAATGGCACAATTTTACATTCAACCAGAAACTACTTCTCATTACTTCAACCAAAATAAAATCTTTTTCTTAATTTCTCGTTTTTTAAAACAAAAATTTATTATTTTAATAATCGAAAATTTAATAAAAATAATAAAATGAGATCTTGTTTTCCTAAGCAAGTTTTTTTTACCAATGTAGAACTGACTTTAAATGTCAACATTTCAGCGGGATACATTGTACGCCAACTTCTGTGCATTTACATTCCAAACAAGGTCCTGATAATTCTGAAATTATCCTGCCTACTCTATACATCCTTCCGTAAATATTACACCCCGCTAACTTTAACAAGCCAACTCCAATGGTTGAATCAACACTGTTTGGATGTTTCGAATTAATAATTTCCTTAGATTCAAGTTTAGGATATTCGGTTGTAGTTGTGTAGGGTCTAGTTGAAAGTTTTGACGTTTGCTTTGTGCTGTTTCTTACTTTTTCCCTTGATTTTTCCGTTTGTGATTCGCCGTACAATAATAATTCTAAAACTTTATTGAAAGACAATTCGTCTTCTTCCTCTTTAGTATAGTTAGTGTGCAGACTAGTCGATTCCAACGTATTATTTTCTGCGATTTTTGTTGCTTCTGTAGTTGTTGTAATCGGCGTCGTGATCATTTTCTGTGTGGTCGTGTGACGCGCTAGATATGGCATAATGTCGCCAATTAATGATTGTAAATCTGGAGCTGGTTCTGTTCTTATTACGTCCCTAAATGGATCTGGAGTTGCCACACCGTCGGCTACAGTAATTATTTCTTGTGGATTTGATGTTACGTCCATTCGATCTAAAACTACCGTCGGAGCTTCCTGAGCATCTAAAATTCAATGTACATATTAGGTATAAAATAATTAGCAAAGATAATTGGTTGAATATTTACCACAAATAAGATGGGGACAGCAACTAGTTCTTTCTTGTTCTGTTGATATTCTGCATCCAGGACCTGGAGGAGGACATTGAGGTTGTTGACAAACAATGTTTCCGTAAAAGCAAACACAAATTATACAACTTTCAGCGGTTACTGTTTCTCCGTGATGAACTTCGCGACCATCTGCTAAACAGCTATCTGAAATTAATTTATTAATTTTATTAAAAAAACTTTTAATAAATACGCTTTAATTTCATTTAAATGTTACAGCATTACATTTTCATTACAATAAAAGATTTTATTAACATTTTTGTCTTATTTAATAGAATGACAATACAGATTTCTTATTCTTGTTATTAAAGAAAATAGATTTTAAATGTTAAGAGTACCAGACGTTTAGAATCAATTCAGTTGTCGTCGAGAAGTCCAAAGAGTTTTTAAAAGTACGTACTATTGATCTCATAATGATCTGGGACAGCAAGGCTAACATGATGCTATTTTTTTAATATTTCATCCTATGCATTTACACTATAAAAGAATAAAATAGTATCATGTTAGCCTTGCTGTCCTAGATCATTATGAAATCAATAGAACATTTTTATTTTAAATATCGTGGATTAACTCAATACGAAATTTAATCACTTTTCACGATTCTCAGTAAGTTACAATCTCAAAAGTGAAGAATCAACTAACGGATCGTTAATTGAGAAATCGGTAAGCAACTATTAACCGCAGTTAATTCTGCCAGCTACCAGATAGCTCGTCGTAAGCTCAAGGTTCTCACGCGACGATCTTTACGATCCTTTTAATCGTTTCAAAAAGGTGCCAACAACCGATTGTAATAAAACTCTGAATCTAACGCCAACAGTATCTATCAAGCTTAAAACAAATTGAGAACCATTTAGAATTTGAAACCGTTTAAAAACTTAGTCAGAAAATAATTCAGTGCCTTAAACGTTGTATGTATGAACAATTCCTGCAAAAAAATTTGTTCTTGTAGATAATTTAACAATGACTTTAAAATACCACCATTAGCGTGAGCTTGAAAGGTTAGATAGAGAACGCTTATTGTTGCAGTCTCTAAACATAGTACAGAAATCTAGTACCTTTAAGGATGCTTAAATGAATCAGTGATTTTTAGAAAGCATAACGTCAAAGGTGACTAAGATGCTGAATTCTACCGTATAAGACATTCCAATATACATACATTCATACATTGTCTATAGTCTACAGTGTTTAGTCTACAGTATGCTCTGTGGTCTATGGTCTATGATCGACAGTCTATGGTCTACGGTCTATGGTTTACGGTCTATGGTTTACGGTTTATGGTCTACGGTCTATGGTGTACGGCCTATGGTCTACGCTCTATAGTCTACGGTTTATAGTCTACGGTCTATAGTCTACGGTCTATAGTCTATGGTCTATAGTCTACGATCTATAGTCTACAGTCTATAGTCTACGGTCTATAGTCTACGGTTTATAGTCTCACGTCTAAAGTCTATGGTCTACGATATACGGTCTACGGCCTACTGTCTGTTGTCTAATATCTACGGTCTATGGTATATGGTATGTGGTATGTGGTATGTGGTATGTGGTCTGTGGCCTGTGGTCTGTGGTCTGTGGTCTGTGGTCTATGGTCTCTGGTCTATGGTCTATGGTCTATGGTCTATGGTCTATGGTCTATGGTCTATGGTCTATGGTCTATGGTCTATGGTCTATGGTCTATGGTCTATGGTCTATGGTCTATGGTCTATGGTCTATGGTCTATGGTCTATGGTCTATGGTCTATAGTCTATAGATAGATAGATAGAGAACGCTTGTCATTGTTGCAGCCTCTAAACATAGTATAGAAACCTAGTACCTTTATAGTCTATAGTCTATGGTCTATAGTCTACGATCTATAGTCGACAGTCTATAGTCTACGGTCTATAGTCTACGGTTTATAGTCTCACGTCTAAAGTCTATGGTCTACGATATACGGTCTACGGCCTACTGTCTGTTGTCTAATATCTACGGTCTAT
This sequence comes from Agrypnus murinus, assembly GCA_929113105.1. NCBI lineage: Eukaryota > Metazoa > Arthropoda > Insecta > Coleoptera > Elateridae > Agrypnus > Agrypnus murinus. The sequence goes on along the minus strand of OV816030.1, from coordinate 21,750,912 downwards.
GGTATGTGGTCTGTGGCCTGTGGTCTCTGGTCTATGGTCTATGGTCTATGGTCTATGGTCTATGGTCTATGGTCTATGGTCTATGGTCTATGGTCTATGGTCTATAGTCTATAGATAGATAGATAACGCTTGTCATTGTTGCAGCCTCTAAACATAGTATAGAAACCTAGTACCTTTATAGTCTATAGTCTATGGTCTATAGTCTACGATCTATAGTCTACAGTCTATAGTCTACGGTCTATAGTCTACGGTTTATAGTCTCACGTCTAAAATCTATGGTCTACGATATACGGTCTACGGCCTACTGTCTGTTGTCTAATATCTACGGTCTATGGTATGTGGTCTGTGGTCTCTGGTCTATGGTCTATGGTCTATGGTCTATGGTCTATGGTCTATGGTCTATGGTCTATGGTCTATGGTCTATGGTCTATGGTCTATGGTCTATGGTCTATGGTCTATGGTCTATGGTCTATGGTCTATGGTCTATGGTCTATGGTCTATGGTCTATAGATAGATAGATAGAGAACGCTTGTCATTGTTGCAGCCTCTAAACATAGTATAGAAACCTAGTACCTTTAAGGATTTTTAAATTAATCAAGTAATTTTTAGAAAGCATAAAGTCAAAGGTGACTAAGATGCTGAATTCTACCATATAAGACATTCCAATATGCTGTCATACATAGTCTATAGTCTACAGTGTTCAGTCTACAAAAAACAGCGTTCAGTCTATAGTCTACAGTCTATAGTCTACGGTCTATAGTCTACGGTTTATAGTCTCACGTCTAAAATCTATGGTCTACGATATACGGTCTACGGCCTACTGTCTGTTGTCTAATATCTACGGTCTATGGTATGTGGTCTGTGGTCTCTGGTCTATGGTCTATGGTCTATGGTCTATGGTCTATGGTCTATGGTATATAGTTTATAGTCTACGGTCTATAGTCTACGGTCTATAGTCTATGGTCTATAGTCTACGATCTATAGTCTACAGTCTATAGTCTACGGTCTATAGTCTACGGTTTATAGTCTCACGTCTAAAGTCTATGGTCTACGATATACGGTCTACGGCCTACTGTCTGTTGTCTAATATCTACGGTCTATGGTATATGGTATGTGGTATGTGGTCTGTGGCCTGTGGTCTGTGGTCTGTGGTCTATGGTCTCTGGTCTATGGTCTATGGTCTATGGTCTATGGTCTATGGTCTATGGTCTATGGTCTATGGTCTATGGTCTATGGTCTATGGTCTATGGTCTATGGTCTATGGTCTATGGTCTATGGTCTATGGTCTATGGTCTATGGTCTATGGTCTATGGTCTATGGTCTATGGTCTATGGTCTATGGTCTATGGTCTATGGTCTATGGTCTATAGTCTATAGTCTATAGATAGATAGATAGAGAACGCTTGTCATTGTTGCAGCCTCTAAACATAGTATAGAAACCTAGTACCTTTAAGGATTTTTAAATTAATCAAGTAATTTTTAGAAAGCATAAAGTCAAAGGTGACTAAGATGCTGAATTCTACCATATAAGACATTCCAATATGCTGTCATACATAGTCTATAGTCTACAGTGTTCAGTCTACAAAAAACAGCGTTCAGTCTACAGTCTATGGTCTGTGGTCTATGGTCTATAGTCTATGGTCTATGGTCTATGGTCTATGTTCTATAGTCTACGGTCTACAGTCTACGGTCTACGGTCTATGGTCTATAGCTATAGTCTATAGTACATAGTATAGAAATCTAGTACCTTTAAGGTTGTTTAAATTAATCAAGTGATTTTTTAGAAAGCATAAAGTCAAAGGTGACTAACATGCTGAATTCTACCGTATAATACATTCCAATATGCTGCCATACATAGTCTATAGTCTACAGTGTTCAGTCTACAGTAAACAGCGTTCAGTCTACAGTCTATAGTCTATGGTATATGGTCTGTGGTCTATTGTCTATGACCTACAATCTAGTGTATAGTATAGTCTCTATAGCCTACAGTTGGCAGTGTATAGTTTAAAGTCTATAGCCTACAGTGCATAGCGTACAGTATCTTCTAAATTTCCTAAATCAGACTTCTGCAACACTTGGAAATGCTGAGCGTAGTTCTCCACCTTGTTAGCAAAGTTTCTAGTCTCCGTCTACTCTGTCGCAATTCTCAGATTTTAGCTTGACTGAATACTTTGAAAGTGTGAAGTGCCAGAACTAAAACGTCTATGTCAGTATAACACACAACTACCATTCGCTGAATTTGTTGAATCCATGGTGTGGGGAGTTAATCACAAATAAACATCTTCAAATTCAGGAAATATTAGGTATTCATTGTCTTCGGGTGGAGTACACTGTTTACTGAAAAAAACGCTTAAGAAGCTCTACTGATGCTTTTGGCCACAATTCTGGAGCTTCTACTCAGAAGGTGAAGGTGAGATTTGACATCGTTATCTGATTTAGTCGATAATATTATATGGCCCATAATTTTGAATCTTTGGATGATCGATGATAAATACATGCATTGCTCCTAATATTCTGCAAATAAACAGTAGTTTTCTCGTTTCCTTCTATATTGCCCCGTTTCATAGTTAAATCAAGAAAACTACGAGAACGAAAATCAGGAATTTCGTTCCGTATCTTAAAACCTACAAAAAGAAACTTTTTTCTACATCAAGGTAATCCTGATGTGGACTTAAAATGCGTTATTTAGAAATTGGCTAGGAAAATCCACTCATAGATTCTTGAAGGTCTTTAAAACCTCCCATAAATGTCATGGCGGCTTTTAAGCAAAAAATGACCAAGCCAGGGTAGAAACAAGTGGTTTAAATGTCAAACACGACTTTGACGGCTTGATAAAAACTTCTCTGCGGATTTTATTATATTGTTATGATGTGGAAGTGTCATTGTGTCATACTGTGGGTTTTTCAAGGTAAAAGGAGAAACATACTATATAAACAAAATTAATAATCTATAAAAATAATGTATTAGCAGACGAAAATATTTTAAAAATGACTCTTGAATGGTCCTAGTACAAAATTATTTTTAAAGTACTTAGATATTGAAAAGAAGAAAATTTTCTTAAACTTTTTAGCTTTTCGTTGCAAATTGAAAGCTTGAACTATCGAATGGGTACAACCTGTATAATAGACTTATGGAATGTTTATATTTTAATTAAACATCCATGTACAAATAATTAATTGTCCATTCTTCTTGCATAAATTAATTTAATATTACAGGCCACGAACAAGGCTTATGTCACGTGATCTGACGTCACGAATGCCGGCTGGCGACTTGCGGGGACAGGCGATGCGTACAAGTCAAACGCCATTGCAGTTTAGATTTACTGTGTTCGTAGTCGTGTGAACTAGACTCTTTTTCGGAAGCTTTTCTTTGAAAAATTCTCATAAATAAGTTCAAATAAGTTAAAGTGTTAAATTAAAGGTGTAGAATTTCAGATTTACCTGATTTATGTGAAGACAATTTATAAAATCAGTGAAAAGAGACTGTTTCTCAATTGCCGTATCGAGTGTGGGCGTTGGCAGAAATGGCGCTGCTAAATTTTGTATTTGAAAGCTGTTTTATTACTTATAAAATAACTTTCGGTTGGTGTCGTTCATAATATGATTGTGTATTGTGTCGTTTACCTATATAAAATACAATTTCATAAATATTTTGATTAGTTAATGAAAAAATCCAACAGTTTGACGAGATACTTGGGTGAGTCTTGTTTATTTCATTAAAAATGCCTGATAAATATTGCGTGCCTAATTGCTCAAGCAATTACGATAGTACCCATACGTATGTGTCCGTCTTTTCTTTTCCAAAAGATGAAGAGTTGAAGAAAACGTGAATTAAATGCATTCATAAAGACTCATTTAATCCAACAAAACATTCAGTAGTATGTATTAAACATTTCTCAGAGTCATCGGTTATAACAATAATATGATAAATATGAAACTGAATTTCTAAAGACAGGTAAACAAAGGATTATTTTACGGGAATTGACAATGTTAAAATTGGAGAAATATGTACACGAAATCAATGAGAAATGTATTTTATGTAGCAAAACGTTGAAGTCGATATTGTTAAAAAATTGTCATATTCTTGCCAATATATTTCTCAATAACTATTCAAAAATAATCAACGATAAAATTAACACCCAAAACATGGATCTATCAAAGAGAAAACTGATTAAATTTAATTGTTAAGAAGTTATAAAACACATTAACGCATGGAGATAGGGCTATTGGCGAGGCCTCCATAAGAGCCAACGCGTCTATCATTGGTACCTCAACGGTGACGTGGAAAACCCTATTCATTGTTTTTTATCATAATATAAGTGCTTTTTTTGAAATAATATTCAGTTTTACTCAGAAATATACAAGTGTCTTTATGTTGGGTATTTTACGTTTCGCAATTGTTAGCCGGTTTTCGTGACGTCACGATTGCTTGGTAGCGGCCTCTTTATTCTCGGAGGTTACATACTAGACTTTACTGCAATGCAATAAAGTAGGAATAATTGAGAAAATCTAAATTTGCCCACATTTTAAAAGTTCTATTGACAAAACTTATTCATTGTAATTCATGTTGTGGAATCTGGTAACACTGGTTCAACGCTTACTAGATTCTCTACCTTATATGAATCTAGTAAACCGTGCACTAGTTATATATGTAACGACCAAGTCAGATCCCTTGCCAATTTAAAATAATGCCACAGCTTTACCGGCGATCTGGCATTACCTGAACACGGCAAGTGGAGAGTAGCAGTGGCGTTATTTTCTGGAGGTCGTCTGTTTGTTGAGCTATCAGGGTTATTCTGATGTAATGATTAAAGTCTCAATTTCCTAAAAGTTGCCATGGTGACTTCGTTATCGTTAGACATTTTATCCCAAAATATCCAGCAATCTGTTACTAGTTATGTGTTAGTTTCAAAAGTAATATATCTTTTCTACCGTTTTTAGGTTTTTGTAAGCGAGAAGGTATTATTTTGGTCTGTTATAGTAAAAAATTCTAGTTGGGTACTGCGTCTTTATTCTCTTCTCTAATTAATTCGTAAAGGGGTTCTAGCGTGTCCTTATAAATTTAATTGTCTTTTCTGTAAAATAGGGCAGTTGCCTTTATTTTTTTCCCTTAAATTAATCACTATAAGATAATGTTTCCTTAAAGAAATCTGAAAGACTAAAGAGAACCAAAATATTTTAGACAGGCTAACGCGTTAGATTTGGGGAGTACTAATGTTAAATGTGCAACTAGTGAGAAGCTGACCAATTCATTAATGGAAATATTCATTTATTCACCATGACAAGGTGCATGGTGGCTGGGTAGGTAATTTGCAGTTGCTTCAAATTATATAGTAAAAAAGGTAGCAACATTGGCTAACTTGATGAAGCCGATATTTTCATTTTAAGTAATTTTTCGTTTACGTTCTTACGCATTTCTTACTAAAACCTTAATTTACGATTGTTGTCAAAGTCAATTAGTCAAAAATCTTATCAAACAATTAATGAATTGTTTAACTAAAAGTTTGTTTAGACATTAATACATAAATTTTAATTATTCTTTGAATAATTCCAGATCATTAACAGATAAAAAGAAGGCTGTACATCTAATAAGTAATTTAGCTTCCAGTCCTTATGATTTTTATATGTTTACTTTTTTCATTGTTTGAAAATAAACTAAGCTGTATTTCTCATTATTTATTCTTAATTTACATATACTACATGGGTGAAATGGATGTGAATCTTTTATAGATTTAAGATTTGATCACAACTAAAATTTAGATGATTGAGGAGCAATCATGGTTTTTATTAGTAATTTTCGTAATATAATAAGTCCAGTGGCGCCCAGAAACACAGCCCATTTGATTCGAGCAGATCCTTAATTATCTACTCCCTGATATAATTTGATTGAAATTATTTGTTTGATTTGGAGTGCGTACTACGTATCCGAGGCATGGTCAATATTATGATTTATTATTGTCGTAGCGGAAAACAGAGGTTACACATGTTTAAATTGGTTCTCATTACATTTCATAATCCTATAATGGTAATAACGAGAATATCCGTACTTTATTTCTGATATTACTACTAAACCTTAGTCTTCTTATTGCATTCAACAAAAAGTTGGTTAAAGAAATTGGTCAATGATGATCGACTTATTACCTAGTAATTACCTAGAATTAATTGAATATATACTACTTACGTTCGTGAATTTTTGGTGGATTCGTTATCGCCGGCACAGGTAGAGCGGTAACGGAAGTTATATCAATTCCTGTGGTGTGATAGTTACTCTCATAGTAGTCAGGTAAAATCGGAGGCTCCTTGGGAACAAACCCACCTATTAAAAAATCCCATTATTTTTATTAATATTATTTTATTTTATTCTACATGCCTTCCGTTTTTGTGGGTGGTGAAAACAGACTATAAGGAGGAGATTCACTCATTCTTTCATGAGGTAAAGGGTACACTGTATTATCCTGCACGTGCTTTTTTGGATCTAAAGCATCCGCTGCTACAAATGGTATTATCCTAATAGATAAAATAGTGGAAAAATTCATTTACATTATTGTACAAGAATAACTATAAAACAGATAAAGTTAAACATATCTTACCTACCGTAAATTTGGCAGCGAAGGTGGTAAAGTAGGCTCGTTATAATCGTACTCTTCATAATCTTTATTTTTATTTATAGTTATGTTAAGGATTGCTTCAATTTCTGATGGAATTTTTTTAAATGGATGTACAGTTATTGTATCAACTTTAACTTTGGATTCTAAATCTACTTCCGTAATATCTCTTTCAGTTGTTGTTAATATAGTTGAGGTTGCATCATCATTATCTGTTGCAGTTGATGAGAAGTTTATTTCCGATTCTGATGTTCTTCCATCAAGTTCGTTATTAATTTCATTTATTTCTGTGACGGTTAAACCGAAAGTATCAACGGTGCTCTTACTTGAAATATTTTCGACCTTGATGGATTCATTTATTAAAGTACTGTTTGTGTCATTAGTTTTTATGCAATCAGTCGTTGTTACCAGTGTTGTCAAAGTTGAATTATTGAATATTTCCTCCAATAATCTATTATTTTCAGTAGTGGTTTCTGTGTTTGATGTAATTTCAGTTGTGGTTGCATTGTCTTCGCCGATATCAAACGGTGTAGTGGCAGTCGTGTTAACTCCACCAACATCTAATGTTGTCGGAAGATCTTCATCAGTTAAAGTTGATATCAACGTTGATAAAACATCGGTTAAATTTAATACTTCATCTTTGATTATAGTTTTTGTTTGATTTTCAGTACTATTCGTGCGTTCCGTAGTCGAGATTACAGAAATATTCTTAGTACCAGTTGAAATCTCAGTAGTAGTAGTCGTGGTTAAATTGAAATTAACAGTCGTAGAATTCTCACTGGCAAAAGTAGAGTTTTGTATTTTGTTAATCTCATTATCAAACAATGAATCTACCAGGCTTAAAATAACATCATCATTAATCTCATCCTCATAATCTGAAGATCTTAATTGCTTAGGCGTAGTTTGCTCATGCAATGTAATAGAATTCACGATATTACTTTTCGTTGTTATAGATTCGGTACTTTTTGGAAGATTCGTTGTTAAAAATGGTCTTTTATAATTTGTATTTTGAAACTGGTAATTTGTAGTTCCGTAAAATATCCCTGGAGAGGTAATATTTTTTCTATAGTTAGTACTAGGCCTTGTTCTTATATCGATCACTGAATCCGCTTGGGTAATGCTTGAATCTCTTGTAGAAGACATTGTATTGTAATAAAATGGTCCTTTAGTGCTTGGATCTATAATATGACGCGTAGTCCCAAAACTTCCTGGACTCCTATGGGTTTTCGTTGTAGAGGTATGCGAAGACTCAGCAATAACATAATAGGTCATATTGTTGGAGTTATCATCAGAATCTGTCCTTTTTTCCAATTTATTCAAAGGTGGCCTCCTTTGTTGTACTTCTTTTCGTAATTTTGCGTATTCTTTACTTACTATTGGATAATGGCCGTAATTTGGTTCTGGTTGTATTTCTATTGTACCATCTGAGACGTCATTAACGTGAATTACTACAGTTACTACAATTACTACAATACTTACTGCAGTTATAGCTAGCTGCGCAACATTCTCTAGGTTTGACTACCGGAGTACATCCTAAAATTGCAGGTGCACAAGATAATGGTTCACACCTTAAAACTCCTCGGAGGCAATAACAATTATCACACACTGAATGACCTACTCCTAGAACACGGCTGCCTTCTGTGTAATATACACCTGCTACAAAGCATCCTCCTGAAAACAAACGTGAGATTAATTAATATTAGAATAGCCTTCGTCCATTTAAAGACTGTTATTAATTTACAAGGTGTTGCTTTCGTTACATTTGTTTTTTTATAATTAAATTATGAAAGAATTTCCGACCATACCTTTTTAAGATGTGAATTAGTTTTGTGGCTTAGATATAAATATTTAAATAGTTTGATTAAATGCAAAATGTTTTATAAAAGTGATTTATTATAAGATGTTTCACAAACACTGCAAATTTTATTTAAAAATCGATTGTAATTTAATAACTCTCCAAGATGTAATCCACATTCTAATAAAGCAGCAGGTTTAATATTTTATAAAGGAATCCGTAATTAATAACGTATAAGAATTGCTGAAAATACACAACTAGTATCTCTTAATTTAAGACCATCGGCCCTTCTCTAGTTAATTTGTGCAGAGAGTTGGTGTGATTTTTATTTAATTAATACTCATTTCAGTAGATTTAGTCCTTCCCTCTGTGAAAGTCGTTGATCGTCTGCCATGCATAAATAAAATTTTCTTTTTTTACTTAAAAATTATAGGATGTTAAAATTATAAGGAAAAACTGAACACTCCGAAATTTGAAATAACTAGGATTTAAAACACTTGATATTTAATACAAATTGAAATTGATATTTAACAAAACAGTAAGTAAAGAATCTTGTGGGAAGAGGACAAATTAAAAAAACAATTAATATCTGATTTTTGTGAAAATTCTTAAATATACCTTTTCCTTTCTTTGTGTGTCGAAATTGAATTCAATCTTTGGATGTAATAATTTATAGTATGATTCAATTGCTTAAGATAAAACTAATAAAAATTGTGTGTTGTCTGTTTTCGATTTAATAATAATACTTAATGTGATTTTTGCTCTCTTCTGGGCTCAAAATTCGTAAATTGCATCTCATTGATAATTATTGTTAACTTTTATTGGAATTCTGTATATTAAATCTAGCGGCGCTCAGAAACATTTCCAGTCCATCTTAATTTGTATTGAACTTCTAATTCCTATTGATTTGTAAAATGTAACTGAGTAGTTTTCTTGCGTTGAATTTAAAACTAGCCGTGCCATCCCCTAAATAATTAATAATACACGACTACTTATTGTAAGAAGATGTCAATTATAGAATATAAATATGGTCCACACAAACAGCCAACCCACACCAGCTAGCGGAAATATAAGTGATTAAACAAAACTGAAAGGTAATAAATATGCAAAAGAGATGTGAACACACAATAGCACTAAAAAGTTAAATGTATTTATGAAAGTTGACTAAATTAATTAGCCTTGAATCTACTTGAACAGCAACATACTCAATTAAAATCAATTAAAAATTCTCAAACTTTACAAAACATTATACGAGATGCTACGTACATCAATATCTCTAATTGCTAAATCTTTACAGATTCAAATCAATAGGTTTAGTCAGAAAGTAATCCTTTAAATCTTTAATTAGGAAGCAAGCGCTTTCACAAGCACCGGCCGAGGACAAAAAGTAGCAAAAATAAGATTTGATAAAAGACGTACATACCTGGGGTTAAAAGGTAGATTGGAATTAAAAAATTTAAAGTAATTTTTCATTGGTTACTATAACAACCGTCGGCCTTTGTAAGTTGCTCATATCTGGGTAATGAATATAATTATCTCACACTTATTCCTTTGGAGTTCAATCGACGATGGATTATCTTCTCTTCTATAACCATCTTTAGTAAGACTAATACGGTGTCGGGTTGTAAAAACTTTTATTTGAACATTAAATTACAGGCCGAGACGGTAGTAGCTGAGATCATATTCTTCTCAGAGCAGATTTTAAAAATGATAGCAGGCCTTCCTTAGAATATCCTAGCCTACTGTAGTAGACTTCCCCCAAAATAAAGTTCTTTTCTATTGGAATCTTGGAACATTTCGTCACATATTTATGGCTTTATAAACTTTTATCGTATCTTCCATCTGCGCGCTTCTTTATAGTTGTGTGAACGTAATAGGTGTCGCAGAAACAGTAACGGCCTCTATCTTCTTGTCTGTGAAAGTTCTTTTAAAAACTAACTATGTACTCTTTCGTGTAGTTTAACATCATTCGGTAGCGAATTACAACGTTTTGCTAGCAGATGGTGCTACCAATATAAAAAAAAAATATACAAAGCCGCTATGCTTTAAGAGCCATAGACGTTTTATGATTAACGATGCCACTTATCTTTTGCATGATCACCTAGTTCCACCTAGTGTTTTTCTTATAAATTATATTTAAAAGACAAATTGATCTAAGCTCCCACGACGACATATGTATGTTGGTTTTACAAGTAATATATCTTTTCTATTATCCTGTATTGAATAAACGGAAGTCTCTTTCCTCCTCAGATTTCTATTTGATCGTTGTAACGACCATTGTCCCTTCGCTTTTTAATTTGTGAAGAGAGGTAGGTAAAGTTTTGATCTAATTATTGCTCATTTAAGTTGATTTTCCCTTTGTTTATATTTATTAAAGCATTAATAAAGTCTACTGCTTTTCGCAGTTAAATTGTAAGGTAACCTTTCTTTAGGGAAAACTGAAAACTTCCGAAACACGTCGAAATTTTGAAAAATCTGGGCATTGAAAACTAGAAACTCGTGCAACTGGTGTACAACCGGCACAGTAAGTAAAGAAATATTTGAATGCACAGTTGTAATTTTGAGGAATTGCTATTACTTAAAAATTACCAAGACTGAATAAAAATGATTTGAAAACCTATCAGGATCTGTTACCCATACAGATTTTCTGAGAATGCTGTTGCCTCGTTGGTTTTTAGAAGGTAATGGTTTTTTCTTTTAGCACCAAGTAAAGTGCTTAGCCTAAGTAAAAGTGCTTATGTCAGGACGTTGTGTCTGTTGCTCAATGCAATAAAAATCTAATGCAAGCCTCACTCTATTTGCAAAACTATCTAAACTACCCTTTAAATATAAGGACTAATAAAGTTAAATTTCCAAAACGCTCCATTGCTTTCCTAGTAGTATTTTTATCTGTGTATATAGCAGATGAGTTTATTTGTATTGACTAATATAATTTAATTAATTAAATAATTAATTACCCTGCTTATTTCTTTGTTGGGAAAATCTTAAGGTCTCAAACTAATTATATATATATATATATATATATATATATATATATATATATATATATATATATATATATAATTAGTATATAATTATACTAATAATAATCTTAAATATATATATATATATATATATATATATATATATATATATATATATATATATATATATATATATATATATATATATATATAATATGTGCGTGTGAGACGAGGCAGCGGAGCCATATAGGCAAGTACACTGCGTTCGTGGTTTACCCATCCGAGTCCTGACCGACACAAACTCGACTTAACTGTGTTAAGCGATAGAAATCCGCTATAACCACTCTGCCGTGCTGCTGACTAATTATATACAATAATTATATATAGACAAATAGTATTGAAATTTATTTATTTAGCATTGACAATCTTTAAATTGAATAACTTATCAGCGGAAGTTTCTGAAAATTGTATTGTGATGTAAATAATCGTGTACTTATTTTTACAATCTCATCATTTTGCTATGGTATCTGTATTTACAATGTTGTATATCAGAGATTAGCAACATGATAAGAATTCATGCTTCGTCGAGAAAGTCGAGACCTCGAAGAAAAGCATAGACAATTGATGTGGATGACAACATTAAATCTGTTTAGTATATTAAACATCTTACATCAAATTACAAATAAAATTAATCTTGAAGTACATACATGTATAGAATCTCTTATAGTGAAGGACTATCATGTCACTAGTTTTCTTTTGTTTTATGCACTAATGGTATTTGTTAAAGAAAATTTCGCACGCTCTACAGTGGTTTGAATTTAGATAAAAAGCATTCTAGTTTCATTTTTACATGTCTAACCAATTTAAAATTTTAGAAAAAAGCAATAAAATCTTAGTGTTTAGTCTCTGATTATTCTATTTAGATTAAATCTTCATTATAAAAATGACGAAATTTGTAGTTATATTTTATAATATGATTAAAATTGCGGCCATGAAAGACTTCACACTTCATTATACACTTTCTAGGGAAATCTTTGTCTTTAGGTAAAGGTTTATGTTTATATTTGTGTTTAACTCCGTAAAATAAGCAGTTTTACTTTTTCATGGTGTTCCGTTAATGCGTTCCGCCAGAGGAGAAGCTTCATAGTTTTCAATTACGAAAAAGTGTATATAAAGTACTGCGTGCATTTAATTATTTAAATGCATATTTAATTATTTAATTCAAGGTTGTTATTAAAGTATGCCGCATGCATGCAAGGCAAAATATTTATTTTTGAATTTAAGATTTCTTTTGCATATATATTTAAAACAGCAATGCAGCAGCTTTTTTGCAGCCGGTTTATTTACTTCACCAGAAATTTTCTTTGAAATAGTGTGATTTTAGTATTATGTCGATGTGTTTACCTTTTTTTGTTCCATAAACTACTTTGTTTACTTACCTCGAACTATGACATCTTTTGGTGTTTCCGTGGTTGTGCTACTTGTCACACTTGTAGATTTATGATACCCTGTGCAATTATATCTAACAGGACAACAATTACTATGTTCGAATATAGGGGTACAACCATCGAGATTAAGTAAACATCGCGGTTTGATACAAGTCTGTCGCCCTCCGATACAATAACAGTATTCGCAGAGACTAGACGAACCCATCGCAGACCCTGGCCCATATATCGTTCCATTTTCAACACAAGCTGTGAACTTTCTTTAATTAACAATTATTAAAGAAAATTTATTAAATGGCAAACTTACCGCTATCAAAGGACTTTCGATCTATTTCTAGTTCATCCGGTTCTGATCGTGCTTCTATACCATTACCTGCTGGGATATCTAAAACATAATTTTCCATGTGTTAAAGTTTTCATAGAGTCAGAGACTAATTTATGTGGCAAAATGGTGACTCATGTACGTCTGGAGAATTGTATCTTGTTAGCCTATCCAGTTAAGTAACACTAATTAAAATGCAAAACGAATTCCTCTGCTTCGGGCGAATACACGGACGGTTGTTCTTTTGTTTTTGTTACAGTTTATAAAATTTATTAGCACACCTGTGTTTTATGTGTATATACCTGTGCATATTAATTCCGGGCAACATGTCCGATGTCTGTGAAGTACGATGCAACCTGGCGGTGGTGGGTCTGGTAATTCTGTACAAACCCTTAGATAACAAACAAGCGCTCCCTGTCTACATGTGCAATTTAAACAAGGCTCTGCTGTTGGTACTTCATTACCTTCTTGGTGTTTTGCATTTTCGAACCAACAATCTGCAAACAACAAAAAATAAGTTATTAAAGTAATATGTAAGTCAAATTTCAAAAATTCCCAAAAGGTTGTTTTTGGAGAAAAATTCAAATCCACCGTCATCAGAGTCTAGACTAGTTATAGATATTCGATAAATATTTAAAATTCTAAAGATCGCCTGAGTTTGTATTCTCGATAGTCTTTAAAAGTTAATTTTTTACGATACTTGTGTTGGAAAATTACTATCAGTACTAAATCTGCACACGATTCATTTTCAAATAAGAAGAATGTTTTACACGTGTCGTGTAGATAGTAGGGGTGGTAAACAAACAGGTGACTCAAAATTTTATTGGGACACTCTAAAAATGATCGCTGCATACGTTTTCGAGCTAAATTGATTAATATTTAGAGGTTTTTCGTAAAACAGGCTTCGTTGTAGACATCCAAATTAAGTAAAGTTTTTAAAACTTTAAAGTAGTACTGGAAGTTCCTGCCACCTGTCTGAAACCATTGCTTAACCTTTAAAGTAACGGTACCTTACAGTAGTATTGTAAGTAAAACTTGTTCTTTGTTACCCAGAAGAATCACTTTAAAGTTTTGTACTACTTGTTTTGCCTCAGAATTACTATAAAGAAGCTGGACTAGAGGTCATCTCCTAGACCGGGAAAAGGGCCCACACGAGTGAGTACGTTTATAACTCCGGTATTAGCCTGGAGAGGTTTGGATAGGTATACCTTGCTCCCACCAGTATGTACTGGTAGCTTTTACAATAACATTAGTGCGCTAATTGAGCGTATCTCAATTGTACCCGAAAGGGGGACCGTGGCAATTGGGTATCTAGGCGCCCCAGTTAAAATAAATGGTTGATTCCATTTAGCAGTGGTAGTTACAGCAATGTGTTTTTGCGCTGGTGGTAGTTGAGCACAATAGAAAATATTTTCCTCCCATTTATAAGGGAACAAGTGTGAATTATATTATCCTATTTTCTGTGATTGCCACAACCTTAAAATATGCCATATCTAATTAATATGTAGCAGTATAAAAAATATAATGTTCATGTTCATTTTTAAATGTGAGGTTAAACTTAAATGTTCTTAAAGTTTCAACGGGAACTTCGCAGTGACATTAGGAAGTGGAACTGGAAAACGTTAACGTTAAGTCACTTGAAAGTTCCAAAATTTTTTAACTTATTTTATACTTCGTGGTAACAACAACCTTGAAGTAGAATTTGTTTAGTTCCCGTTTCTGGTAATTAAGTGATACAAACTTGACTTTTGAAACTGAAACTGAACTTGGTGATTTTTAAAAACTACTCCGTATTTACTTGTAAAATGTTGGAGGCTATTAATCACTTTGCCATTTGTTATAATTGTTTCTGTTGTTTCTTATAGTTGTATACTGGAATGACAAAATAATCAAACCATTCATCTCTCTGTGTATTATTAAGTACGTATTACACATGATAAAATAGTAATCCATTTTGCGACGCGATCGCACCATTAGTATAGAAAATAATATTGGGTTGCAAGAGAACGAGAGAGCGAGCACGCGATACGATGTGTCAAAGATAAAAAAAAAGTTCCACGAAAGTAAAAATTACTATGTCGCTCCGTTCCAGCTACGTAGCCAAAATGTAACCGAAACCTAGCTGTACAAGTTCTAGAGAAGTTACTGCAACGTATCTGCTGCCCATTTGCCCATTTGTCCGCCACTTTAGTTCCAGGTACATAATAAAACCGTAGTAATTACGTGCTTGTGACTAGTGGTAAAAACTTAATAGTTCGCGACCTCTTAGTTTATAAAACATAGATGGATTTGGCTATAATCTTTTGGAAAGATCTTTGGATTTTCTGAACTGCAGAAAATCCCACTAATTTGGGGTAAGCTTTAGATAATTGTCTGCTGTACATAGTAACAAAATGAAGTTGATTTTTTCTTAGCCGAAGTTATTTGATTAGGTAGTCAAACTGTTAGGTATTTTGTTTTTATTTGCAATCAGCAGTGGTGGGATGACTCACGTTAAAAAGTCGGTTCTTTGCTGTGGACGAATAGAAGAATTAACGTTCCCTTCAAAGCAAGAGGAGTTGCGTTATTTTCCATCAACTTCGTGTGGTTCTATTGATCATCTGATCCGTGTTGTATAGCAGCGTTTCTCAACATTTTCTTACTTGCGTATCCCTTCACCTGTCATCACTGCTCCACGTACCCCAACCCCACCCCGATTATGTATAATTACTAACATCTACATACAGGTACAGTAATAATATTATAATACAGAGACATTTTTATTTTTACCAGCTATGCAAATCCCGTTAACGCGGGTCTTACCTTTTGGTAAGGTGTTTGATCCTAAGGGATTTTGTTTTGTACAAATACTATATTTATAGTTCGGTTGGCAACACTGAAACAAAGAAATAATGGACAAATTACAACCAACCCGACGACTAACACTGGAATTGTCCCAGATTGTTGGCAGAAATAAAACATTACAGAAAACAATGTGGAGATACCTGCCCGCCTTGTGCTTTGTATAAAATATATACCTAAATTGAATTTAAAACATTCATTTCTTTCTAAATTAAAATTATTTTGAATTCAATTTAATTATTTTGGTTTTTCTTAATGAAAAATAATTTCGATTTGAAATGCCAGTTGTTACAACAACTTTTTATATTTTCTCTTATGTTCAATATATCTATCAATGTCCACCACTACATCTTTTTTTCCGTACCCCGTTTTTGCATACCCCCTGAGACCATTTCACGTACCCCTGGGGGTACTCGTACCACAGGTTGAGAAACGCTGTTGTAGAAGGTTATCGCCTTCCCCTTCTCCGTGTTTTGGCTGCTCCTCACATGAAGCCAAAAAGACTGTCTGTATCCTATGTATTATATTTACACCATTAGTGGTCCTCAACATCAAACTTTCGATCACACTCAGAAACACAAAGTAAGGTTAGATTTAATGTTTTGGTGCACCATTACAGAGCTTTGTATTGTACTGTATGAATGTATGGAAAGTCAGTGTTTATGTAATGCATAAAATGAGACTCCATATCGTTAAAATGAGACTCAATAATCTTATTTGTTGCTCACACGTGATGTTTCTTTTTAAAGTAATATCTCAGGGTTAATTAAATTGTAATTCGGTTAATAAAGTTTTGTGGAAAAGAATTATTGTTTTATTCTTATAGTTTATTATAACTATAAAGTAATATTTTCTCTTTTATTTGCTAACTACTAAATTCTACAGATAAGGGTTCAGTGGCGGCTCCTCATAAAGAGCCAATGGGCCATGGCCCTACCATTACAAATTATGGCAACAATATCACAAATCAATTATTGACAAGTCTTAGTTTTTCAAAAAAACAAAACGAACAAAAATTTAGTAGAATGTTCCTCATTTATTGCTAAAACTACAGTGAAAATTTCAATCCGATTGACGAAGCCGTTTAAAAGTTATTGCAATTTAAAGTAACTGTAATTTTACATGTGATCTTATGGAGATTCGCTCACATAATAGAATAAAGTCGTTTCAATTACAGGAAATAAAGCTACCAAGCGTCCCAAATTTTTCAATTACGTAACTTGAACTCCATCGAACCGATTTTGCATAGTTTTATCAACATTCACTAAACGGTTGTTGAAAAAAGAAATATAAACAAACCGAAAATCAATGGTTTTTACTTAAGATTTTTCCATATTATTTGTTATTTTCTATTTCAGTCAAAATTATTAGTAAAAATTCCTCTTTTTCTTAAATAATATATTCTTTTTTAGCATTGTAACTATTAATTTACTTCGTAAAACGAAGATATTCATGAATTTTTGCTTTCCAATACTTTTGCCTCCGAGTGCCGGGCCAGTTTTATCTGGCCCGGCACAATACAAACGGTATGCGGGTCTTTGCGGGTGTCTGGCGGTACGCGGGGACGATCAGAAATGAGCGCAATTTCTATCAATGTTCGGGCCAGACATTTGCTGCCAGTGTTACTAGTTTAGCGTGGTGCGTTTGTTTACGTTTCGTCGGCAGTTGTTATTTTTAAACTTTCATGTACTGTTTTTACTGTATCGAGTTATTGTGTTATTGAGTGTATTTTTTTGTGTTACCAAGAATGAACAGCATCAGTAACCTTTCGAAAAAACTATTTTCTTCGCATTCCCTCGAGGAAAAACTCGAAATAAAGCAATTAGGAAGGCCCATGCCGGATTTGAACCTTTCAAAAACTCAAAATGTTTCTGTCTCTGCTGTCTCTGGTTTTAAAACTCGTACGCGTAAATTGAATCGGAACATCTACTTGAAAAATAGTTGGATTTGTGGTTGCGATGAAAAAAAAGCAAGCCGTTTTTTGTTTTCCTTGCGTTTTATTCGGAGGAGAAATAACATGGACGAAGAATGGTGTTACAGACTTAGTGCACATCTGGGAAAAGATAAAGGCACATGAGAAATCGAAGGTACATAGGTATGAACAATGTTTTTAGTTTTTCTATGCTTGGAAAATCAAATATTTTAACCCAGTTGAACTCAGCACATAGAAACTCAATTATAGAACACAACATAAAAACAGGTATGTTTTAAACATAATTATAAACTGTATTCGATTTTGCGGTGCACTGGAATTAGCTTTGAGAGGACACGATGAATCCGATGAATCGTAAAATAAGGGAGTATTTAGGGAATTAGTGAATTTTAGCTCTCATTTAGACAAAGACTTAAAAGATCATTTTAACAAGTCAACAGTGTTTAAAGGAACCTCAAAAATGATTCAAAATGAGTTGTTAGAATGTATGCTTGACGTTTATCATAAAGAAGTGGCTAAAGAAATTGAAGCAGTCGAATTTGTTGCAGTTATTGCTGATGAAACTACCGACGTATTTGGAGAATTTCAACTTGTTATTATTTTACGATATATTGTTTGTGGAAATCCAGTCGAAAGGTTTTGGAATTTTGTAAATCCTTCAGGGCATGATGCGGATTCAATTTCGGATTGTATTTTAAAAGAAATTGATCCATTACTTATTGGTACTCCGAACAAATTAATAGCTCAGAGTTATGATGGACCATCCGTTATGAGCGGAGGTTTAAATGGTGTTCAAAAAATTATAAGAGATAAGTACGCATCAGCTAACTACGTTCATTGTTACGCTCATCAAATGAATCTCTCATACTGAGCAGTGCAGCATCAGTGAATAAATCAGTTCGAGTATTCTTCGCACATTTTTCTGGACTTTGTTCATTTTTCTCAACTTCTACTCAAAGAATTAAAGTACTAGATGAAATTGTTCACAGGCGATTGCCACGTTCCTCACAGACCAGATGGAATTTTCATTCTCAAGGAGTTAACACTGTTTATGAATACAGAAAAGGACTGATAGATGTCATGGAAACATTAGAAAACAGTGAACATATTAAGTTTGATACCACAATTGAACAAGCTGGTGCCTACAACCTTCGACTGCAGAACAAAGACTTTATTTTTTGGTTAACAGTTTTTCATAAAATAATGTCACATGTGGAAATAATCTTTAAACAATTGCAGAAAAAAAATACCGACTCAGTTAAAGTTAAACAAGATTTACAATATTTTGAAAATGAAATTCAAAAAATACGAGATCAAATGGACCAGATCGTTGAAACTATTGATTTAGAGTTTTCAGTCAATGAAACACTTCCCCGAAAGAAATCTCGCACTCTTGTACCGTTTCTGTTAGAGAAAAAAAGAGAAGCAATTGAAATATGCGATGTTATTATACAACAAATAAGAACTAGATTTAGTTTTACTGGACATCTGTTAGCAACAAATTTATTTTTATTAGAAAAGTTTGGAGATTAAGTAGTCGGTGCTTATTCTTTTTTGGAAAAAAATAGGTTAAAAACTGAACTTCAGGTTATTTACGAAAGAGAAGAACTGCAATGTGTGTTTCAGGGGCTCTTTCTCTTTTATCATTGATTTCGCAAGAAGAAATGCGTGATACTCTTCAAGAAAAGCGTAAACTTTTGGAAGTCTTAATAACAACGCCAATGTCAACGGCCGAAGCAGAAAGATGTTTCTCGATGTTAAAGCGAATCAAGACATTTCTACGAAATTCGATGAAAGAAGAGCGATTAAGTGCATTAGGAATGTTATCGGCAGGAGCTTTCATAAATAAATATTGAAAACTTCAATCAACAAGTTATTGACCGATTTGCAAATCGAAAAGAACGGAGAATGGACTTTAATTATAGTGCCATGTAACTTCTTATTTGAAACTTTAGGCATTTGACATACGTAACAGTTTCAGTTTATAAGTTTTTAATACTTTAACATTCATGTTTTTGTGTGCGTGCTATTTAAAACTGAACTTGTGCAATTCCGACGAAAATACAAAACTACCTGTCACCTAACTTCAGACTTTGGTGAGTTTAATGAATTTTTACTTTTAATTGAAAAGGGGTGGGGAATATTAGGACGTTGGGCCGAGGTTGGCCCTACCACTCAACATTGGCACGAGCCGCCACTGTAAGGGTTCATTCAGTGTAAAACACCAAATAATAATTTTAAATTCAAGTTATTACCTCCAGTTATAATTGAATTAGTTATTCCAGGCAGGGCCGGCGTAGGCACTTGCGGGGCCGCGTTCAAAAATACGCTTGGCCTAAAAAACTTCTAAATAAATTATTTATTATAAACACATTATTACATATTACAATAAGATCATAGAGTATCATTATAGTTATTTACGAAGTACGCGAAGTCTTTATTAGCGCATGAGCGCATTTTTCTAAAGCACGAGCAACGAAGGAACGATTAATTCATTGGCGTGAATGCGTCGAAGATGACTTCACGAAAAAATGACATTTTCTAAATTAAATTTTAGGTATAATTAAATAATTTCTCCAACATTTTTTGACCAAACTGGTGTCATTTTAACGAAAAATGTATGCTGATTCTGAATATGTAACTGATTTTTAGGGCGAACGCCCAAAGCCCCCAAATTTGGGTATCAAAAGTAAAAAAATGCTTAACCTCCATGGCAATGAATAATAATTATATTAAGTTTCTATGATTGCCAAATTGTGTAATTTACAATTACACAATTTAGTTAGGTTTAGATTAGGTTAGGTTTAGGTAAGGCTTAGGTTAGGTTAAGTTAGGTTAGGTTAGGTTAGATTGGAAAAAAGTCGAATTTGCTTTTGCATAGCGTTTTGGTTAAGTTGTGGCGTTTTTGTAGAGGTTAGGTTGGTAACAACCAATTTTGAGGCTTAGGGGCGTTTGCCTAAAAAATGATTTACATATTCTAAATTAGCATACAATTTCCGTTAAAATGACATAAATTTCACCAAAAAAATGTTTGGTGAGGGAATTCTTTAGTTTATTGTTCCAAATCTTATTATCATCTTAAATTATTTTTGGACAGCCTAAAAGGATCAGTTTTTGCATCTTTTTGAAGCACAAGTGTGCGAACACTACGTTTGCGTTATTTACATTCGCAAAATGTCATTTTGAAAGTGGTGAGTTTGAAAAATTAGTTCTCTGGCCTTCTTCGTTGCAAAGTTTTTAATTACGTCATCAAAATTTACGTAGGTTGAATGGTGGGAGTTTTCTTTCCCAGTTGTTAATTGACACGGAAACATTGGTGTGACTACAGCAGCAGAGAAAGCGCGCGTATTTGTTATTGTAAAATATAAGTAGTAACGCGGCGCGGTGCCTTAAAAAGCGCGGGTCCGACAAAAGCGCGGGGCAGGGTTCCCGGGAACGCGCTGAACCCGCCTCGCGCCGGCCCTGATTACGGGAATCTTTAAACATTTAATGACATAACCTCAATTTTAGATAACAAGGTAAGTATGATTTTTTCCAATTTTATTATTATTATAAATTAATTGCTTCATTTTCTTATATGCAGTTCATTAATAATGAAACGAATTTGCCTGAGGGACCTCTTGCAAGTTAAAAAAAACACTTTAGAGAACAAATTTTATTTATAAGAAAATTCCACTCAGGTAAGTTTTATTATCGCTTTCCAAACTAAATTCCTCCTTCTTGTAGATTCGGGTAAATGGCTGCATGCAATCCAGAATAGGTAGTCTCTAATGGTTTCTTACCAACAAGAATTCTCTTTGCGGTTCTTGCAGATCCTAGTTTATTTGTAGAAAGAACACTTGGCAAATGATCCGATTTAAGGAGCGGCAAAAACTTTTCGCTTTTCCTGCTTAAAACAATGATTTTTTGAGTTTGTTTTTGTTATCTATTCAACATTGGTAACGATTATTAACATCTTTAATAATAATTAAACAGCATAAGACCGGTTCTTCGAACCTTGACCACTTATTCCCTTAACTAATAATAAGTATCTGTAATGTGGGCACGAATCTAGAAACTAAGTACGCTGTTTTCATAGCAAAAGAAAGCTGCTTTTATGTCAGGTTTTTTCTTCACTTAAACTTAAACTTTGCATCGCGTAGTTGCGCCATTGTTGGTCAATGTCATACATACATACATACAGATCATACATACTCCGAACAAGCTAGTTATAGTATATATGGATGTAAGTATTAACGATCGTGAGGCTATGCACTAAGTTGATTCTATCAGAAGCGCCCCTACGGTTGGTCAGAGAGGAGAGGGGCCCCGAGAGCTAGTGGCGCCCCGCACCGAGCTACATTATTTTAATCAACAACACAATATATATCTTATGCGTTAATAAAATAGACTGAGAGACCGGCATTTGAAGCAAGTTCTTATACACAAAGCTATAGCCTGCTTTTAAAATGAAGGACACCAAATTTCCAAAATAAAATTCTAACACTTCTCGAGACTTCGCGATAAACAGTAGAGGCGCGTCATAGCATTTTGTTAACGGAAGTACCAACTAGAAATAAAGTTGGTGCATTATTCTAACCCCCTTATTCTGTAACTTTCGATATATTTCGAACGTTATATATCGAATTTCGATAAGATGTGTACTTCCAAACGAAAGTCGTTATTTTGTTATTCTGTAACCTGCTTCGTTACGGTCTACTCGAGTATAACGACTGATCAATGTTTTTGGCACCTGTAGTACGTTTGTCGGTTTGTGACTATGATCATTTTATTTATAATAGGTTACATGTTGTGTTTGCGCGCCAGTTTTAAGATGTTCGTTGGCTTTCGTTCTTGTATTTGTAATGTAGTTTTTTAAATTTGTATTGTTTTTTAATTGTTGTTATTGTTATTAATATTATTGGTATTGTTATTAATATTGTGATTGTTGTTTGTAAAGAAATATCTTTAAAGCTCTTTTTAAAAGTAGGTACGTTTCAAGTTTTTAGAAAAAGGTCAGAAGTAGTAATTTATGTTTAATCCCTTAATCTTTGCTTTATCGAGTTTTACAAACGCTTACGGTAAAATATAAATACAATAGACACTTAACGCTTAAAGTTATCGGATCACGAATAAACATTGCAAGAATTTGTCCGTGATTTTGTGAAAGAACTAAAAAACTAAACAAAAAACTTTTTTAAAATACCTTTGCACGAAAAAAAGCGGAAGTTGTAAGTGCAGGCCAGATCGTAATTCATAAATCATCCCTGTTCAAATTTCAATTCTCATTTTTTTTCTTTGTCAGTAGGTATTTTAAAAAACGTTTAAAGTAAAATATAAAATAAAAATATTCTAGCAAATAAAAAACCACATGTCTAACGATACCGAATGAAAATTACAAGAATTTAAGACTTTTAAGTGTTTTATACTTACATAAACGAATCATTTTTCTGAAATTTAATTTAAAATCTGATTTCTAATTGAACCGTATTTGAATTCATACAAATTATAACATTCAGCTCCCGCATAACGATACCTCAGAAGCTATCGTTAAAATATCGATTGCGTGATAACGAGTTTCGTAAGAATTTGTCTTACAGAATACAAAAATAACGAATTTCGATATTATAACGAACTTCGGTATTTTAACGTTCGTTATCTCGTTAACGAAGTTTTACAGAATAAAGGGGTAAATCTTCTATTACAGCTACCCCTCGTTACGAGGTTTCTAGTTATATTAGTTACACCCTGTATATTTATTTATTCACTTTCTTATTTACTGGGGGCCCACTCCATATTTGTGCCCGGGGTCTCAAAATCCAAAGGACGGCACTGAATTCTATAGTACAGTGTGGTTCAAGATTAATTACATTTAGCTCGCTACGAATCAACCAGATGTAATTCCAAATAATAAGATTTTCTATTTCTCTGAAAACTCAAAATCAAGTGTATAATCAAGGAGGAGGAAGACCCACATGACGTGGCTCAAATATTGAGTTATTATGCTCTTTGCTTTTATTTGCCTGAAAAAGATTTCTTAAGCGAAACATCCAGTTACCCTTTTAATCCCAATACGGGTCAGCGCAATTATTCGCGGTTACTTTAGTAACATAGTATTTTATGGCAAACGGATGTGACATCCTTTATAGTAGCTGCTGGTGGTGCGTTCGAACTTCTTTGGTTGTCCTCTGACACCTGAAATGGTTTGCATACGATAAACTGGGTTTAATGTTCTTTAATTACTGCATGAACTTTCCACTAGCCTCCTGTAACACAATTCTTTTTATCATGCGGAATCTGTATAATTATACAGAGAAGTGTAAATCTAGCTTTTTTTTCTAACTACGCCAACTACTGTCAAATAAAGAATTTCTTTTCTATTAACTAGTTTTAGAAGTGGTAGAGACCTATATATGGTATATAGTATGCATTTTTTGGGATCTTCTCAAATTACCGGTAGATGAAACCACCCACACAATATTATGAAAGAAAAAAAACATGTTTATCTCGTAATCATTGATGTTGCATCTTTTATAAATGTGTTAATTTGTCTAGATTATTATATAATTTACGATCTAAGATGATGGTCTTTAAAACGCAACGTGATATGAATTACATATTTGATTAAATGAACACCACATATTTAAATTATAGGTTGTTAACTTTTATTATTGCAATAATTTTTGCATAAACGTGTGTACGTGTAGCAAACAAATATTTACACCATTCATTCCTTTAAACATAAATAGCATTCCGGAAGAAATGAAGAAGAAGAAGAAGAAAATTAAAAATGTACCGTTCTTGTGTCTCCTGCCTAGGTTAGTTTTATATGAGTTTTATAATGCAACAACTTTTAAATTATTCTCATTTAACTTTAATTGTCTAATTACAAAACCCAACACCATGACACTGACATCTATTATACTATACTATCACGTCATGAAATCTTAAATTGTTGAGTTTTCTCATAGCAGTAACGAGTTTGATACGACTGCAGAATTAGTTTCGTAATATAAGTCAAGAACAATTGCTTATGCAATTATTCATTTCTTTTTAAATGCTATCCTTAGCGTGATGATATTATTCCAGTTAAATCTGATATCGTAATAGTTAAATGACACGAATTTCTGGTAGTTTTTTAATTTTTCAGTGAAAAGATAAGCCATTAGTACATGGGATAGAAGAATGACCTTTAATTTACATTAATCTCTGATTATCACATTTTTAAGTCAGAATGTTCGATAAGTTTTTGTGTTGCAACTTGTAACCAATAAATCAAAATATTCGCATCTTATCCTATGTTGCAAGCTAAGCTAAAAGTAACGCAATTACTACCGGAGAGAAGTAAGCTCACCAAATTACGAATTAGGAAATGTGTCATAAGAGAAACTGCTCGATTTCAAAGAAAACATAAAGACTAGGCTATCCATTAAAGGTAATTATTTAAGAGATGTTAACGCATCACTAGCCTCTTACCATTCCGGGTCTCTACTTTAGATAGAGTAAGGGAGGGGGCTGTCAGTCTCCACCAATTTAGCGGCCAATATGAGTAAATCTCAGGAACTTCCAGGTACACTTTTAATCCAAGTCCAGCCTACACTTAAAGTTGGACTTGTGGAAGTCCGCATGCTAGACTGTGAATGAATGGATGAACTTCGACGGGTGAGCATGTTAATAGCCCCGGCACTAGCCTGAAAAGTTAGTAGAGAGTGGATAGCAACTTTGCTCCTACCACAGCAAGCATTCTATGGGTCAAATATTTTTGGATGTAAGTTCAAGGATTATGCTGAATTGTTTAATTGCCGAGTTCTTTGAGATGTATTGGGCATTGCTTGAATTTGTGCTACCCGCATAATCTATTTATAAATTAACAATTAATGCGATTTGGGTTTCGGTTCAATTTATCCAGATAGATAATAGAGGCTAGTGTTTTAGCTATTTCGTTTGAATCTGTAGATGTTTAAAAATTATTTAAAACTATTAATCATTGGCATTATGTTAAAATGCGTGTTTAAGAATAAGAATATGACGCACTATACTTTCTACGAGGACTTACTAATAACAATTCCAGCAACATTCAAACTAATGTTTGATTAATTGATCGATATTGTTAAACTTGATTTCAGTTTAAAGTAAGTTTTTGTACCGTTATAATTATTTTTTTACAATAATGAATTTATTCCATAATGGAATTATTGCAAAAGTTAATGGATTTTAATTGGAAAATAAAAATAGTTCAAACTTTAAAAAGTGTTCCTGCACGTTCCAACTTTTGTCAGCAGATTTTGTAATATTCTGTGTAGTGGTCATCGGTTTTTGGTTTTAATGGCTCTAGTCATTTTTGGCGAAGTTTAGTGAAATTAACCATTCAAAGGCTAAGGCCTTAGGATTAAGGTAAGTTTAAAAAAATGTTTATTTAAAATTGTATCATCATTAGTGATCGCCATTAGTGACCCAACAAAAAGAAATACAAAGGGAAATAACCATGCCGCAAGTTAATTTATCCTTACCGAGCACCGTAGCAGAGACCGCATTAATAGAACAACTGCGTCTTCACCTCAAACAGGCATTGGATGAGATTAAAGCACTTAAAAACTAAGTTGCATTGTTGCATTAGTTTCACGGGAAACAGAATGCTACTTCCAAAAAATAAGAACACGAAAAGGAAAGCAGCTGAGTCACTGGAGAAGAACCTTAGCTCCACCCAGAGTAAGCCAACACTGGCTAAAGAACAAAAACCTCCCCCAGTTGTGGTAAGTAATTTAGAAAATTATATGGAGCTCAAACAGAAACTTCAGACAAGTAATCTGAAGTTTAATGCAACCCTAATGAATAATAACCAACTAAAAATCAATGTTGACACAGCAACAGATTATAGAGGGTTAACTCAATATCTAAATAATTCTGATCATGAATGGCATTCTTACGAGAACAAGCAGGAGAGACCGATCAGAGTTATGGTTATACTGCATGTGAGAAATTTATTTTTAAAGAAATTTTGGGAGTTAAAGTGAGTAGGAGGGTTGTGGGGATAGATGTCTTGGGAGGTGTTTAAGCACTCCTTAGATTATGGAGAGTCTAATAACAGTATACCACAGTAAGGACGATGTTATTTTATTCTACTGAGCCACTTACTATGCGAATAATCAGATTAGGTTTCGCCGCTAATTTTAAAAATTAATATAAAATTGACACTGAAAAGCACGGGGTTAAAAACATTACAAATCTGTTTTATTTGTTGCAATTAACAAGTTTATTGAGTCCAGAAGAATCTTGAGGGTAAACACCTTGTGGGGTACTTTCCTTGTGAGTTTGATTTACTTAAGATCTATAACTAATCTGCTATACATTCCATTATACATTGGCATAAAGATTGTCCCAAACATGACGTCCTTAAAGTTAGCGGAGCTCTAAAACCGCGGAATTCGCTAACTCTAGAAGAAGTTAGCGAAACCCGCGTCAAAAATGTAATTAGAATGCGCAATTAAAAAAGTAACCTATAGAGAATTAAATGCTAATTAAAGACTAATTAAATGCCCTGTTTTCAAATTTAAGGCTTAGTTGATTTTTTAACCACGGATTTCACTAGCTTTATAAAAAAAGTTAGCGGGGCCCATACCAAGTACCAAATGTACAATGCACAATTAACACAAATAATCTCTGGAGAATTACAGGCTAATTAAAATATTGTCAAATATAAGACTCAGTTACTTTTTGCGCAGGTCTCGCTAACTTTTTCTAAAACTAGCGAAACCCGTGGTATAAAGAAAAATCGGCTGAGTCTTAAATTTGAAAACAGGGCATTTAATCAGCCTCTAATTAGCATAATTATTCTTAATAGGTAGCTTTTTTTAATTGCGCATTCTACATTAGACTTTTGATGCGGGTTCCGCTAACTTTTTCTAAAGCTGGCGAAACCCGTGATTATAAAAATAACCAAGCCTTAAATTTGGTAATAACTGAGCCTTAAATTTGAAAACAGGTCAGTTGATTAGCCTCTAATTCTCCATAGATTATTTATGTTAATTATGCATTTTACATTTGATATTTGGTACGGGTTCCGTTAACTTTTTCCAAAGGTAGCCAAACACGTGAATAAAAAAATAAATGGGCCTTAAATATTACAATAGGACATTTAATTAGCCTCTAATTCTCCATAGATTATTTGTGTTAATTGTACATTTTACATTTGATATTTGGTACTTTTCTTAAACTTAGCAAAACCCGTGATTAAAAAAAATGGCTGAGCCTTAAATTTTACATTAGGATATTTAATTAGCCTCTAATTCTACATAGATTATTTATGTTAATTATGTATTTTATATTTGATATTTAGTACGGGCCCCGCTAACTTTTTCTAAAGCTAGCGAAGTCCGCGATTAAAAAAATAACCAAGCCTTAAATTTGAAATAGGACATTTAATTAGGCTCTAATTCTCCATAGATTATGTGTGTTAATTGTGCATTTTACATTTACTGTTTGGTACGCGTCCCGCAAACTTTTTCTAAAGCTAGCGAAATCCGTGGTTAAAAAATAACTGTTCCTTAAATTTGACAGAAGGATATTTAATTAGGCTCTAATTCTCCATAGATTATTTTTCTTAATTGTGCATTTTACATTTGATATTTGGACGGGTTGCGCTAACTTTTTCTAAAGCTAGTGAAACTCATGATTAAAAAATAACTGAGCCTTAAACTTGACAGTAGGACATTTAATTAGCCTCTTATTCTTCATAAATTATTTGTGTTAATTTTGCATTTTACATTTGATATATGGTACGGGTTCCGCTAACTTTTTCAAAAGCTAGCGAAACCCATGATTAAAAAAATAACTGAACCTTAAATTTGAAAATAGGACATTTAATTAACCTCTAAGTGTCCATGGATTATTTGTGTTTATTGTGCATTTTACATTAATATTTGGCACGGGTCCCGCTAACTTTCTCTAAAGCTAGCGAATTCCGCGACTAAAAAAATAACTGAGCCTTAAATTTGAAAATGGGACATTTAATTAGTCTCTAATTCTCCATAGATTATTTGTGTTAATTGTGCATTTTACATTTTTTATATTTAATGTTTGGTACGGGTCCCGCTAACTTTTTCTAAAGCTAGCGAAATTCGTTATTAAAAAAATAACTGTGCCTTAAATTTGACAGAAGGACATTTAATTAGGCTTCAATTCTCCATAGATTATTTGTGTTAATTGTGCATTTTACATTTGATATTTGGTACGGGTTTCACTAACTTTTTCTAAAGCTAGTCAAGCCCATGATTAAAAAATAACTGAGCCTAAAATTTGACAGAAGGACATTTAATTAGGCTCTAATTCTCTTTAGGTTATTTGTGCTAATTGTGTAATTTACATTTGGTATTTGATGGTTCCTTTAACTTTTTCTAAAGCTAGCGAAATCCGTGATTAAAACAAAATAACTGAGCCTTTAATTTGAAAATAGGACATTTAATTAGCCTCTAATTCTCCATAGATTATTTGTGTTAATTGTGCATTTTACATTTGATATTTGGTACGGGTTTTACTAACTTTTTCTAAAGCTAGTGAAGCCCATGATTAAAAAATAACTGAGCCTAAAATTTGACAGAAGGACATTTAATTAGGCTCCAATTCTCCATAGATTATTTGTGTTAATTGTGCATTTTACATTTGATATTTAGTACGGATCCCGCTACTTTTTTAAACCTAGCGAAACCCGTGATTAAAAAAATGACTGAGCCGTAAATTTTACAATAGGACATTTAATTAGCATCTAATTCTCCACAGATTATTTGTGTTAACTGTGCATTTTACATTTGATATTTGGAACGGGTCCCGCTAACTTTTTCTAAGGCTAACGAAACCCGTAATTAAAAAAATAACTGAGCCTTAAATTTTACAATAATACATTTAGTCGGCCTTTAATCAGCCTCTAATTCTCTTTAGGTTATTTGTTCTAATTGTGTATTTTACATTTGGTATTTGATGGTTCCTTTAACTTTTTCTAAAGCTAGCGAAATCCGTGATTAAAACAAAATAACTGAGCCTTTAATTTGAAAATAGGACATTTAATTAGCCTCTAATTCTCCATAGATTATTTGTGTTAATTGTGCATTTTACATTTGATATTTGGTACGGGTTTCACTAAGTTTTTCTAAAGCTAGTGAAGCCCATGATTAAAAAATAACTGAGCCTAAAATTTGACAGAAGGACATTTAATTAGGCTCCAATTCTCCATAGATTATTTGTGTTAATTGTGCATTTTACATTTGATATTTAGTACGGATCCCGCTACTTTTTTAAACCTAGCGAAACCCGTGATTAAAAAAAATGACTGAGCCGTAAATTTTACAATAGGACATTTAATTAGCCTCTAATTCTTCACAGATTATTTGTGTTAACTGTGCATTTTACATTTGATATTTGGCACGGGTCCCGCTAACTTTTTCTAAGGCTAGCGAAACCCGTAATTAAAAAAAATAACTGAGCCTTAAATTTTACAATAGTACATTTAGTCGGCCTTTAATTAGTCTCTAATTCTCTTTAGGTTATTTGTGCTAATTGTGTATTTTACATTTGGTATTTGATGGTTCCTTTAACTTTTTCTAAAGCTAGCGAAATCCGTGATTAAAACAAAATAACTGAGCCTTTAATTTGAAAATAGGACATTTAATTAGCCTCTAATTCTCCATAGATTATTTGTGTTAATTGTGCATTTTACATTTGATATTTGGTACGGGTTTCACTAAGTTTTTCTAAAGCTAGCGAAGCCCATGATTAAAAAATAACTGAGCCTAAAATTTGACAGAAGGACTAATTAGGCTCCAATTCTCCATAGATTATTTGTGTTAATTGTGCATTTTACATTTGATATTTAGTACGGGTCCCGCTACTTTTTTAAACCTAGCGAAACCCGTGATTAAAAAAAATGACTGAGCCGTAAATTTTACAATAGGACATTTAATTAGCCTCTAATTCTCCACAGATTATTTGTGTTAACTGTGCATTTTACATTTGATATTTGGAACGGGTCCCGCTAACTTTTTCTAAGGCTAACGAAACCCGTAATTAAAAAAATAACTGAGCCTTAAATTTTACAATAATACATTTAGTCGGCCTTTAATCAGCCTCTAATTCTCTTTAGGTTATTTGTTCTAATTGTGTATTTTACATTTGGTATTTGATGGTTCCTTTAACTTTTTCTGAAGCTAGCGAAATCCGTGATTAAAACAAAATAACTGAGCCTTTAATTTGAAAATAGGACATTTAATTAGCCTCTAATAACAGCTTTTAAATTGTGACTTTAATGTAGGTGATTATTAAAATTACGCTTGTTTAAAATGAGTCATGACTTTTCAAAACGAAAACGTCAAACAAGAGAAAATGTCAATATCTACTATCGAATGCAAAAGCTCTGAGCCCTGAGTTTGAATGCATATAGCAAAAAAGCTAACCGCTAAAATTAATTCAAACAGAAAACAGTTAGTTAGACAATTTATTTTGGTATAAAATAGTAAATTTGTAAAATTATCTGATTTTAGGTTTTTGAATTTTTGCGAATTTTGTTACAAAAAGTCCGGTTTTTTGAGAGTTTTGACGTAAAGTGTGTCTTTAATAATTAATATTTCAATAACTACTTGACAGAATTGAATGTAATTTTATATGCAAGTAGATAATAGTGTTATATATATGCGGGAATTTTTGTAATTTGATAACTGCATTATTTTTCAAGTTATTCTATGAAATAGAGGGCAATGCATTCTAGTCTTCTGGTGCCATAAATATAGTACCTTTTAATAAAACAACAAATACCTTAAGAAACTTTGAAACACGAATTAATTAAAAAATAGTTCTTTAAAAAATTATTTGTGAATATTTTCAAAATAATTTTTAAAGAATTATTTATAAATTAATTTGTGAATAATTGCAAGATTTTATGTCGTATTTGTTGTTTTTTTAACAAAACACTATCTTTTGTAAAAAAAGATTTGATTAAAGCACCAGAACACCCGAATGCATTACCCTCTATTTCAAAGAATAACTTGAGAAATAATACAGATATCAAATTAGAAAGATTTTCACATAGATACAACACTATTAGCTAGTTGCATATAAAATTACATTCCCTTCTGTCGAGTACACACTTTATGTCAAAACTCTCAAAAAATGGACTTTTGTAACATCATTTGCAAAAATTCAAAAATCAAAACTCAGAGAATTTTAGAGTATCTTATACAAAAATAAATTGTCTATCTAATTGTCTTTGTTAGAATTAATTTGACCTGTTAGTTTTGCTATGCGCATTCAAACTCAGGTGTCAGAACTTTTGCATTTGATAGTAGTGGTGAGTATTTTAGTGGAAGTGACGAATTATTTATTCCTGAATATGAAAATGAGAGTGAAGTTTCAACTTGGAGTTCTGCAACAACTATCAAGACAAATTTATCAAATAGAAAGAGTAAATTTGAAGACTATTTTTCAATAACAAACTGCGAAGAAGGTAGTGTTATAAAAAGATTAAACGATTTAACTTTTATCGATAAACAATTGAGACATTTATTTAATTATTAATTTAGCATTACATTCTTTTTGATTTTTTGTTTAAATTCTGATATATCTTCCAAAGAAGTGCGAGACTCGCGAGATTTCTCGCGCGAGATTCGAGACGAGACGAGGTTTTTTAGTGCGAGACGAGATTCGTTTTATTTTGTGCGAGACGAGACGAGAGTTAACAAAAGTCTCGTCTCGCGAGTATCGTGGGCATCACTAGTCTGTCGTGAACTTTTCTTTAGTGAAAATAATTTTGCCTTAACTAGAAATCAGAGGAGGTCATTATAAATTTAAACTCGATTTCCCTAGGTCTTTAAACTTAATCGAAGTACTAAGATATACAAATTTTGTAGTAATATTTTTAATTATGATTCTCTCCTCCCCCCACAAAGGACCCTGCTCTATCCTTATGGAGATGGGGTTTGGGCAAAACGGCTGAAACGTAAAAATGTAGTTAAAGTAATCTTAATCAAAAGTCCCAATGGACAAAACTCATAGAAATCCCGACTTTAGCCGCAACAAGCCGTTGAACGTTCATAGAACGCCTCAAGCCTTATGAAAATCCGATTTCGGCCAGATTGGCAAAACTTCATAAAAATAATAGTTAAAATAATTCTGATCAAAAGGCCCAATAGATACAACTCATAAAAATTCTGACATTAGCCGCTACAAGCCGTTGAATGTTAGTATAAAGCTTCAATTCTTATGGAAATCTCGATTCAGTCAAAGTGGCTGAGACTTTATAAAAATATAGTTAAAATAATTCTGATCAAAAGTCCCAATGTACACAATTCATAGAAATCCCGACTTGAGCCGCTACAAGCCGTTGAATGTTCGTATAACGCCCCCATCCGAACCCCAACCGAAATCCGGTTTCAGCCAAATTGGCTGAATCTTTGTAAGAACATAGCTAAAATAATTATGATCAAAAGTCCCAATGGACACAACTCATAAAAATCCCGACTTTAGCCGACTTAGAGATCCGGTTTTGGCCAAAAAAAGCCTCTGTAGCGACTAAAAATCGGGACATTGGGACTCTTGTTCTGAATTATTTCAACTATATTTTTACGAAATTTCAGCCGATTTGGCCGAAACCGGATTTCCATGAGAATTGAGGCGTTCATTCTACGAACATTCAATGGCTTGTAGCGGCTAAAGTTAGGATTTCTATGAGTTGTGCCCATTGTGATTTTTCATCAGAATTTTTCCAACTATATTTTTATGAAGTTTCAGTCAATTTACCGAAACCGGATTTCCATATGAATTGAGCAGGGTGCTTTGCTTTTTACTGACTGTCCCATTGTTGATCTCATTGTGTCCCATTGTGCAGCACTATGCGGACACAATGGGACACTTGTAAGGTTTTTCAAAAATGTATTTATATAAATAAAAATCAGTTAATTAACAACGTATAAAGGAGGAAAGAATAAGAATATGCATACGTAAGTATATCTAATAAGGAATTAAAAATACTATTCCAATTCTAATAAAATGCATTCAAGCTCTCCTTATTACTAAAATGTTATCAATGTAGCCAATATTTCTCAACAGTACCCTGAGTTGCATAAAAAACTTCGGCTTCTCTTGTTAAATTCAAGAAAACTCAGCAATCTCGTATAGAATAAAAAAACACATCTTTATTGTGTACAAAAAAGTGTGTGAGTGAATGAACTGAATACACTGAATATTCTAGTTCACAATTTCGCAACTTCCACTAGTTTTGGGCGATGCGGTACGTCTAGACCAGCTAAAATGACCAAACAACCATGCGGGTTCAGGGCTTCAGGTGTAAATATTGCGGCAGTCGCGAGAGGTACCGTTATCGGCCGTGAACCCGCGCTTATGTTTAATAATCATTTCCCACAGTTTTTTTATTGTTATGCAAAACCAGAGATAATATACGTATACAACACCATGCAGTCAAAACCGGCAACTCGAGTTTTCATATTTTCAATGCGGCCCATCAACGTGTCTGTGTGTATACCGATGGTATATACCGATTAATAATATGCAAGTACTCCCGCACATACAAGCAAAGGGTATATACGTGATAACATCGAGGTGGCCGACCATCAATTTCCTCAAAGAACACCTGGAGCTGGCAACCAACACCACTGGCTCTCACACTGTCACAATCTTCCTCTGTTCAGTTTGTATCAGATACAGAACAAGTCGTTTCGATCGCAGTTTTTTTTCGTCTCCGACTGAATTAGCATTTTATTTATTTTGTGGGTTTCCTTCTTAATCGCTCGTCGATATCTCCCGGGTCTTTTTTGCCATATTAAGTTTAAACTGACCGTGGTTTTCGTCAACATCGTTTTGTAATCGCATGGAAGACGGAACATTTTAAACGCTAATGTAATTTTCTAGATTTAGAAAAGAAAAAATATTTTCAGAAACTCAAAAATATACATTCATCAAAATATACATTATACAGAATCCTGTCCGCACAAAAATCGGCCCGGTTGGATACTGAATTTCAAATAAAAATCTAATAACGAGTGTATTATTTTCAGCGTAATACCATTCTATAGTAGGTACTTTTTCCATTATGGAATACACTTTGCTCTATTTAACGACCAAAAAATCAGAATACCCTTAACCCAATCAATTTTACAAATATATCTTATATTATTGCTGTACTTTTTACTTTACTTTTTTCTGTAAGATAGAATCAGTGTTACCCTTGAATTCCTATTGCCTATACCAAACAAGTGATTTTAGAGCAAAATCTACGAAAAAAAACAGTTTGTAATATAATAATAAAAATAAGACATATCTTGGACCACACGGGATTGTTTGTTTTAAGTGATCCCTTTTTATTCGCAATCTGTACAGATACATTAAGCAAATATTGTGGTAATCAATAGAGAATAGCATGTAGAAGAAGGCTCAGTAGCATTCTTCTTTATATCTTAGCAGAGCTAGGTTTGTCTTAGGGACAAATCTTACAAACTAATCTACAACTAGAACTTAATACTACAACTACATACACATTCAAAATCTCGTTAATAAGTCATGTGGCGCACGTCTGCTTAACCGCATAAAATTGAAGGGGTGATTTGTCAGATTCACAGCTAGTTCATTAGGATGAGCACTAAGTCGATTATTGTACTGGGCACTATAACGAAGGATTTCTTCTTTGACCGTAGGCATCTTAAGGTCTCGTCTAATGACAGCATTAGGAACATACCAAGGCGCATTGGTTACCATGCGTAGAACTTTTGTTTGATAACGTTCCAGAATTTCTATGTTCGAGTTGGAAGCAGTGCCCCATAATTGGAGCCCGTACGTTCACATTGGTTTAAGTATTGCTTTGTACAGTAAGAGTTTGTTATCCATGCTGAGTTTAGATTTCCGTCCCATTAGCCAGTACATCTTCGAGAGCGTCGTTCCTAGTTGTTTTCGCTTGGTAAAAATGTGTTTGCGCCAGGTTAGTCTTCTGTCGATATGCATACCTAGGTACTTAACTTTTTCTTGCTGTGGTAACGGGCTATTGTTTAGATGGAACTGGGTGCAGCTTTCTCTTCGGGTGGTGAAGGTTGTGTGAACGGACTTAGCTTCGTTGGCTTTTATTCTCCATTTTCTTAACCATTTCTCAATAGATGTTAGATTGGCCTGAATTTTCTGTGACGCAATGACAGGATCATCATCTGAGGCTAAGACTGCTGTGTCGTCGACGAAGGTGGCTGTAAGGAACTCCGGAGAAGTGGGGAGATCGATGGTATATCTCAAATACAATAGTGGTCCAAGTACACTGCCTTGGGGCACCCCCGCTTCTATTGGATAGAGCTCAGAGTATTCAGATTCGACTTTAACCTGGAAGTGTCTATTTGGATGTAGGATTTTAGGATTAGGAAATAATTAAGTGGGAGGAGATTTCGTAACTTGTGCAACAGACCAATGAACCATACCTTGTCAAAGGCCTGGGTAATGTCCAGAAAAGCTGCGGAGCAGTACTGTTTAGTTTCAAAAGTAACGTTGATTTTGTCCACTACTCTATGGATTTGTTCCACTGTAGAGTGCATTTGTCGGAAGCCAAACTGGTGGCTGGATATTGTCTCGCTGTTTTCGAAGATTGGAAGTAGTCTTCTAAGGATAAGCTTTTCAAGTACTTTAGCTATGATGGGTAAAAGACTAATAGGTCTATAAGATTTTAATTCTGCAGGAGACTTTCCTGGTTTTTGGATTTAAATAATCTGTGCCACTTTCCATTGCAGTGGAAAATATCGTGTAAGTAATATAGAGTTAAACAGATGACTAAGGTACCTCATCGCAACGTCGGGCAATTGTTTTAAAATTGGGGCAGTAATCAAGTCATGACCTGGAGCTTTTTTGGGGTTTAGAGAGGTTATGATTTCTCGGATATCCTTGGTCTTGAAGCGTTTTATTGGTGGTTCGAGTTGATGGGGTATTTCTAATGACTGATGGATGTCATTTTCCTCCTCCGGATCGTTTTCAGAGGGATGAGGCTGAAACACATTTATTAAGTGTTCGGCGAATGCGCGGGCTTTTTCGATATTGCTAAGTGCCCAAGTATCTTGCAGAGTCCTAATCGGTGAAGAGGCTTTTTTACATTGTTTGGTCCTCTTAATTACTTTCCAGAGGGAGTATTCTGTAGCTTCAGTGGGGGTGAGACCTTTGAGAAATGTTTCAATACACTCATTTTTATTTTCAGTAAGTAGCTCAGTTAGTTCCCTTGTAGCAGCATTGAGTAGGCGTTTCTTCTCTAGTGTTCTAGATCGTTGCCACTGCTTTCTTAGCCTGCGTTTTTCTACAATTTTACACGGGATTAATTCAGTTCGTTATATGCGGAGCTCGTAAAAAACGGCACACAAATGTTAAAATTGGCAATCCTTCATTGTTCATACGATATTTTATTAAAAGTAAAATTCTGAAAAAATATCACATGTACAGAGTGCTCCGTTTATTGGGCTTATAGGGTGGGCCTATACCTTATTTCGAAAACTATAAAATTGTGAAAAAAAAATTATATAAAAGTTTTTTCTATTAGAATAATCTACAATTTCTTAGTGATGTCATATTTAATTTTTTATTAAGTTATTTTTTTAAACAAACGCCCTTTATATTTTTATATTTTAAAATAACGCTCTTGAAGACAATTATAACTATACAAGGGTTTGACTGTTCGTATTTGCACTTCTAAAAAAATTCTAATTCTGTCTATTTGGTTATCTAATATTAACATAAAAACATAAAAAAATGTTTCACATACATGTTCAAAATTTTAATAAAATAATTTTCGGCGTCAAGTAGTCCTGGGCCCGTATTCTTCTCTTTAAACGTTCTCTTTAAAGCAAATTCGCAGGTAATTTGAGTTAACCACAAAAAATATCAATTTAAAAATTGAAAGTTAGCATGAAGTATAAGAAAATTACGGGACAGGGCCCGTATTCTTGAACTCATACGAACTAGAGTTCCTAAATATGGACTGAGCTATGTTATTTAGAGTTAAGTCACGCATGTCAAATTTTCCTGGTGACATTTCATATTTTGAAACTATTTATTAGAAAGTTGGTAATCATGAAAGTTGGTTTAGTAAATTAAACTGTCAATATGACAATTATATAAATCTGACATTGGGTACAGTTAATACTTTATTAAAAGCTGTCTTAAATTATTAGATATAAAATTGATATACGTACTATATTAGTTTTAAAAATGCTCTATAAACAGTAAAAAAAATGATAATGTGCACATTAAAAACTTTTATTTGTTACTCACTCGTAAACGTCATTTACTGTAACAGAACACAAACGACGAAAAGTTACTTTTACAAGCTACATACTAACTTGTAAAACTGACCTGTAAAAGTTTTA
This sequence comes from Agrypnus murinus, assembly GCA_929113105.1. Classification (NCBI taxonomy): domain Eukaryota; kingdom Metazoa; phylum Arthropoda; class Insecta; order Coleoptera; family Elateridae; genus Agrypnus; species Agrypnus murinus. The sequence goes on along the minus strand of OV816030.1, from coordinate 21,712,653 downwards.
CAAGTTAGTAGAATATGACACTTATTACAATTGTCATAATAACATCTACGTCTACGCACAGTTCCACGGCTCGTAAAATTATTTAAAAAGTGTCACATTTTGTTGTCATTGTTAAGACTAGGACCTGGTTTTATAGATACAATAAATGTTGAGTGTTGTTTACGAATGAATAACAAATAAAATATTATACATTATACGCAAAGTAACTGCTTTTACTGCGTCATGAAGGTCATTTCTTTCTATCGTCAGTAAAAACAGGTTTACCTTGCTAATAATGTAAAATGCTATTACTTGCATAAAAATAAACATGACATAAAGCATAACCTAAAATTTATAACTGACAGCTGCTGAACTTTGTCACTAAAGTAAAAATAGACAAAAAATATCTCCGTTTCAGACAGCTTAAATTTGCTCCAGAAAGAGATAGATTTTGACATCCGTGTCCTAACTATAAAATAACATGGTAAAAGTTTTATTCTAATACGAACAAGCGCGAACAAGTTTTGCATACGAGATGACGAAATTTTTACGTCATAAGATGCAACTTAACCAACCAAATGTTAGTAGGTTATAGAGATTTATGTCATCTCGTATGCGAAACTTATTTCTATGAGTTCAAGAATTCGGGCTTAGGGCATACGAACAAGAGCTGTTGAAACGTTGTCAAATCTATCACCTTTTTGGTTCTTTTATTGTTTAGCAGTAGCAAAACTGCCTGAGAAACGAACTGTTTAAACTCATATTTTAAGATCTCAAAACAATACAATACCTACTACGACCACAATGAGTAAACAAACTTCTTCATTTATCAATGAACAACATAATAAATCTGACAGGATTGCTTTCTTTGATTTGAAGTGTTTTATCAAGTTATGGTCAGTCCAATAATTTTCAGTGAGTGCACTGTTGCCATTTAATTCACCAGTTTTACTCAAATAACGTGAAAAGTAATGTCGGTAGGAAAAACATTTTTTTGGTAGTTTTTTGTTATCAATGTCACCTATCAGCTGTTTTAATAATGGCACTTATACTCAATACACCCTATATAAAAGAATTTATATATTTCGTAGGACTTAAAGTAAAACTTGGTAACTAGTGGACGGATAATAATCAGATTTTTATTTTTTAAAAACGAATGTGCAGGATCGAAATGTCTTTCAAATATTGCAATTAAAAAATTTTGGATTTATAGCTCACCTGACGTCATTTTTAAATCTTAAAAAACAATTTGTCATTAAAAGATAATTCGTTCAACATAACCTTGATTCAACCTGAACTTTGTACGACTCTTTAGCATAATTCGCTCAGAAGTTAGCGACAGGGGGGGTGACTTTAGACGCGCACGACTGTACTATACATAAATTAAAGAATTATTTTGATTTACTGCGTACCCCTAGGAAGAATAAGTTTTTTTGTTAATTGATTGCGATTTTTTAGTCAACTTATACTCCTACAATAAATTATAATAAATATTAATGAAGAATAGAAGACTGGCTATTTCATAAATGTGAGTAAATCTGAATTCTAAATGATTATACAATAAGGCACTCACTCTCCACTATTATGCATCACTGAAAAGCGTTTGGGGTCACCATTAAACATAAAGCGATAAACACGTTCTTTTGTTGGGAGGTCATCATCTTTAGCATCTCTTTTTCTCACCGTTCAACTTCTTTCTTCATTGAGCGGTCCCATTCATGAGTACCGTGGTCTTCGTAACTTACGATTGGACATATAAACGCATTATATGCATACTACATGACCGTTTAGTTTGGTTTGGACGGTTCGTTTCTGTAAGGCGACTCTTTCTTTTTGTTTTTCTCTTGTGTTTTTTCTTATTTACAATGGAGAGAAAAGATTTGTGGTTAGCATTTATTGCGTTTTACATTTCAGTCTTTGTGTTGTGAAAATGACCATAAATATTCAGTCTTGTAATTGGAAATTTATAAGCGCCCGCATATAGGGGATAGTTATGTTTTAAAAAAAGTACATGTTTTAAATTATTAAAGATGTGGGACAGAACATAGTAACATACATAGTTGCCCCCTTAATAAAACGCTGATTGACGAGAGACGACGGAAAACTAGTTTCAATTCAAACCATAAAAAATTAATTAATATTAAAGAAGGGAAGATGTAAACGGTAATAGGTTCAAAGAACAACTAGTAAGATCCAAAAATAATATATTTAGTATATTAAAATAAATGAATATACCGAGTGAAAAACTATCGCCAATTTTTAAAACCGCCCACCGTACTCTATTTTGGTACCTAAAATGTAGGTATTTAACAAGTCGGTTTCTTGCAGAACCAACTAAAGCTTATTAGCTACGCCTAAGATTTGTGACGTCACAATAGTCGCCGCGAGAATAAATTGAGAACCCATAGATATATTACCAGATACCCAAGAAATATTCTCGTATGTATTTACTAGTGCTGATAATTTTATTAAAATACTAACAGTAACATATGAAATAACAATAGTAAATTTTTCAAAATAAAGGTTTTATTCACACAGTTTAAAAATAAAATAACTCTCAACAAACTGTGAATTCTATGAACATACTCATATGAAAAATAAAACAAGAGCTTCTCGAACAACATACGATATAATGGACGAGAAATGGGAGAAAAATAAAACAAGAAAATGAAACAATACAAGAAATTCTTATTAATTGGTTTTCTTCAATTTTATTTTTTTGTATTTGCCAAAATTAAATTTGTTCCTTTTGTCTCCTAAGTAATTATTCAACAGAACGTTTGACATAACTAAAATAGCGGTTATATATAAGCTAAATAAGCTTTTAGTTACGGAAAGTTTCACATAAAAGCTTATTATTGTTACCAATAACTTTTAAGAATGTAATACTTCATGGTCAGCCAAAGTTGTTAAAATACTTTTTCGATATTGTTTTGAAAACATATTCACAAAATTTTGATTTGGGTATTTTCAACAATTTTATTTTATCTCATTTAACAATTTATCTCTAAATATATTTATCAACTTCAATTTTGAAAAAAATTTAGCCAATCATGTACTGATGTAGATCATCAATGGAGAAGACTATGTGTTTTAATAAAAATTTTTTTAATTAAAACTGAACTCCATTTAGAGAGATGGACACAAAATTATCAAATAGATCATCAACATTAAATCAGTTTCTGAAAACAATTGATTTTTGCTTATATTTTTGATAAATAATTGTTCGTCATAGCAATCTAATGCAGATACATCCATCCAATTCCATTTAAATACATTAATGATTAAGTATCAGTAACAAAAGCGCCTCTAAATGACAAAAAAATAAAGCTCCTTTCCAATAAATGCATAAGAGGCTATGGTCAGCCCTCGGCTACCATCGTGACGTCACAGGCAAACTCTACATACTAAGCGTAGGCAGCTAGGCTTTACTTAGATCTGTTTGTTGCACGTCGTCAATATATTAGATCACCAAATGCAACGTGTCGCTATTATAAGCTCTTATGATTACAAAACTTTTTTTTGCAAAAAAGCAGTCTAAAGAGTAATTCTTTTTGAGTTGGGAAACTGGAGTAACCGTTTAAAGCTTACGACCGTGAAATACTGTTTTTCGTTAAATCACATCTAAGTTATACAAACTTGGAATAAGCAAAAGAGCGTCGGAATTCTTATTCTTATGAAGAAGCTTAGTATGACGCTTAAACACAAAAAGTCCATCTCTTGCATGCCAATACAGCGGCTAACAGAGTAAGAGACTGCAGGAGAGTGCTTTAGTATGGCACAGGTCGGTCTTATTTATAGGTAAGCAAGTTTCTATTACAGATAAAAAATAAAAAGATTCTTGGATAATTTCTCCTTCTGCAGAATATGTTAGTTAAAGAGAGAGAGAGACATGTTTTTCAAGCAGGACATCTCATCAGTAATGCCCTGGAGTGGATTTAAAAGGCATTAATTTTTAAAATCCCAAAATATTTAGCTTTAATGGAAAAAAAAGTTCAAATAGTTAACATCTCCTTTGTTTTTTAGATTGACATTAAAAAAAATCATTACAGGTCCGAATTTAAACGAATGCAGTCACCCTGTATATGGATATATGAATTTAGGTATATCTTAGAGGTTGACATTGAATATCTCAAACCACTACACTATTCATTTAAAGAATTCCCACTTTTTCCTGCAACTAAAATTACTTTTAAACTAAAAACAGAAGAGGCTACTGATAATATTACAACTAACAAATAAAGTACATGAGGTCCTTAAGATCGTTGTTTAGATCTTCCCCGTTTGGGACTTTCCTGTGGGGACATAGGGTATGCTGAAGAATCTCTGAAAATATATGGGTAGGCTAGATATCAAGGAGCGACAAAAGTATGGAATAACTTCTGAACATATCGATTTTGTCTTTTTATTGGAAATTTATCTCGTATGAAGATATATCTTTTCCGTCACCACCTTGTAACGTCATCAACTATACTCCATAGGGGGTCTGAAGTAAGTTGTTTACAAAAAATGGAGATCTGCGAATCCATAAACTATTTCTATATAGTTTTTTGTAACTTTTATGTAGAAATTTCCACTTGAAAAAACAAAATTACCAATATTTGGCATCAACAACATGGTGTCCCCACAATATCTGAAGCATTCCACAACAGATGGATAGACAAACGTTGACTTTTAGAATAGTCAGTTCGACTCTAACAACAACACAATACGGAAGTTCATTCTTTGATCTCAGAAAGCAAACGAATTCTATTTATTAAAATAGTATAACGTTAAACTTTCCAAACAAAAAGAAACGGTTATGGAATGTTCGAACTGCCACCCATGAGTCTGTTGACCGAAGATGAGGTGGTTTTGAAATTAATGACATTAAGAACATTAACTCTTTGCATTGGTTAATATTCCTACACTTCAAAGTTACTCCTTCTTTTAGCTATAACGTCTTAGCGTTAACGTCTGCCGATCCATCTTGTTGATACCATATATTGGTAATTTTATTTTTTCAATTATTTTACCTGACAACCATCGCAGATTAAAAATCTACGAACGTGCTGCTATCTTCGACTGATGAGAGGTAATAAGCTCGAAACTCAAGTCGCGAAGTGCCGTTCGTGGATTTTACACACTCATTATTTTAGTGGGTTTGTCTTCTACATTTTATTTTAATTTTAAGATCTTTATTATTGAAAACTAACTATGACTTAACTAACTCACTAATTATAATTATGACTTAAAGTTAGTGTAACTTTAATTACATTAGGTTCAGATTTCTATAATATCTCATGATGACTTTTCGATGAGTCTGGCTATATAGCCGGAGTTAGTTGGCGCCCTTATTTATCGCCTTTTTCTTCCTTTATTGCACTTTTCATTCTGAACTTAAATAAATTATTCGTTCTATAAAGAATAAGAAGGATTTGAGGAAAAAACTTATTTGTAAAACGTCATTCCAGTCATTTTCTAAAATACTGACATCCTTTGACCTAATTCCATAAAATTTAATGTCATTAATATTTTTACTTACAATTTAAAAAAATCATAAATTGGTGATATCTTGATAACGAGAATAATGAACAATAGAAACCCTTTTACTTTTTCGTTTACTTAATAATTGTTGAATCTAATTTGCACAAATTCAGCAATCAAAAAGCCTCCAAAAAAACATACACAGAGTAAAGAATTTAATTTAAAGAACACCTGTTGTAGTTTGTCATTATTAAACGTCTTCTGATACAGGTTTTAAGTCGAAGTAAGATATATCATAATCATTCTCTCCGGCGATTTAACAATTTCTTGCTAGTTTAAATAAATAATACCTTGAGAGTTGCGGTTTCATGTGTGGTAGTGTCAATTAACTCTTAATAAATGTATAACTGTTTGCCGATAATAGCGTGCTCTCGTAAAGTCTGACCTGTCATAAAAGAAAGTAAAAACGGATCAAGAGAGAAAAAAGATATTACACTGTTGCTTTATTTACAAGGATCGTTATTACGTTCTCACGTTGATGACCTTCAATTTTAAAAGCTCTTTGTTTTATAATAATTTTTTTTATAGCAAGAAAAAATTACCTTACTGTAAAATTATATTTCGAAATTTTTTATTACTATGTACGTATTTAAGTTTTAATTACATTCATTGAGAAACGTGTTAAAGAGAAAAATATTGTATTTGCTGTCTTAAGATTGCAATTGCTCAAGTAGCAACTTATACCTGTATATTATTTAAAATTAGATTTCCCCTTATCCTGTCACTTTTGGTCTGGACATATACTTATGAAATTGATTCGAGCGGCTAATTTTGTTTTATTTTGATTAAGCCGAGTTAATCGAGGATTTTTAGTTAAAGACATTATTTAAATCTTTACTTGACTGCAGTAACATACTATTTAAAATATTAAAGAGGCTAAATTCCACAACACAGTAAGAACAAAGCTCCTTTAAGCTGCCTTGGTCATGCGGAATTGATGAATATTATCTAATTGATTGATGAACATTATTTAAAAACTTTAAATACTTAATTATTTATGTCAAGTAGGTTTGTAATTATTCCAATTATTGTATTAATGAGTCATTAAAATGGCTTTATAATCATTTTATTTAAAATAATAATTAGAACACTAATGATGAAAACTTGTTTTTAATCATTTTTTATATTTATTTTCACTGCATGTTTCTAAAAAATAAATATTGTTATTAAAACTTCTTGATTTCCCAAGAAATCAATAAAAACTTGAAGAAATATATTAATTTAACCTGGTTTGAATCGTCGTTGTCTTATTTGTATGAAATTTAAACATCTGATCTAAATCTTATTATATATCGATATATCGAAATATATCATTTTTTAGATTTGTTTTTACTGTAACGTTAGATATCTGTTTACAATAAAAAATACTCAATAAGATTATAAATGGATATCAAAATTATATTTATGATGATGCAGAATTACAAATTATAGAAACTGGAAACTAAGATTTAAAATATAAAATGAATTTTAAATTGGAATTGTAATTTAATATTCATTGTATCATCATTAATAGGTCCTTTATATAAGGCGGCATTAGATAGGAAATCCATTGCATTTACAAAATAAATATTTCAATATTTTTTTTTTAAATTTATAGAAACTGTTAACATTTTATTAAAGTAATCGCAAAATGAGAAAAGCCTGTTGACGTCACCTGGGTACTAGTCGAAACTACGTTCAGACTGATTTCTGCTTTTAATAGGGGGATGTTTTACTTTTCAAGTTGTTCTAGCGTTCGTCTTACATTAACCTTCGTCTTTCGTATAATAGTAATTAGAAACCGCCACAACTGCGGTGTTAGCGCGAACACAACGCGCATCTTTTATGACGAGAACAGGTTTTTCACATTTTGCTACTACTCTATTCTTACAATTTTTCTTGATAAAGTCTGTAAATCTATTTACAATGCCACCTATTTAAAATGTTTTAAAGAGTTCCATGTTTTACTTATAAGATAGTATAAGTGAAATCGCCATATAAGACAATGTTATGTTGTTTTTGGAGGCTTGTTGGGAATAATATATGTTTTTTGTTTGCACCTGTCCTTGAGTAAATGGCGAACTAAAAACTTCTATAATCTGTGGAAGGATAAGTATTTCTCTAGTAATTTATCTGGGTTTTTATATCATTCCCAAGTACATTCTTTTTGAGATCATTTTTTGTTTAAAACGTAAGAATTTAACTTTGAAATTAAATGGAATGAAAATCTAAAGAATTTTAGAAACCAAATTGAAAAGATTATCAAAACAACTTGTGCAATGATAACAGCAAACAGTTTTTAGGAATTATTAAAACTATAATTATTATTTGCTGAAAAATAAAATAGTAAGTGATAGTCTTTAAGTTTCAACCTTTACTTTTACTGCTTATTATTTATAATAATAATCTTGCTACAATTAAAGAATAACATAAAATTTAAGGTTATTGTGTTTAATCTCAAGGTAGATTTAAGTGTAATTTTATTTAAAATAAAATAATTTGCAACTTTTAAATAATTTAATTTATTCTTTGTAATACACGTAGTGAAACATAAATAAATCTGTTTAAATCTCATGTCATGCTAAAACGGCTAAGAATTTAACATTAGTAAACAAAGTTCTATCTTTGTTTTTCTCCCTTACATCTGACGGTCTTCGAAAAGTTTGTTTCATTCGTTTACATAATCTATTAATAAGTTTATTACTCGGTCTATCCCATAAACAGTATTGGAATAAACTGTTTTAATGGTTGCTTTATATTTTATGAATTATCCTTTTATGATTTAGAATTCTCTATCTCTAACCGCAGTTTAGGTTTAGAATTACTTACAACTTATTACTGAAATTCGTGAATTTATAATTTAAAATTTGGTATCCTAAATATTTAAATCTTGAAAGTATTTGGTATGCAATTTCGGCTTTCTATGTAGAATTTAGAATAAGTAGTTAAAAATCCCTACTTTTTGGGTAGATTTTTGTCGCCAAAGTTAAAACAGACTGAAAACCTGTATTATATTTTACATTTAAATTTCATTAAAATTTAATAAATTTTGATATTGACTGCTGCTGTGAAATGAAATTTTAGATTTCCATTTAATCTGCTTGATAACTTCATCCATACGACCTTTTAACGAACACATTGCGCTATTAGGAATACATCGTCAAGAAAAATCTTTATATTTTTGAAATTTGCAGTCTTCTTTATAAATATTTATGCAAGGTTAATGTGATAGTTGCCTTTTTAAAAGTGCCTACCATATAGATTGGTATCTTTTTACATGTGTCATTATGTTCATATTAATGCATTAACACTAATTTGGATGCTTCGTGTATCCTAACGTTCTTTATATAAAGTTTTGAAAAATTTCCAATTAATAGATTCAACCATTTTTTGTTACTTGTTTTAGACGAATCTTTTCTGGGTTGAACTCAATACCTTAGGTGTCTGGATATCCAATATTCAATTATCCTTATCATGCGCGTTGCAGTACTCGGAAACTTGCTTGGAGTCGACAAGGAAAAAACAACAAAATGTAAATTAAGTACTAATAATAAAACAATTAGATATATTAGTGAACGGTTCATTAAAACAAAATTATTATGTGATACTGATTTATCATACTGATACTAGTTATCAGAATACACTGATATTAGCCAATCAAGGAAAAGTGATAATAATAAATAAACAAGAACACGGCAGGGCCTCGCTTAGGAGGCGGCAAATGGGCTGTAAAATTAACTAGTTTATGAAGAAAATGATTAAACCAAGATTCATTTGAGTACTTATAAACAATTAAAAGGTAGAATTTTAATAAAATTTGCTTTTAATATGTTTTACGAACTTTTAAGTATAGGTACCCACTCACTTCAAAAATCCTCAAGCATGAGAACGACATAAGAAGGTTGAGGTATGTAGTTTTTAAATAAAAACACGTTTTGAAAGATGAGTAGGGTTTTCGTGTATTAAAGACCAAATCCAAAACCGAAACAAAAATACAGAGCAATATAGATAAAATATCAAAATATTTTAAGAAAACCGCTCACAAGCATATAGGTAATAAACTCCCGCTTAAAAATGGCTTAAAAATGTATAAAATAAAAAATGACCCTTTTTATTATATTGTTTATTGTTTTCAGCCTTACTTTGTGGAACTCCATAATCATGAAATAAATAAAGATTAGTAAAAAGTTTCACATATTATTTTATTATAATTTAAATAAATGGACACACATACAAAGTGCTGTAAAAAATTTCTTTACCATGTGTTTTTATTTGTCGGAACATTTATGCGTATGGGGTCGCGAAAAACCAGTCATGACAAGCTGCGACATGATTTTTACGCTATTATTATAAAAGGAAAAGAGGCAGTTCGATTGTTTTATTTATGCAATAATTGCCTTACAGGTTGGTTACTAGTGAAGTAGAGTGCCTTGCATACAATTATTATTTGATGCGAGTTTTTGAAAATTGTGTCATAAAGTGTGTTGTAAAAGTAAGGTGAGTAGGTAATAATTAAAAAATAGGCAGCTTTTCCAAACAATAGTTATTTATGTATTAAGGGCATAAAGAAGCTTTTATGGCCAGAAGCGTTATTTCTAGCCCGATTCGTCAGCCGAGGGCTAGGAAAAGGCTTTAGGGCCATAAAAGCAAGTTATGCCCGAAATGCATACACTATTTTATGCACAGATTGTTTTTATCTCAAATCTATTATTGTGTAAAAAAAACATAATTAAATGAGTACGTAGGTTACATCAAGCCGCTGTACGTATACTTATGTGCTTATATACGAAGTACGTTACTATAGTTACTATCTAAAATACTTAATTTCAGCTTATTTTCATTGGTGATAAGTTTACAAATTATATAAAGAACCAATCAAGTTCTACAAATACAGCTCCACATTTAATTGACGTTTCATTATTGCCCGTCGGATCATAAAGAGGCCCTTGGGGCATAAAGAGACAGTTATGTTCCGATAAATCTAGCAATAATAGTCTAATTATAATGCATCTGTGCATAAATATTTTTATAGCTTCTACAGGATGCTTTTGGAAAAACGCTCAAATCCGTCAATTGTTTGGCCATTTTGGTGTTTCATGCAGTTTTCAGTCAGTGTTTCAAAAAAGAAAGTTCAATCGAGATTTTAAAATTCATTTCAAAGCTGGATTTTGCTCCAAATTTCGGTATAGTTTTAAGAATCTTGCTTACTCTCCCAATAAGTGTGGCAAGTGGAGAAAGAAGTTTCCCCAAATTAAAGTTAATTAAAAAATTTTTACGCTCTACAACTACCGAGGATCGGCTAAATGGCTTGACGTCATTAGCCATTGAATATGAGCTAAATGAAGAAATTGATGTAAAAAATTATCAAAAAATTCTCAGAATTAAAAGTGATAAAAAAAATACACAAGTTTAACTGTATTTTTAATAATTAGGTTTTTATTTTTAGTGGTTCTATAATTTGTTTTACTATCTTTTTAATATATGCATTTTATAATTATATACTAGATTTGTGTCTTTTCTTTTTTCTGTGCAACCTTAATTTCAATTTAGTGCCAAAATCATGCCCTCGTGCTCTCGAGAGCTCTCGTTTTATTTTACTACTAAGCGTGAGAAGGGTTTAGGTTATCTCTTTTAATTTTTGTTATAAAAGGACGGCATTTTACCTTTTTGCCCAGGGTGGTGAAACTGCTAGCGCCGGCCCTGAACACGGTTTTAAATAGCACTATATGTAAGCATATAAATAGTATTTAAAATAGTGATAATTTATCAATAACGTTAAATAATATCAAATTAGTATTGATTTTGCTGAGAAAACGAAAAAACTATGTAAACTATCATACTAAAAAGAGAACATATTAAAGATGAGATTATATCCATAATTTAAATTCAAAGATAAGACGATGATGACAAAATATATTGATTAATTTGATAGTAAATGATTGATTTCAAGTAGTTGTAAAAACTAATACAGTAATTTAGATTCTACATAATTGAAACATTTGAAATTAATATGTCGAGATAACATCTAGATAATCCCCTAAGGAAAACTTCAAGAAGGCTAGTGTGAACAGAAATCGTTCAGTAATATTAGTCAAGACTATTTATTCCCCGGTTACTATAATTATCCAAGAAGTTCTAAAAGAGCTACAAATAAAAAGAATTCTTATCAGTCGTTATCGTTTAGAATTAAAAAAAAGGAATTAGTAAAACTTTATAAGAGATTTATTAAAATAAAAACAAAAGTTTTTGTTTGCAACGAATGGTGAACCACTTTGATAATATGGTGTACTCTGACAAGACAACTTGACAATATCAGCAATATTCAACAATCCAACAATACCTTGGACAATATCTCGCAATCTGACAATATTGACAATCACACAATATATTGCGACAATCCCACAATATTGCAACAATATTGTGGAATTAAAACCAGCAATACTAAGTGCCTTTAAGCTAGCATAACAAAATGAGCAGAATGACTTCTAACATATTTCAAAATTTAGTGGTAATTTAGTGCCCAATTAAAAAATTGAGTAATCGGCGTTTAAAAAATAAATTTTGTTAGATTAGATTAAAGTTAGCAGAGCATATTTTTTTATTGTAAATTAATGTAAAAAAAACTCGTAAATTCACGTAATAAAACAATTTTTTTGTTTATTTAGCATTTATTTATTCAACTTTTTTTTTCTTTAATACTATAGTGCTTTTTAAGTACTGCCTTAGTGCCCAAATAAAAAATTAGATGCTTAACGTTAAAAAAAAAAAACAAATTGTAAATATTTGAAGATACCCAAGCAGCATCTAAGTAGCGGTAACTGAGATCGGAACTTTGATTGAGTAGCTGTTAAGTAACTACAACTAAATTTATGACTTGATGGGTTTAATTACTTCAATTTGGAATATTTTAGTAATTATGTAGTTACTTCTGCTATTTATTAGAACTATGTAGTTCCATTACTTCTAAGTAGCTTTTTAAAGTATGTGGAACGGTATTGCTACTTAGTATAATTACTTTAATGTTGTTGCAACTTCAAGTGATATTATGATTGCAGCAGTAACTTGCCCGAAGCTACTTTAAAGTTTTTAAAACTTTAAAGTAGCACCGAAAGTTTCTGCCACCGGTCTGAAACGATTGCTTAACCTTTAAAGTAACTGAACTATACAGTAGTATTGAAAGTAAAACTTACGTTTATGCTATCCAGAAGAATCACTTGAAAGTAATTGTCACTACTTATTTCGCATCAGAATTACTAGAAAGTTCCAGTTACTATTAAAAAATTACAATGAAGTGACAGTAACTTCTAAAGAGGCATATCTCCTGTAGGTTAGTTTAGAATTTGGAGGTTAATTGTGTTTTTGCAGTGGTAGTAGTTTTGCAAGTTTTTTTATAAAAATGTCAAAGGCAAATACAATAAGAAAAAAGGAGAATTTTAGATATACGTCCATCTTTTATAGAAAATTAAAACAGCAGTTAGGTGAAATCAGTGGAAACAAAATCAACTGTTTACAATACAAAATAGAAAAAAATAGGGATGAGATCACTGGTAAACCATCATATAGTAAACAAGGGTGAAATATATTCCCCTTTTTTCTTTGGTCACTACAACTTTAAAATAAGCCATAATTAAATAATAATTTGCATAATTTGCAATTTGTTGCAATTGTTAAAAAGTGTTTTACTATAACTTTCAATAAAGATAACAAATCGATGCCAAATTGTACCTTAGGAATAAAATAAAATGGTTTCTATCATGTTTATGAATTTATAAGTATTTTTGTCATATTTTATCGAAGACATTTTTTATTAAAAAATATATTTAAAGAAGGCGCGTTGTTATTTTTCGATCTATCATCATCGCATTTAACAGAAAAGTTGCGATGGTTTATAATTTTGGTATGCTAGAATGACAAAATAACGAAACATTTCATCTCTTTATGTATTAAGTACGTATTACAAATAAAATAGTAATCCATTTTGTGACACGACCGCAGCGTTAGCAGAGAAAGTGAAAGAATATTTGTTAAGTTGCAAGAGTAAGAGAGCAACTACGCGACACGATGTGTCAAAGAGAAAAAAGTTCTACGAAAGTAGCAATTACTACGCCGCCACGTTCCCGCTACGTAGCCTAAAGGTAGCTGGACAAGTTCCGGAGAGGTTACTGCAACGTATCTGCTACCCGAGAATTGTTCCTCATTTTGGTTCCAGGCACGTAACAATACCGTAGCAATTACGTTCTTGTGACTAATGGCAAAAACTTTATAGTTCCACCGGTGGTTGCTGGCACGTAGCGGTTACTAAAAATGCTACTTGGGTAGTCTGAAAAAAGCACGAAGCACTACAGTAGCTTTTAAAAATCAGTATATTGTTAAAAAAATTAAACAAATAGTTTATTGTTAAACAAGAAATTTTGCAGCACTAAATTATTATTGTCGAGTTTATAAATATTTTTACCTTAATTTCCAATAAAAAGACATATATGTTCAGCTAACTTTAATTTAAGATCTCAAAATGAGTACTAACTTTTATTTGAGTACTAAGGTCGCACTTAATACAAAGTATTACATTATTTTAAAAATAAAAGAATAGAATATTGTTAAATAAAAAAATTGTATTATTATACGTGATTCATGCAACACTAAATTATTTTTGAGTTTATAATTTTTTGCATTAATTTACATTAAAAAATATATATGTATATGCTCTGCTAACTTTACTTTAAGCTAGCAAAAAGTTTTTTTTAGATCGTTAAGCTCCCAATTTTTTATTTATCTACTAAGGTAGCACTTAAAAACCACTATATTATTGAAGAAAAAAGAAGTTAAATAAATAAACAGAAAAATTGTTCTATTGCGCGAATTTACTAGCACTAAATTATTTTCCAGTTAAAATTTTTTTCCATAAATTTACATTAAAAAACATATATGCTCTGCTAAATTTAATTTAAAATCTCAAAATGTATTTAAAAAAACGTTAAGCGGCAATTTCTTATGTGAGTATTAAGGTCGCCCTTAATACAAAGTACTACATTATTAAAAAACTAATAATTACATAATATATTGTTAAACAAAAAATTGTATTATTACGTGAATCATGCAGCACTAAATTATTTTTGAGTTTATAAATTTGTTTGCATTAATTTACATTAAAAAATATATATGTGTATCCTCTGCTAACTTTACTTTAAGCTAGCAAAATGTTTTTTTAAATCGTGAAGCACCCAATCTTTTATTTGGTCACTAAGGTAGCACTTAAAAGCACTATATTATCGAAGAAAAAAAAGTTAAATAAATAAACAAAAAAATTGTTCTATTGTCCGAATTTACTAGCACTAAATTATTTTCCAGTTTATAAATTTTTTTATAATTTTAAATTTACATTAAAAAATATATTTGCTCTGCTAACTATATGCTAGCAAAATGTTTTTTTTAACGTTAAACATCTAATCTTTTAATTGGGCACTAAGTAATGCTTAAAAAGCACTATATTATTGAAGAAAAAAAAGTTAAATAAACAAATAAAAATAAACTGTTTTGTTACGCCATTTTAGTAGCACTAAATTAACACTAAATTATTTTCGAGTTTATAATTTTTTTTAAATTAATTTACAATAAAGAAATATGCTCTGCGAACTTTAATTTAAGCTAGGAAAATTAATTTTTTTAAAACACCGAGCACTCAATTTTTTTTAATTGAGCACTAAATTCTGAAATATGTTAGAAATAATTCTGCTTATTTCGCTATGTTAGCTTAAAAGCGCTGCAATATTGTCCTCCAGATTGTAACAATCTAACAATATTACAGAACACTTAACAATCTTAAAATATACATATATAAAAAAACACAAAGTATAATAATTTCAATACAACATTTTACATACTAGTGTACACATTTTATCAAAGTAGTTTACCCTTCGGTTTTCAATTAAACGAACTGAAGAAACTAAGTTTAAATGAAGTCTACTTTACAAGCTTTACATTTAACAGCTCTAGAAAGGAAAATATAATAAATAAACTAAATAAAACGCCATACTAATTTTAATTTCACTTAACATATTAGTACCTATTGATTATTTTTATTGTATTGCAATGATTTTCGGTATACAAAATAAATATTCATGAAATAAAATAATAGTAAAAAAGATTAATGAAAAGTTTTACAAGATTTGTAAAATCTTGCAAAACTTTATTTAATCTTTTTGAATGAAATAAATTATATTTCATGATTATGGAGTTTCACAAAGTAAGGAGATTTAGTTTAGAATTCAAACTTCGATTTTATATCAGTTGAAATCTGACTTATATCTGTTGAAGTCTGAAAGCTTTGTTTTAATTCTGATTTAATTGCAGTGTTTTTTTTAGTTTAAAATTCAAACCTATAATTCTAGGGAAAAAAGCTCAACTAGAATTGAAGAGAATGTTGGTGATAATTTTTTTCTTTTAATTATTGCATTTGTTTTAATCTTTAGTTAATGTTTTAGGAAAAATCCGCGTATAGACTAAATTAATAAAAGTTTTGAATTTAATTTCAAATAATTCTACATAATGGATATCCTGATAAAGACGTTGTACTGTTGGATCTTTAATTCATGTTACAAAGACGACCTCTTGGTCTCTTGGTAAAATCGTTATAAACTTGTGTAATTGATAACTTGAAATATACTTTTTCAGGTTTTTTTCTGTTGTAGTAACTTTCAAAATGCATTAATGAAATGTTTATGTTGTTTGATTTTTCTTAAACAAGAATTAGAATTTTCTATATTTCTTCAATATAATGACATCTTCATGCTCTTGAAACTAACGTTTTCCCACAGTGTTTTTCTCGAATCATTAACCATACATATTGTTTGCTTATTTGATGAAGATACATCTTAATTTTCCTGTTTTCTGTGAGAAATGTACCGTTTTTTGTATGTTCTTTAAATATTTAACCGGTTTAGTGTATAGTTAAGTACCGGAACATAAAAGATTTTACGCCAAATTTTATAGACGTTTGCTTTTTCGAAGACGAACAAATTATCTACTCATTCCCTTTCAATTTGACACTAAAACACCGACACACAGACATGATTAATTTTTCACGACGAATCGTTTTCGCCTGAATAATTCGCATTTTTTCTAAAGTGACAATGGACTCTCGATAATTTTTGCGCGTTCTGTTCAACAAAACCGTTGACTTTGAGAGCGAAACTTTGTTTATAAATGAAAATGAACTGTGAAACAGGTAGAATGTATAGTAGTGTGTACCGTTTGCTTTTATGGTTTGTTTGAACGCTGCTTGTACATTCATGATACCAGTGAATTATACAAGAGGAGTCACTTCTCTTCTCAATGGATTTCTGTATAAATTTAAAGTTATTTTTTTGTTTGATCTTTTACGTCTTTCTGAGTCTGTTATATCATAGCAAGTCTTGAGTATCTACGAGCCGATGTATCGGATATAGAAAAAAGTTTATATTCGTTTTATAGATGTTCAGGAAATTGGAACATAACGGTCTGCAAAATTTTGCAGGATGATCGATTAATCAAATTTTTAACATCTGCCAATAATCGTTAAATCGTCTCATTCACACAGAGAAAAAATTCTTTACGGTTTATTTATTGTGCTTTTAAAAGCGTTTTTTTTGAAGAAGTGTCATTTAAAATATTGATTCATAGTGATACAATATTAATAATGAATGGATAATACATAATGAAACAATAATTTTCTAAACTTATTAAAATATTTTACAAAAATCACAGCATTATTTGCTTCAATATTAAATAAAATACTGGAGACTTCAATGCTAGGTTATGATACAAACCCCCCATTGCTAACTAAATATATATATATAATGAAGATCTTTCAGCTATCAATTCCAAATATTTTATTGTAATTTCCCAATATATTTCTACTAATATAAATGATAAAAGTTAAAATAAAATTCTTATCAGTACCTACCTATTGGAAATTCTTGAATTTAAGATAGGGTGCCTACCACAATATCTTACTTTATATTCTATGCCAGATATCTATAAAAGATAAAAATTATAAACAATACCTGCTTCGATTGAGACAATCCAAGAAAAGTTTAAGATAAGGCACAACAACACTGGCACTGAACGCCACCGCACACGAGGCATGTTGGCGGAGGTCCGCCGAAGAACTGAGTTGTTGGAGGTCCCATCTTGACACGCGCTGCAGGTACGCATCGTTCACATATGCTATATAGTCTCGCGTACTTTATTCTTCTTCTTTATGCATTTTCAGGTTATGCAATCTTGATAAGGAAAGATCCGCGAGGATTATAAGAATTCGATTTAAATTTCAAATTCTTACCAAACAAAAAAAAAGAGGAAAACTTTCAATTTTTATTTTGCATTGTTATATATTTTTTCCTTTAAGAATTAATTAATATATAATGATAAAGTTTATAATTTGGTGACCTCGCTTCCGTCATTCGCGAGGCGCAAGGTTGTGGAAGCATCCTTGCGTGATTGAAATTAATTATTACGCACACACTATATAATACCTAAAAGACTTTCTTGTTAAAGAGAAATTAATATCGAACATTAAGTTTAATTTGTATGTATAAATACGCATATTTCCTCTGAGTTTTTTATTCTTTCCGGATTATTTTCTTGGTAGTTATTATTTAATGACCAAAAACACATAATTGAAATTAAGTTATGTTCTGTTATATAAAAGGATATTATAAGATTATAGTGGTATTGTTATTAGTTTCAAAATTTGGACTTGGGAATTAACAAGTACATAGTTATCATCGTTATTGAAAAACTGGATTTTCCCTTGATGTCAGTAATAGTAATAATAATACTTCAAATTAGAGAAAAAGCTGATCCTATTATAAGAACATCAAAATGCATTTTTCTGTGCATTTGTAAAATCTAATCTTCGAGACTATATCTTTAGCATAATAACAAACATCACTAATATCTTTTCAAGTGTACCATTCTTTATGTTCTTCTTAAGATTGTCCCTGTTTGTTATCATATCAAATAAAATATGCAGGGTTGATAATGAACTGCAATTCATATCAAGTCATATAAATACAAATTCGTATACAAACAGTTTGGTGACCGAACCAAGATCTCACGCTCTCCGGGCGGGCACTCTACGAAGCGGACTACCAAGGCGACTTACGATAGGATGACAATTTCTATACGAACTAGATAATTGCAAACGTACAAAGTGTATTAGATATAATTGCTTCATCAAGTTTGTCGACACATCAACTATAAAAAGCTAACCTATTTTCTTGATAATCTTATAAAGAAATTAATTTGGTTTGGCGGGAATTTGTGCTTGTCCACTTGAAAATCCCAAAATAAAATTTTAGTTAAATAATATTGAATAATAAAATTTAAAAAAATTTAAATAATTTAAATCAAAATTTCCATGGTTCTCTTTTAAACACAGATAAAATAGTTTTTGATAATGATAAAACAATCATTTACTAAAAACTACTAAAACTGCTTGCACGCCTTTAACGAAATATAAATATCTCGAAAAGTATTTACCCTAGAACAAATATTTTTATTGTATATTGCTCACTAGAAGACGGGCGTTTTGGACAGCCTAATAATTTTTTGTGATCAAACGTATTTTTATTTTTTTCTAAACGAAATATTTTAAAAATGCAGAAAAATCGGTGTGGTGACATTTTTAAAAATCTGAAAAAAATTGTACAGATTTTTTGAACATTTCTGTATTTAAATGCAAAATGGCAAGCTGGACGTTTTAGTAGTTTTGGCAGGAAAAATTTTTAAAGATCGCGTTGCAGACAGCCGGCGCACCATAGATCACGGTCAACCGGCACAAACCGCATTCGCTACCTTCTAGTTAGTAATAATACGGTCCATATTACCAGCTTAACTCTTAACCTTAACCTCTCAACTAATGTACATAAGATAAATGTATATTTTTGTGTATATGATTATACCTACTAATTAGTTAGTTACTTATGTATTTAAATCGATTATTGCGGGTGTGGTATATAAAGTACTTTTCTTGCGGCTGTCCAAGACCATAAAATATAATGCAAAAGCTGTTTTAATTTAAGTTTTAAGGCCAGTTGGGGTAATTGGTCCATAGATATACAATTCTTTTGGTTCAAACTCTTTATCTCATATTTTATCGTGAAGTATAAGTCTAGGACCTTGTTTTATAGTAACTTTAATATATTTCCAAAAGAATATGTAAAAATAAAGCAGCTCTAATGCCAACTATTGCATTTAAAAATATTTTTTTAAAAACATGTCCGGTGGTTCAAGTTACCCAATAGATTGGGGTAAATGGAATCATCGTCTATATTTTATATCCACATTTGTTTATAATATGTTCTGGGTAACTGGGACGCCCTAAGGATATTAATTAAAATGTCTCCAAAAAATTAGGGCTGCAGTAGGAATAGTTCAGGAATTATCGCAGTCGGAAGAGTGTATAGGGTAAAGTCGATAAAACTAAAAATTCACGTAATTCTCATAGACGTTTAACGATAGTTTTAGTTTTTATTAAGCATAGTTTCAGTTACCCCATCGCTCCAATTACCGCAGTTGACCTTATTAAACATCAGAACCTACAATAGAGATCGGTAATAGTTATTTATGGTACAAGTGAGTTAAGTAAGTTATTATGATAATTTTTGCAGTGGATAATATCATTAACTCACCTGTGCCACAAGTTCAAATATTGAATTTGCAATGATCCTATAGCTCAGTCTATAGTTTTTAACGTTAATAAATTTGACACTCTAGCTCGATGACTGGATTTTAATAATATAATACAACGTAAGCTGGTGATTGGTTGCTACCTACAATAGCACCCAATCTAACCTAGTGAACATCTATTTTTTAAATTTAGGATCAAAAACAACTCATCTCCTGTAAACAAAAATGGTATCTAAGCTATTGCATTATAATATTTTAGGGTCTTTGATGGCCGCAAGAAAAATGCTTTATGTAACACACCCGAAGAAGTCGTTTTAAATACATACGTAATTAACTAATCAGGAGGTATAATCATATCCACACATATATACATTTATCTTATGTACATTAGTTAAGACCGACCGCTGGAAATATAGACGGTATTATTACTAACTAGAAGGTAGCGAATGCGGGTTGCGCCGGTTTCACGTGATCTATGGTGCGCCGGCTGTCTGCAGCGCGGTCTTTGAAAATTCACCCTGCCAAAACTATTAAAACGTCCAGCTTGCCATTTGGCATCTAAATACAGAAATGTTCAAAGAATCTGTACAATTTTTTAAGATTTTTAAAAATGTGACCACACCGATTTTTCTGCATTTTAAAAATATTTCGTTTAGAAAAAAATAAAAATACGTTTGATAACAAAAAATTATGTGGCTGTCCAAAAAGCCCGTCTTCTAGTGAGCAATATACAAAAAAAACATTTGTTCTAGGGCAAATACTTTTCGAGATATTTATATTTCTTTAAAGGCGTGCAAGCAGTTTTGATAATTTTTTTCAGTTTGAATATTTCCGAAGTTCTGCGTAATTTAGCAAATTGATGAATAAAAGTTATGTTCTTTAGTTGATTGCTACCTCATAAATGATTTTCATTGAAAACCGTGAGATCGACCCATTTTAGTGATCGATTTCGCATGGAATGACCCTTCATGTACTGTCGCAAATAAGGTAATAACATGCACATTTCTTTGCAGAACATTCTTTTTTACACGAGCGCTTGTAGAAGCTTTGCCTATTGTAAAGAGAGTACTTAGAAGTTGATGCTCCTCTCAAAGAAACCTGCTTATTTGTAGGAAAATCTTGAATACTTATTTATTAACTGCCTGTTCTAAATAACGTCATTTAGGCAAGGGCAAAGATTTTCTTAAAGTGCTCATGTAAAAAAGAATTTTCTACAAACTACAAAGAAATGTGCACGTTATTACCTTATTTTCCGACAGCACATTAAGCCATTTACTAACTGCCTGTTCTAAACAACGGCATTTAGTAAATGCCTAGGCATATAGCAAAATCGTGAAGATTTATTTTCGTTTTAGTATCTTCCCCGTCACTTAGTAAATGACTAGGCAGATAGTAATTTGCCAGATTTGACTATCTGCCTGCGACATATACAAAATACCAATGAAATTTAATGCACAATATGTGATAGTAGGCGACGCGTTCCAAGCAGTTCACGTACACTAATCTCCCTTCGAGCGTTGACTTGACCTATACGAATGAACGGAAAAAAAAGTCATTAGGAAAAAATATTCGTCATAAAATGCTCTACAAAAAACGACTGAATAATTTTTTTGCTCCACTAATAATGAAATAGTTATATCATCTACAAAATTAAGCAACAATTTCCATCCCTTCAATTATCAACGTTTTTCCCTTTCAACTTTTTCATTTTTTATATTACGCGAAAAAGTTTCAAATAAAAGTTGTAGACAATCCTATTGCCGACAAAAATGTTTTATTTAAATTTTTTGTCGGACCTATGCTTACAGAGATAATTTCAAAACAACACTTCATCTCTTATTTTCTAAATGGCGGAAAAAGCTCATATGAATTTGAGGTCGAAAACTTCAAGTTAAGCTTTTCTAAACCCTCCCCTGCATGCTGGAAAGAAAAAATCCCATGTACTTCCATTTTCCAAGTTAAGCCCGTTTTTCGTACAGTTTGACTGGGCTATCCCCTTTTAGGCTAGCCAGTTCCTGAAGAAACAAAAGCGTTTGCGACTTTATAAAGCCATGTTCTTAACTCCGTTGCTTCATGGTTGGTGTATCGGCAAGAGGTTTTAGCCGAAGTCTAACTTTCGCCTCGCCACAATAACCCATTCATTCAACATTCTGACTCTGAACAATTCTATTAAATCCAATATTTTAATGTACTTAACCTTCTAACGATTAAAACTTCTCAAATGCACAATGTAGGTAAAGGCCCGCCATCGAAAGCCGAAAGTGTAACAAGCAAATTTGTTCCCCACGAAAAGTCAAGTTTAAGTCTGGTCGTAAAGTTTAATATTTACGGAAGAGGCAAGTTTTTATTAAGATTCTTTTTAGGCAATGGAAAGTTTGTTGGCTGATTTGAATTGAAGTTTAGTTGCCAATGAATGCCACCTCTAATTGGTGAGATTGAAATCGCGGTAGGCTCCTTGTGAAACATTGTATATAATAGTTTTAAGAAAAACTATTGTATTTAAATGTTTCCATAAATTATGTATGTAGAATGTTCTCTACACGTGTTTCGGTTTCTTACAGCCTTCTCAAGAGAACACTCATATTCTCTTACGAGAGAATACTTTCCACGAGTATTCTCTTGAGAAGGGTCTAAGAAACCGAAACAGGTGTAGAGAACATTCTATATACATAATTTATGGAAACACTTGAATGCCACCTCATTTAAAAAATAACTTTAACAATTTTGTAATATATTGTTTCCCCCCAACACGGGAAAACAATTTAAAGAAGAGTTGATTCTAAATTGAATTAAATTTAATTAGCACATAAATCAACAATGAGGGCCGGCGGTACAGTGGTCTGAGAGAATGACTCGTATTGTATGTTAGATGGGGGTCGTATGACTTTAAATACAGATTTCTCCATAGGTAGGCATAGCATTTATTTCACATAAAGAAATTATGGAAAGAAGCAACAGTAGAATAAAAGTAGTATTGCTCAAGCAAATAAATTATATAAATAACAAAAACCTTCGAATGTACTTAAAAATGCAATGGTGAAAGTTAGTTTATTAATTAAAAAATCTTAGTCGTTTTGGAGGTGAATAAAATTTAATTATTTAACCAAGAATTATCTTGTTCTATTGGGAGTATTACAAAGATTAATCTATATTATTTTAATGTTACAACTAATTTTACTTTAAATGCAGTTACAGATAAAATTTACTTTGCAATACTGAATATAAAATATTGAATTTTATAACTTTAGATTAATTTCCTGTTTTTATAAACTTTATGTATTACAGACTAAGCTTCAGGGACGTCGGAAGCATTTTCACTTGGGGGGGGGCCGAAATTTCAATTTCGAGATTTCGCAGATAAGATAAATAATAAATGGAAACTGGACTTATTGAAAGCATAAAACTACACCGAATAGATCAGAAACGTGATTTACCTCGGATATCGTGAGTTTGATGTCAAACTCACGGACAGGCTGGTCTGACCACCAAACTACCAAAAGTGATTAAGTCGCGGAAAGACATCTGTGGACAAATCATCGAACGTGGTCAAAACGCCGAAACATATCTATGGACAAAATGACGAAACTCATCTATGAACAAATCGCCGAAAGTGGTCAAAACGACGAAAGATGTAGTTGGACAAATCGCCGAAATTCATCTAATCTATGGAAAAATCGCCGAAAGTGGTCAAATCGACGACAGATATATTTGGACAAATCGCCGAACGTGGGCAAAACGCCGAAACGTGTCAGTGGACAAATCGCCGGACGTAGACAAACCGCCGAAAAATATAAAACGATAGAAAATAGAGCTGTTTATCGTAACTATTGAAATAATTCCGAAAACTTGGGCAAGATGTTTTTTTTAATTAAAGTTGCAAAATTCGTATGTAACATATAGTTTCAGTAACGAGCTCGATCCTTTTTCTTTCGTGTTATACTTTTCGGCCTTTTGTCCACGTTATGCTATTTGTGCAGAAATATATTTCAGCGATTTGATCACTTTTAACGATTTGTTCACAGATGAGTTTCGACGTTTTGACCGCGTTCGTCGATTTGTCCAAATATACCTTTCGGCATTTTGACTACTTTCAGCGATTTGTATACAGATGTGTTTCGGCGTTCTGACCTCGTTCGGCGATTTGTTTCCAATCTATTCGGCGTCGTTTTATGCTTTAGGCGATTTGTCCTCTTTCGGCGATAAGTTCACAGCCTTTTTTATTTTATACTTTCACCCCCTGTTCTCGAATACAGAGGTCTTTCAGCACCCTCCGATCCGTACTTCCGACAACTCTGCTAAGCTTCTTAAATTTGTTCCACAATAATGGTTGAAAAAGCTTAAACACTGTCACCTACGTTCTTATTGTTTAACCAATTACAATAATAATTTTTTGTATAATTTATTCAAGGGAACTATCTCAAACCCAACGTGCTAGTGGTGGAACAATCGTTAACCACTACAGTGGATTAAACTTCAACTACACCATTACATTTAACGAGAAATATTAAATATCGCCATAAAGCGAAAATCAACGGATTTAGAGGGTATTTTGAAATGAGTGTGAAAAACATTTACCTATCAGGAAGCAATCTGACCAAAACCTTTCTTTATATGGCGATATAAAATCTGATGCCATTTAGAACCTTTTAAGTACTTAGGAGGTGTTGTAAATAGATTTTTAAATTTTACCAAGACAATCCAATTCAAGGTTTTTCATCTATGTTTTAATCTTTTATTATTTGCCAGTCATTCACTACTCGTTGTTGCTGTTTTTGAAAAATAATCGCTTAATTATTTCCATCATAGCAGCAACTCGTATTCAGAATAGCAAATACTGTTGACAAAACTCAGAAAACTTCTTGTATTTATATATAAAAAGAATTTCTACTGATATGGTAATAATTTCTATAAATTAATGCAGGAAATGCGAAGATATCTAGATATGTATTTCACAAAATACAAACAAGTTTTCCTATCTAGTATAGCCTTATATACAGAACTTATGTTAAAAATAATATATATGGAATATTAAATATACAGAAACACTAGAACGGATTTCTATGCACTTGAATAAGCGCATATAAATAGATTCAACAATAAATTTTTATTTGCGAACTAGGTAAAATTTAATGGACAATTTAGGAAACAAAAATTGCACGCTTACAACTTCTAAGGATCTCTAGAGATCAATAAATCCATCGCTTTGAGAATAATTTAAGCATTGTTCATGAGGTCAAGTTCATAAGTATATAAATTTTTAAGCAATTCTAAGAAATTTAATATTGTAGTAGTAGTAATTGGATTTTGGTGACCTGTACTGCGAGAACGCTTGCTTAGATTGGCTTGAGGGTAATTTATACATTGTTCAGAAGGTATAGAAGATAGAACTATCAATATACCGAGTTTGCGAACACTGAAAATTTGATCAATTGAACTTGACTTTATTCGTTCTATTTTATCGTAAAAGATTTTACAATAAAAAAATATTTAAAAAATGAAATTCTTCAAAGAGAAATTGGCAGGGTTATAAAACTTAAGAGGATGTAATATTAGACACTTTCCTTTGTAAAGAGCATACAGAACAGAAGTGATGGCAAGTGATACTCAGTTTTCGTTTTCACAAAAGAATAGAAATATTAAAAAACTGTACTCTGTTTAACAGATTGATCAATTTTTTTAAAAGAAAAAAGGTAAGGCTCTAGGGAATGCATAACTCTTGTACAATTTGAAGGGCTAATCGCCATCCAACCTACTTTCATTAGGTATTAACTCTGTAATGACAGAAGCTTCTTTAAAAGGGCCGTGCATCAGTAATAAGAAGTCTTTTTGGACAGTATTAATTTAATAATCTAATAATCTAATTGGACCTGTGTCTCAAAAATTGACATGACAGCCCTCTACTAACAAAAATAAGTATTTCTGCGTGTAAGTTTTGAGTGGATTATCCTATTTTTGTATTGTAATTGTTTATCGTATAAAGGCAAGTTTGCAGCTGTGCGTTTCTACGGTAGCGTTGCAAATTTAACTGTTGACACTTGTTGATAACACAACAGATAAATTATCAGGCTAATTATTTTACTCAAAAACAGTCTGTTTATGAAATAATTAATTTATTCCATTCTTCAGCATTATACTGTATGTAAGATATTTGATTTTCTTCAAACTTTTGTGGTCAATATAAGTTATAATAGAAATGTGTTTCATACAAGTTTGGAGGAGTATGGGAGATAATTTGGTGGACATTGGCCTTGGCTGAGGGCTCCTCCTACCCCAGGAAGCTTTTCTCGTTCAGGAAATGTCTGATTCAAAATGTTTTACACAATTCTAGCACAATGGGAAGGAACCCCATCCTTTTGGAAGAAGACTTTTATTCAATTTTAGTAGAAGCTGTGGTACAACTTCAGTAACCGTGTTTTCCGTGAAGAGAAAAGTCCATCAATACGATCCTGCAATAAGACGCCATCGATCTGACTTTTTTACCCTTGTAACAGAGGCCTGACGAACAGCATTTACGGGTTCCAAAGATGGCTTTAGTCTCCCACTTAAATTTTCTTTAATTAAACTTTCAGTGTCTGACAGTTTCTTTCCCATCGACAAATTAATTCCTATAAGGTCTGCCTATTTCTTTTCTTTTTTATTCTTTGAGCAAGAACAATAATTGCGCCAGTTTTGTTGCATAAATCCACAATTGGCGCTTTTTCTTGTGGCGGCGACATTTTACTATTATCAAATGGAATTAAGTTGTTTTACAGCATAATGAAACAAAAATTCAACGACTACTTGATGATGTAATGTTCAGATTTTTTAATACGTTTATTACGCAATGAATTATGACACCTTAAATTTTGCAGCATTCATTTATGATCACGGTGTGTTTTAAACATATTATTCTTAAATCCATAAAAGAGATTCTTAACCATTAAAATAATTCTTTCTGGTTCTTTTAGTTCATGTACAACTAATTTGTACGTGTTCTGTTGAGTTAATAAATTTCTTGGGTAATCTGATGTTGTAATCTGTAATAAAAAGCAAAAGCAAATAGGTGAAATTAAGTTGAGATTATGGTAGAGAAGATGATAACACTAGAAAGAAAAGGTTTCATTTACTAAGCACATTATCCATGAAAATCCTAACAATTCTTATCATCTATATGTTGTTTACTGTGAAGTAATTCAACGATGGTTGATTTCTAATTTTTTTAAATTTAGTTTTCAGTAAACTTCTGAATGAGAACACTCTACATTTGCTCGTAACAAAAGATTGGTAAGCAATATTAGCTCGTTGCAATAGAATAGTTTTAATTATATTATACTAAGGGATAAAAAGGTGTATTTATATGCATTGAAATTAGTAAAGTACTATGAACTACATTTTATATATATATATATATATATATATATATATATATATATATATATATATATATAAGTCTTCGAACAAAAGTAATCATAGTTGAGAGTACTGAATTAGGTTCATTGATGCGGTGAGATAATCTTGGAGAATCTGTTTTTAACTCAAGCTTGATTAAATTTAACAAATATTTAAAATTTAAAAATACGTTAAAGAATAACAACTGAATTTGGATTAATAACTCGCAGATTATACCGCAGGAATTTGCTTAACTTTGGCAGTTATTTTAAACTTTAGACAGATTTTAAATAATCGCCAGAGAACTTAGAAATTTAGAAAGAGACTTAGAAATTTCAAAGCGTACCACACTGTGCATTTCCAAACGATATGTTAAGTCTGCACAATTCCGCGTGTTGCCTTCATTACAACTACTTGAACTCCCCAAGTTCTGAATTTTACGTTTATTTAAGTTTATTCTCAACATAGAACGTTAGATTTTTCATGTACAATTCGTTCAATACATTCTCTATTTGCTAAATGGGGTCGCAAATAAATCCAGAAATCAGCTTAGTTTTATATTTATTATAACAGGCAAGCAGTAAATTTAAAATATTTTAATATAAGGTGTGTATTGAGTTTATTTCAGATAGTGAGAAATAAATTCAGAATATAATGCAGGGTCGCATTAAATGTATTTTAACTAGTCGAAAATTAATTCGAAATGTTATAATACGAAGTTTATTTAATAAATCCCAAACAATTTAAATTCGTCGGCATACCTAAAGAGAAAAAAAATTCATTGGCCGGAATCTTGACAGCTTGTAATTTCTGTACCCACTTACACACACCCTAATAAAAATGTCTAGCCCTGCCTATAGCCTTTTCATGAAGAAAACTTCCATCTCTAAAATAAATATTATCTTTATCGTATCTGTTTATTATTAATGGGATAACCCATATGTGGCATAAAGCAGACAACTGATTATACGTCAATGACGTACAGACCAAAGAAACAAAAAAAAACAAACAAACAAAAAAAACTTGGTAGAAAATGCAATAATAATGCTCATTAATAACAAGAAAGGCCGAATTAAGAAGAAGAAAGTAATAAAAGATCGGATAATAACACACGAGAAAAATTAACCAGTTGAGAGTGCGCATATTGCCAGAACGAACTTGAACGCTAAATACTCTTTCTCGATAGTTGAGTAGTTTATCTCATTTTTTTACCTTGACTGCTATTTTAAGGGTGTTATCTAGAAATATGAAGTTGGTGTATGTACATTTATTTTTATATCTCTGATGCTCTATCTGAATCCTATAGAAGAAAATAGAAACGAATATAAAGTTGAAGAAAAAGTTTGCAGGAAAACAAAAACAACCCTGTTACAAAAAGCATATACAGTCTGTTTATTTGAAAAATTTCCACCTTAAATATTTCCCAAACTATACAAAATAGCGATTTCAGTAAAAACACTGTTTATATACTCCAAAACACTTAAATTTATTCTTCGATGGGAAAATTAAATGTAGCATTGTCAAAATTTTTGCATCTCACTCTCATTAAAAAAAATTAATACGGCTTGGAGCGAGCCTCGTTTAAATACGATTTCTATATTTATACTATGCAGACATAAATAATTTTAACGACAGGTGTCAACCTGGAGAGGCGCATGTTTAGGTTACAGTGTCAGAAATCCAGACAAATTACATTAGCCTAAATCAAAAGTTAGTCAATAGATAAATTAATTATAATGGTCAAATTTCTAATAATCTTGCAAGAAATAAAGGGTTAAAATAGGGTAGGGCGGTCCATTATTAACCATCTTATTCAGTGTAATTCTAGGGCATTACAAGAAAAAGTTAAATAAAAACGGAATACGAAATTGCAAGTTTTTATCAAACAAACTAGATTGAGATGGTTAGAACATAATATTACTGCTCAGAACAATAGTTAGGAGATATGAATAAGAAGAACATGATGGGATGATGTGGGGATTACTATAGCAAATTTCAACAAATCATTGACATACCAGATTGATGCAAGGACCCTTTTCTGTTATTTATTAAAATATGTAACTTCTGTTAAAGTTGAAGACTGGTAAAAGATAGGCTCCCTGTATTAAATTATTATTGTATTAAATTCGTAAATAGTTACTTCTTCACAAAACAAGACAATCTTTTGAATTATTTAAATATTTGTATTGAATATTGTTCGCAACAATAGAACGACTTTTGTTAAAAAATTATATTTAAAAAAAATTAGTTTTATAGATCCGTTTGTTAAATCGGATTTATTTCATCTATATTTGATACTGCTGTTTTATTTCTAAATTTATTAAATAACTTAAAGAAGTCGGGCAATGAATGGCACTGAGAAGATACTGGAAGAATTAAATAAACCTCGTATTAGACTATTTCGAGTTCATTTTCCGTTAGTTAAAATGTAATTAATCCGTCTATATTATATGCCAAATTTATTTTTCACTATTCACTATAAACTCAATATAAACCTTGTCTTACACTGTTTCGAATTTATTTCTTACCTGCTATAATAAATATAAAATTAAACTGATTTTTGGATTTATTTATGACCCCATGTAACAAATAGAGAATGTATTCCGAGCCGTAGGTTCGTGATAAAAATGTAACATCCCGAGAAAACAACATTCTATGTTGAGAATAAACTTGTTTTATTAGAGTCCAGATAAAAATATTAAATGCGAGAGGAGAAACTGTCATTGGTGGAACCTGACATCAGCAAAATGTTTCAAAATCTGCGATAAATTTTTTTTCGGTCAATCCGTGCTAAAGGGCGTCAAGTAGTGGGTATCTAAGTCGACACGTGGAATTGTGAAGAGATTTACAGTATCGTTTGGAAATGCACAGTGAGACACGCTTTAAAATCTTCCATTCTAAAAAAGTCCATTCTGCGCGATTGATTAAAATTTGTTTATAGCTTAAAATATTTATTAATAGCTAAACAAATTCCTGCCGTACTGTCTGAGGGTTATTAATCTAAATCAGCTGTGACTCGTTTTTTGTTATTTTCTAAAATATTTTTGAAGTTTAAATAGTTGTTAAATTTAAACAGTTTCAAGTTAATGACAGATTTCTTGAGATTTTTTTAATGTATCAACGGACTTTATCGAATTTAGTTTATATTGTTAAATTGGTAGTTTAAAATCTATCATATTTAAACAATTCAAGTTAAGTGCAGACTCTGATAAATTAAGTTACCGAGAATTTCCGATGTGAGTGAAAATAAATTCTATTTTGTGAGAAAATGTAATAAAGTGATTTAGGCAAATTTTACCTTGGTTTGAATTACAAGAGAATTTCAGGTTAGCGAACGAAGTTTTTGTTTAAAGCTTTCACAATAAACAAAAGACTTAAATATCAGCTGAATTATGAACTAAATTCACCTTTTTATTCCTTAGTATAATTTAATTTTCTTGGTCATGTTAGTATGGTTTTTTAAGTTTTTTTTCTTGATTGGGTAGGTTTTAAGAAAGCAAGGCCAATAACCACCAAAATGTTAGCCATGCGAATTTTTTATTTACTTCTTTTGTATTTTGGTTATGGACATAATTTATAATATCTCCCGCAATGACTTACATACATGTACTACAGGTACACGCAAAGTTCTTTCTTTTTTTAGGTACTCGCGTTTTCATCTTTCGATCATCAAGAGTCGCTGCTTGTATTAGCGTGCAGTCGTTTCGCCTTTCGCGGTTGGATCCTCAATCGTTCAACATCGAACGATAGACGATTGGCTATTTTGTAAAATGCATCAGATTAACATTTTATTGCTAATCTCAGTATTGGAGAAGAGTAAAAGACAAGAGTGCCGAAGAGATGTCAGATGAATTCTGTGAAATCAGGGAAACTCGTTCTTCTAGTGACCCGATGGTTGTTGCTGTTGCTGAGTTGCTAAGGACTTGTTGTTTCTTTGTGTTAATTTCGCTCCTTTTTAAATCCCACATCTTACTGCAATTTGATTTTATGTTAGTTATAAAAATATTGGTAAATTGGGCATGATTCTCGATTACTGCGGTTGTTCTTAATTGGATTGTTTGGATTTTGAAGTGAAACACGTCGCTCGATGATGAGATAGAGCTTGTCAAATATGATTTCATTAAAACTTTATTGAACATCTAACGATGTGCGGATTTCATTTTCTTTTTAATTTATTTATTTTATTTGACAGGCCATTTAAATGCCTCTCTCAGGATGCTATAACTATTTTTATAGTTAGATCCAATCTTCGTGGGTGGCCAATAAAATTTAATAACTGCTTGTATAGGAAGATATCTTAATTTACTTTAGTTTGAAATTATAGGTTTGGTAAAAGGTTTAATAACGGCAAAATATTTATAATCATGAATTATGAAAATGGTAAACCCCTTAGAAATCTTTTATGACTACTGCTTTTCGACTCGCAGTTCCAACATTTTTCATCAAAGTTGGCCAGGAAAAAATTGTGTATGTCCCTGTTGGATGTTTTTGATGTTGCACGTACTATCCTCACTCCTCAGAGTGCCTATACAAATCTGAACTACAATAAATGTTGTATTCAGGGGCGGATTTACCATTAAGCTAAATAAGCTACAGCTTGAGGCCTCGGGTTGCAGGGGGCCTTAAAAATTACTAAACGACATTACGAAAAAATGGTTCTATGTTTATATAATGAGTGAATGTGTTATTCCAATTTTTAGCGTTTTTAATAATAAATACCTTACTCTTTTCTCAAGTTTTTTAAACTTTTTTATTAAAAATGTTAAAGGAATCAAAATATGAAATCTTTAGTCGAAAATGTAATTATTCCCTGAAACCGTTTCTTGTAATTAAAATGTTATTATTGACAATATGGTGAGGAGGGGGGGAGGGGTCAAATAAATTTTAACTTAGGGCCTCGAAAATGGTAAATCCGCCCCTGATTGTATTGACAAAGCAAGACTATAGTGTTGCTTTGTACATAATGTTCAATAACAACATCGCTAACTTTACTACTGAACATTAAAGAAAATAAATATATAAACAAATTATGTCACCGTCGTGCCTAGACCCTCGGCCGCCTATGTGTAGAACTTCAATCGACCGCCTCCTATACACCTAATCATCAAAAATCCAAACCCAAAGCCTTTGTTATCGCTTATTCTATGAACTAATTATTTTAAATTTTTACTTTACAAAACAGTTCTTGTAATCATAATAATTTAAATAAATACCTAACTATTTTCTTAATAATATATAGACCCGTAGGCAGATTTTTCTTTCGGGGCGAGGGGAAGAGGCTAATTTTAAAATATTGTTTGTTTAAAAAACAGATAAAGAATTATGATGCGTATGGGGGAGGGGGCTATTATATCAATCAGTCAAGTATATGCTTAAACCCCACGGCCCCCTCTCCTGACTACATGCCTGTAACATACTAGCCTATACTTTTATAATGTTTTGTACTTTTATAAACAACAAATAAATAATAAACTCGAAACTAGTGATATCGTAAGTCTTTGGCTTTTTAAACGCAAAAACTGAAATCTCGTTAAAGAAATTAAACTTCACAGTCCACCTGAATATGCCTTGCAAAGAAGCTACGCGGCATAGCCGTGTAACGGGCTAACTCTCATATGCATTTACAGCCGTCAGCATCAACATCTTTTGCTTGGTTCGGCGTGTGCCACCTATGGGTTTATTCTGGCTGATTGATTGATTGAAAGCGGAGCGAAAGAGCGAATGCGACACCAATTCCAAATTCTATAATAGCCACTACGGAAGAAATCAACGCAACGTTGATGATGAGCTCTACACAGACTCTTCTCTTAACTCTTCTTTTAATACCATAAAAGCATTTTTTGGCACCCAAGGAGTATTATTTATTTCTTCAATTTTGTTTCTATTCTTTGCCGATGGTTGTTTATATCACCAACAGTCGTATTAAAAATTGAATTTTTGAGATGTAGCTACCAAAAGAAATGGTCAAATCTATGATTTTTAAGGTCATATAATCGGTATTTAAATTTATAATTTGGTTGTCAAGAAATCCATAACAAAACTCATATTTCCCTTGTTAACGTAGATTCAAGTTCCTGTTGGAGATACCCTTGTGTTACTTGTTCATCTAATAACTGATTTACAAATTTACTACTTTTACGCATTCAGTACTCTTAAAGGTACACAATCCTGTTGTATTAATAACTTGTTAAAGAGATCTCTCAATGGGCAAAACAGATATTGAGTTGATCTACCTTCAAAGAATCCTATTAGGCCTCTTTTGCTAATGGTTGCTCCTGCTCCAATTTTCTGTGGGTGCAGGTGTGCCTCAATAAAATAATGCTCATTGTTATCATCATATTCTGTGAATTGGTATACCCAAAGAGGTGAAGCCATCACAGCACCTCATCATGTTTATGAAGGTTATTAGACAAACTCTTGAATCTAACAAAAACTGAGTTGAAACTGGCCAAACTTTTGCGTTTTGGGTAAACCATTCAGAACCACATGCAGGGAGTCCTGTTCAACAGTCTACACTCAATCATTGAAGTTAGAAGAACTTAGTATATTCCGAGCTCTAGTTTATGAAATCCATATTAGAACAAATTTTAGAACAGATGCTAGTACCACACATGACGTCATCGGGATTTTTCTAAATTAAATTCTAAGTATGAAAACCAATAGCAAGTATGAATCTGAATAAAAAAATATGAAGTAAAAGTATATAGGTCCAAGATGCATAATAACGGAGCTAGAACCAATTAACAGTTTCTATCCCGTTTTGCTGTATACATTTGATCATACGGACAAGTTTCTGGCTATAGCAATGTTTACGAAATCAGTAGAACTCATTTTAGAACATTTTCTGGTACCGGATGACGTCATCGCAATGTATTTTTAAATGGAACCATTAGATCTTAAGTATGAAAATCAATAACAAGTATGAATATGTATAAAAAAGCTTTAAACAAAAGTATATAGGTCTAAAATGCATAATAACGGAGCTAGAACCAATAACAGTTTCTGTCCCGTTTTGCGGTCTACATTTGATCATGCGGACAAGTTTCTGGCTATAGCTATGTGTACCAAATCAGTTGAACTCATATTAGAACATCTTCTGGTACCGGATGACGTCATCGCGATTTATTTTTAAATGGAACCATTAGATTTTAGGTATCAAAATCAATAGCAGGTATTAATCTGGATAAAAAAGTTTTAATTGAAAGTATATAGGTCTAAAATTCACAATAACGGAGCTGGAACCAATTAACAGTTTCTGTTACGTTTTGCAGTCTACATTTGATCATTCGAACATGTTTCTGGCTATAGCAATTTTTACGAAATCAGTAGAACTCATTTTAGAACATTTTTTGGTACCGAATGACGTAATCGCGATTTATCTTTAAATGGAACCATTAGATTTTAAGTATGAAAATCAATAGCAAGTACGAATCTGGATAAAAAACTTTTAAATAAAAGTATATAGGTCTAAAATGCACAATAACAAAGCTAGGACCAATTAACAGTTTCTGTCCCGTGTTGTGTTCTACATTTCATCATTCGGACAAGTTTCTGGCTATAGCAATGTTTACGAAATCAGTAGAACTCATTTTAGAACGTTTTCTGGTACCGGATGACGTCTTCGCGATTTATTTTTAAATGGAACCATTAGATTTTAAGTATGAAAATCAATAGCAAGTATGAATCTGCATAAAAAAGTTTTAAGTAAAAGTATATAGGTCTAAAATGCACAATAACGGAGCCAGAACCAATTAACAGTTTCTGTCCCGTTTTGCGGTCTACATTTGATCATTCGGACCAGTTTCTGGCTATAGCAACGTTTACGAAATCGACAGAACTCATTTTAGAACATTTTCTAGTACCGGATTACGTCATCGCGATTTATCTTTAAATGGAACCATTAGATTTTAAGTATGAAAATCAATAGCAGTTATGAATCTGGATAAAAGAAGTTTTAAGTAAAAGTATATAGGTCTAAAATGCACAATAACGATGCTGGAACCATTTAACAGTTTCTGTTCCGTTTTACAGTCTACATTTGATCATTTGGGCAAGTTTCTGGCTATAGCAATGTTTACGAAATCAGTAGAACTCATCTTAGAACTTTTTCTGGTACCGGATGACGTCATCGCGATTTATTTTTAAATAGAACCATTAGATTTTAAGTATGAAAATCGCTAGCAAGTATGATTATGCATAAAAAAGGATAAAGGTACCTTAGGTCTAAAATGTATACCGATAACCGTGCTAGAACTAATTAACGGGTTCTGTCCCGTTTGACAAGTTTGTAATTATAGCAATACAATTAAAGGACTTTGTATATTTCGACCTTTAGTTTACGATATTAGGATTAGAACCCATTTTAGAACTTTTGCTCGTACCGGATATGACGTCATCAGGATTTTCTAAGTGTAACCATTAGGTTTTACATAAATAAGTGTGATAATACAATCGGTAGCAAGTGTGATTCTGTATAAAATAATATAAAGGTAGCGTAGGTCTAGAATGTATAATAAAAGAGCTAGAAACCATTAACGAGTTCTGACCCGTTTAACAGTCAATACTTGATCATTCGGACAAGCTTCTGCTAAACGGGACGGTACCCTTTAAATGATTCTAGCTCCGTTATTATACATTTTAGATCTATGGTATCACCATACTGTTTTATTCAGAATCATACTTACTACCGGTGCTCCTACTTAGAACACAATTGTGCCATTAAAAAAAATCCAATGACAACCCGGTACCAGCAAATAATCTACAATGGTTTCTGATATTGATTTCGTAGACTAGAAGACGAAATATACAAAATCCTTTTAACTACATTGTTATAATCAGAAGACTGTCTGAATGATAATTAGATCTAATTCTGTTTATTTATGCATTAGACTTACCATCAATTGTCCTACTTGATCATTTGGACAAGCTTCTGGCTATAGCAATGGAACTAACAGGACTTTGCAATCTGCTAAACGGGACAGAATCTTTGAAATTGTTCTATGGTTCTATCTTAGCATTAATCTTTTTTTAAAATTTAATTGCTTTCATGCGTTATATACCTATGGTGCCTTTATACTTTTTATTCAAACTTACCCTTGCTATCGATATTTTTTACTTAAAACCTAATAGTTGTATTTAAAAAATCCCGGTACCAGAAAATGTTCTAAACCGAGTTCTAATGCTGATTTCGTAAACTAAATGTCGAAATATACAAAGTCCTTTTAAATCCGTTTCTATAGCCAGAAGTTTGCCCAAACGATTGAGTGTAGACTGTTAACAGAACACTCTGTATATCATAGAAAGCTTATTAACTGTGTGACGGTTATTTCCTTTTAATAAACAATTTCATTCTTATTAGGCATAATTGAATTCATAAAACGAATATTATTCCTGTTTTCAATTTATTGACCGTCTAATTTTCTGTCCTCTTCGCACTCATGGCGACCTTGTTAAATTTGGGATAGTTTATAAATTTTGCATTAGTTGGAAATGCGTGTTTCTTTATCAAGTTCTGGCCTTATCGGTTATCGCGCTATTGTTGGTGGAATGAATTGTAGGATTATTCTGTTTTAAATGCTCTCTTTGAGGTGAATATAGTTTTGGGACTCGTCTTCTTCTTCGTGTGCAGATTTAGGGGTGCGTGAAGTAGCCACCCTCGACTAGGTGGAAAAGTCGGATTAATTCTGTAACCTATCGAAGAAGTATTAGTATCTGTGTGGTTGTGATTTCCATATAGAAAACTCCGCTGGGAGGATTCTGCGAGTCACCAGAGCTCAATCCCCTTTTCTTTTCTGAACATCATATCTTCACCCCTATTAGGGGTCGTAAGCCTTGGTTGATCTCAATCGCCTTGGGGCGCGATACCAAGATCTTCTCGCCTACGTGTAAGCGGTACCGAGAGCATCAAACCCACCCGTCGCTACGCGGCAAGAACGAGGGAAAGCTAGACAGTATAGCCAGCTAAGTGAATTGACTGTAGTTGTTTTATTAATTATTCATTTGTTTTTTTGTTTCTTTAACTTCTTTAAATATTAACGAATTTTAATGTACTTAACCATTTCAAAAATCAGTATTTAACGCCATACAATTAATTCCTTTATGAGGAATAAACAATTTAGAAAACATCTTGACTTACGTTTGGAGTGTAAGCTTCAGGGCAGCTGCCTAGGGGTAATTATTTATTACATAACCATTTAACTTGTCTAAAGATCCAGGGTTCAATTAACTGTATGGTTTTTTTTTTATTTCCTTTTTTTCCAGCGTACTATATTTTATGTGATTTATTAGTTAATTAATAAAGGCAACTAAGAATCAGTTCTCGTGTATTGTTCATTTATTTTTTTTTGTTTATATTCCCTTGTGCGTGGCATAAATTGGCGCCCAACGTTTAAAAGTAACTTTTCCCATTGATTTTTTTTATTAGTTACACATAGGCGTAGATCTAGGTCTAGTATTTTTGTAGTTGCTTTATATATTTTTTTACATCGAATTTGGTTTGTTTATAGCGATTTGCAATTTCATCGTATTTATTGCTGTGGGCATATATTTTTTTTACAGGTATACAGTTGTTGGATGCGCACTGTTCTGCCTATTTGTTTTGTATTTCTAGTTTTTTTAGGAAGGGGGGGGTTATTGAATAAATTGGTTATTGATTATTAACTGTGTTTATATCTTGCTTGATTTGATTTATTCTCTTATTATTATTTTTTTATCTGAATTTTGCTGTGTTATAATTGTATATATTTTGACCAGTCATGGATATTAATCGTCTGTTGAGTGATGAATTGAATTATGAGTTAATGATTAGGGGTTTTGAACCGGGTGAGACGGTTCGGGAAAAGAGACAGCTACTGCGTACTGCTATATTGGAAGTTCAACAGGGAACTCTTGCCATGTTAGATCTTCTTTTAGATCCCTTAAGCGAATTAAATGTTTGCTCTTCTAAATTAGATGATTTAGCGGAAGCGGTCAACGGGTTGGATAGGGAGAATGCCGAT
Source organism: Agrypnus murinus (assembly GCA_929113105.1). Classification (NCBI taxonomy): domain Eukaryota; kingdom Metazoa; phylum Arthropoda; class Insecta; order Coleoptera; family Elateridae; genus Agrypnus; species Agrypnus murinus. The sequence goes on along the minus strand of OV816030.1, from coordinate 21,674,134 downwards.
AATGACTATCAGAGAATCAACACGAGACTTCTACATGTGGACAGCCGGTTGGGGCGAATTACACCAAATTCAGCTGCTACCGAACGCAAGAAAGAACATTTGCAGTTTTACTGCCAACATTTATTTGAACTTTTAGAAGATGCTTTCAAGATTGCTAAGCTATCGCGTCGAGTTAACAATCTTTCAATTTTGGACGATCCAGTTCCACTTTTGCCTCAAACATCTACCGAGATTAATCAGTTAGGTACGGGGTCGAGTGTCTGTCAGCATCAGAGTATGGAGGTTCCTGTAAATAATTTACTCAATTTGGAGGGATCTGTTGTTCCTCTTACACCAGAAGATGGGTTAACAGGCTCTTCTGTACAAGAATTTCCTGAACCAACATCCTTGTTACACGAGGTTCCCACTCATTTTCAGCTGCCACAGGGATCGAGAGTGACATTTGCTGATAAGGAGAATTACCATTTTCCCCGAGTAGCCACTCCTCCGGTATTTCCAGTTCTTAACGCACCCTCTTCCAATCTTCCTGGAAATTCCTCATGGGCCAAAGCAACAAATGAATGTAATCGGCCACAACCACTTCCTTTGTGGAAGGAAACCCAAACTGTAAATTCCATTTTTAATGGACCACGTTATCCAATCACGTCAACCATGACTATTCCTGGTTGCTTTCCGGGACCTGTTCTTCCTGGAAACTCAACAATGAGAAATCAGCCTGATGATCGACCCAGAGACATTTTTGGTCCTTTTGGTACACTACCTCAAGAAACTATTTCAAAAGGTCAGCCTTATTGGTCTTTTGGGAAATGGAATATTTATTTTGAGGGAAGCTCAAGTGTCACCGCTTTCATCGAAGATGTTGAAGACAAAGCTCGTGCGAGAAGGGTTAGCAAGGAGCAACTTTTTCAAGTCGCCTCTGAATTTTTTAAGGGTGATGCACTTCTGTGGTTTAGAGCCCGAAGACATACGTTCTTTGATTGGGACCATTTGGTAGTAAAATTAAGAGAAGCATTCTTGCCTCCGGATTATGAATTGACTTTGATGGAAGAAATTCGAAGAAGGACGCAAGGTGAAGAAGAAAAGCTTGTGATTTACGTTACCAGAATGCAGAGTCTATTTGATAAACTGGTTAAAAAGCCCACGGAGAAAGAACAAGTCGATTTGATCCGACGAAACCTTTTGCCTTATCTTCATACAGCCTTGGCTTTATACGACTTGCAAACAATCGATGATTTGTTACATTTAGGTAGGAAGTTAGAAGATTCCTATTGGCGAGCCCAGCAGTATTGTCCACCCCCATCGAATCCTAAACGTGTTCAAGAACCGCAATTGGCGTATAAACGATCTGTAACTCAGGTAAAAGCGTCTTTTGTTGAATCGAAGCCTGTCAATAACTTGCTTACAACTTCTTCCGAAAAGACCATAATTTGTTGGAATTGTAAAAAGCCTGGACACTTTAGATCCAAATGTCCTCAACCTAAAGAAATAGCCTGTTTTCGTTGTGGAACTAAAGGAGTAACCCTAAGAACTTGTTCGTGCAGTTCGGGAAACGAGAAGTGGAGTCACTAAGAGGCCAATTAGTGACTCATCAACTCCGGAAGGCCGAAAATTTTAATTCTAATCCGTACACCTCTATGTCATCGGACTTCGTACGACGTCAAGGTATGGTCGAATTCATACTTTCTCACGTTGATGGAGATCGTAGACCCTATCTACAAGTCACTATTCTAGGTCAGCCGATGTTAGGACTTTTAGACTCAGGTAGTAGTGTTACCCTGGTCAGCAGTTCCGGCATTAAGAAGTTGGTTAACTTAGGGCTTTCGTTGGATACTACTCGTTGTATTCAGATTAAGGTAGCTAATGGAGACTCCTCCTTATCTATTGGTACTATTACCGCTCCGATTTGCCTTTTGGGCAAAGTGAAAGTTCTAGATATTTTGGCGGTGCCGAACCTATCTAGTGATCTCATATTGGGGGCAGATTTTTGGATGGCGATGGATGTTCTTCCAGATTTGAGAAGAGACGTTTGGAGTTTTGGAGATGTTGCTAAAGTTGAAGTTAGTGGAATCCAAGACGATAAAACCTTGACAGCTGTCCAACAAGAAAGTTTGAATAAAGTGCTAGGAGAAAAGTTTGGAAAAATGAAGTCGGGGTTAGGTTATACGACAAAGTTGGAACATAAAATAGAAGTTCAACCTGGTACGGTACCTATCAAACAAAGGTACTATCCCGTTTCGCCTTATAAGCAGAAAATTTTAAACGAGGAATTAGATAGAATGCTGGAACAGAAGATTGTGGAACCTTCCACCAGCCCATGGTCATCACCAGCTTTATTGGTCCCTAAGGACGGTAATCAAAAGTATAGGTTTTGTGTGGATTATAGGGTCCTTAACAAAGTCACTAAGAAGGATGCTTATCCCTTACCCTATATTTCAACCATTTTAGATAGGCTTAAAGGGGCAAGATTTTTGAGTTCCATGGACATTAAGTCAGCATATCATCAGATTGGAGTCGAAGAATCCAGCAGGGAATATACTGCGTTCACCATTCCTGGACGAGGACTTTATCAATTTCGTCGAATGCCGTTTGGGTTGACTAATGCGCCAGCCTCATGGCAAAGGCTCATAGATAGAGTTTTAGGAGCAGACCTGGAACCTCACGTTTTTGTATATCTAGATGATATCATCATTATCTCATCAGACTTCGAGACCCACTTGGGCGTGTTAGCCAAAGTATTCGACCGATTAATTGAAGCAGGACTTACTGTAGGCCAAGACAAGTGTCACTTTTGTAGACCCTCCTTACGATATTTAGGGTATGTTGTCGACTCCGAAGGTCTTCATGTGGATGCTTCTAAAGTGGAGGCTCTTTTGGCAATCCCACCTCCTAAGAATCCCATGGAAATTCGAAGATTCATCGGTATGGCAAGTTGGTACCGACGGTTCGTGCCTCATTTCGCTACCATTCTAGCGCCACTTACGAAGCTGACTCATAAGAATACGCGTTTTATATGGACCGAAGAATGTCAAGCCGCTTTTAATACTATCAAGAGTAGCCTCGTTTCCGCACCTGTGTTAACATGTCCGGATTTTGATACGCCGTTCATACTACAGACGGATGCCTCCGCCTACGGATTAGGAGCTGTCCTGACTCAAAATCTTGAAGATGGAGAGAGAGTAATATGCTTCCTGTCCAGATCTCTGTCTAAACCCGAGAGAAATTACAGTACCACTGAACGGGAATGTCTTGCTGTTATCTGGGCAGTGGAGAAACTCCGCCACTACTTGGAAGGTAGTCACTTCACTGTTGTGAGTGATCACTCGTCTTTAGCCTGGTTACACAAAATTAAAGATCCCACTGGAAGATTAGCCCGTTGGGCATTACGACTTCAGCCGTTTGACTACACGATTGTGCATAGAAAAGGACGCGAAAACATTGTTCCAGATTTTCTGTCCCGTTCGGTACCTATAGTCGAGGCTGTGAAGTCGTCTGATATTCTTGATCATCTGGGAAAAACCAACGATCCCTGGTATTTGAAGATGATGTCTAAAGTCGAAGGCTGACCGGATAAGTACCCCCAATGGAGGGTAGAGAAGAATATCCTGTATAAACACGTTCGTTGTAGTTCACCCGAGTTATCGGAAGAGAACGACTACTGGAAAATAGTTGTACCCAAAGAAAAACGAAAGGATATCATTTTCGAACATCATGATATTCCTCAAGCTGGTCATGTAGGTAATTATAAGACTTATTGGAAACTACATCAACGCTTCACATGGCCCAAGATGCGTAACGATGTGTCTCGTTACCTTAAGAATTGTTCCGTCTGTGCTCAGCATAAACCGGAACAGAAGTCACCTGCGGGTCTTATGGGTACTCGTCCTGAGATAGCCAAACCTTGGCAAATGATATCTTTGGACTTCATGGGTCCTTTTCCTAGGAGCAAGCATGGTTATTCTTACTTACTGGTGATTTCCGACTATTTTAGTAAATATCTACTCTTGCACCCACTACGTTCGGCTACGGCCAAAGCTCTTACTGCTTATGTCGAAGATCACGTTTTCAATGTTTATGGAGTACCGCAGTATCTTGTTTGCGATAATGGTACACAAATGCGCAGTCGAGAATTTCAGACGTTATGCCACAACTATCATGTCAAACTTCATTATACAGCAAAATACAATCCAAAGGCCGATCCTGTAGAGCGTTACAACAAGATCATCAAAACTATGATATCCTGTTATGTTGGAGAAAATCATCGGGTTTGGGATGAAAATCTTTCTGCAATTGGTTGCGCCATACGAACTGCGAAAAGTGAAGTTACTGGGTACTCACCCTATTATATTAACTTTGGTAGAAACTATATATCTGATGGACGATATTATCAATATATGCTCTCTGACGAAAGTGACCGAAAGTTACCTGACAGTGATGTTCAGAAGAGAACTCTAGGATTCCAGAAGCTGTTTGAAAAAGTTCGGCGTAGAATCGAAGATGCGCAAGAAAGAAATCGGCGTGTATATAATCTTCGAAGAAGGCCGGTGCAATATTCAGCAGGGGATAGAGTGTGGAAGAAGAACAAGGTGCTGTCGGATGCTGTTCGAGGAATTAAGGCAGGGTTGTCCCCAGCATATGTTGGCCCTTTCAGAATTCTTCGAAAAATAGGTACTTGCACTTACGAATTGGTCGATGATAATGAACGTTCTTTAGGAACTTGGCATGTGCAAGATTTGAAACCTGTTCATAACAATATTTAGGGCGGATGGTTGGGCGTGTCTGGTAGGCATTTTTGTGGGGGCTTGCTCACCTTTCTTTCTTTTTGAGTAAGTGTCCCGACCTGTCCATCAAGGTCTTGTGTTTCTTACGCTTTGCTTTTCTTCCTCTTTGTGACGTACTCTTTTTGTAGGTGTGCCATTGTGTGTGAATGTCCCTTTTTCGCCTTTAACTTTTCCGCTGTTCTATCTTCTATCCTATATTCTTCTTCTTCCTTTCGTTGTTCTAATGCCTTTGTGTTAGGACAACCACTGGCCGTTGGTTTGGGGGGTGGTTCAGCTCCTTGCCGAGATGAGATTGCTTTCGGGCGTTCTCTTCGGAGCAAGGGTGGCTGTGCTACTCTCCCTCTCTAATTGTGCTTCTATTGACATCTGTATCGTGATGTGGCTGTTGCCGTTGGCGTTCCCTGTGCGCAGGTGGGCTACCTTGGAACAGCTTGTATTGTCTTTTGTGTTTTTGGGGGTTGGTAATATATCTTTTGGGGTTGGGTCTTCTGTGGTTTTTGGATGGGTCCATGGCCCCTTAGTCCATGAATGTGTTGTCTGGGGTTTGTGTGGGGGGGGGGGCAACTTGTTCGGATTTGTTGGTGAACAGGGTTGATCTGGCTCCGGTCTTTGTAGGTACATTGCTACTGATTGTGTTTTGGGCCACTGGACGGCCACAACGGACGACGCAGCCTTACCATCGGCAGGCGACCGTGGTCGGTATGGGATGTACTCTACAATTGCCGCTACCAAAGCAACACTCTCCTGGCAATCTGGTCAGATTTGCTGCAAGTTGTGTCTTGGAGTAAATTGGTTGTTGTGGGTAGGGTTTTGGTTTTCATTATTTTTTTTTTTTTAAGATGTGCTCGAATGTATTCTAATCTGGTCAGTAAATTCTTGGGAATTTACTTCCTTCGAAGGAGGGGGGGAGTGTGACGGTTATTTCCTTTTAATAAACAATTTCATTCTTATTAGGCATAATTGAATTCATAAAACGAATATTATTCCTGTTTTCAATTTATTGACCGTCTAATTTTCTGTCCTCTTCGCACTCATGGCGACCTTGTTAAATTTGGGATAGTTTATAAATTTTGCATTAGTTGGAAATGCGTGTTTCTTTATCAAGTTCTGGCCTTATCGGTTATCGCGCTATTGTTGGTGGAATGAATTGTAGGATTATTCTGTTTTAAATGCTCTCTTTGAGGTGAATATAGTTTTGGGACTCGTCTTCTTCTTCGTGTGCAGATTTAGGGGTGCGTGAAGTAGCCACCCTCGACTAGGTGGAAAAGTCGGATTAATTCTGTAACCTATCGAAGAAGTATTAGTATCTGTGTGGTTGTGATTTCCATATAGAAAACTCCGCTGGGAGGATTCTGCGAGTCACCAGAGCTCAATCCCCTTTTCTTTTCTGAACATCATATCTTCACCCCTATTAGGGGTCGTAAGCCTTGGTTGATCTCAATCGCCTTGGGGCGCGATACCAAGATCTTCTCGCCTACGTGTAAGCGGTACCGAGAGCATCAAACCCACCCGTCGCTACGCGGCAAGAACGAGGGAAAGCTAGACAGTATAGCCAGCTAAGTGAATTGACTGTAGTTGTTTTATTAATTATTCATTTGTTTTTTTGTTTCTTTAACTTCTTTAAATATTAACGAATTTTAATGTACTTAACCATTTCAAAAATCAGTATTTAACGCCATACAATTAATTCCTTTATGAGGAATAAACAATTTAGAAAACATCTTGACTTACGTTTGGAGTGTAAGCTTCAGGGCAGCTGCCTAGGGGTAATTATTTATTACATAACCATTTAACTTGTCTAAAGATCCAGGGTTCAATTAACTGTATGGTTTTTTTTTTATTTCCTTTTTTTCCAGCGTACTATATTTTATGTGATTTATTAGTTAATTAATAAAGGCAACTAAGAATCAGTTCTCGTGTATTGTTCATTTATTTTTTTTTGTTTATATTCCCTTGTGCGTGGCAACTGCAGGAGTGAATATGTAATGCCTGGTTTATACAGCCACTAACAGCTAAGACTTGGCAGCTAGCACCTAATAACTAAGGATTAGAATATGGCGTTTACTCGGATGGATTTATACAATTCACTTAACACTTAACAACCAAATTTACGAATTGGATTTATATTAATTGTTCTGTTAATTTTCTAGTTTAATCTCTAGTGCGCATGTCTACCTAGAAAACAAAACAGGTTAGCCACTACATTATTATGAAATTGCCCTCGAAAAATTCAAATTTTTTATTGCGAACATATGGCAGAATGTGCACGCGCAAATATTAATTTATAATATCTTCTTAGTTGTGACGTATTAAATTTAGTTCTTAAGTGTTAGTGCTATATAAACCTGATATTAGTCTTGTTTAAGGATAGCTTTACTAGTACTGTAAGAAAGATCGACTTGCTGGTGGAAATGTAGAATTGATGAACGCGGATGCTACTCGTTTTCTGTTCTTACAGTTTCAACACTTTCTTTACTTGGTGCTCTTGGTCCGCCACTACCTACTTTAAGAGCTTTATTCCCTCAATAAGTTCACAATATGTCGAAGAGAATTCACTCATTAATAATGAAAGATCAGGACAAGCTAGGAGCGGAAATTATTTTAGATTTTAGAAAAAGAATAAGTAAATCTGAACTGCTTTTTATTTTTTTTATTTTAAGTATAAAATGTTACACTAAACGTTACTCAAAGGTTACTTAAAGGTTAATTAGATTTCTTTAAACAATAGCCCTGCGATGTTTCGTCAATTTGTAGCCATACAATTTCTAATAAACAATAATACTTAAGTTATACTACTTATTTATGCTTCAGCTTAGCTGAAACACACTGAATAAGAATTCACTCTGTTTAAAAATTAAGGCAGGTCCTAGGTGGATTGGAGCATCAGTAGATTTATAGAGTTATGGAGAAAGACGCCTGCATAATTGATTTAAACCAATAAAATATTAGTAGTAATGCTCCACATAATAAATAAGATATAAAGAACCCACCTGATTAGTTCTATACACTAAATTTGATCTACAAACGTTGCTGCAGGTGACCTGTGTAAATGATCACCAGGTTGTTAAGATACTTTGGCGAAGGCTCCCTGAAATTACGAGTAGGTATTCAACATTTTGCGGAATACAGGACCATTAATGATGTTCATATATTCCATAAACGAACAAGGGTAAAGTGCGCAGTTTCAACCATGAAGGTTGAACTATCAAACAAACTAACATCAAACTAAATTATCATTCAAAATTGGCACTAGACTTAAACGCCAACTTGAATTAAAGTCTGGATCGATTTTCCTATAAATAATAATCTTGTATGAAAAGGCTTATTGATTACGTCAATAAAACAAGAGGAAACTTATAAAATAAAAATATTACCTTCCAAATTCAAAAGGAAAATTCACGATGTAGCCAGGGCATCAACTTTTCTCACAAAGAAATATCTAATTTCATTATATTCCAAAACTTCCCAACAATGATTTAATACTTTCAGTATTTCACAAACCATTTTGTGCACTGATTTCACAATAATTGGCTTATTAAAAGGGAAATTCACTATTAAATCACAAAAATTTAAACAGTGCCAAATCTAACATCCATGCTTTTATAAATTTCTGGGACTTAGTGAAATGCCCCCTCCCTATTTACGACTAAGTTCTGGGTTTTAATAATCTCTATTATCGCAATTGTGTAATGTGTAATGTTTGTAATGGTGTAATCGTAATAATATTCAAAAACTAAAAAGTAAATACTGCTGTGGATTATAATTAGTTTTTTAATGTTCCATAAAATACAGAATTGAATTGCACAAAGTGAAAGCATCAACATAAATATTATTTTTTCTCATTTAAGGAAATAGAAACATTTAATTTAAAGTCCATTATCATAATTGTTCCCATCAACGTGCTCCTCTAGGTATATATCGACATTAAAAAGGAATATTGTCTTGGACATGCTTTAAATTTATTTCTAATAAGACAATAAAAGAAATTCTAATGAGTAATGACAAAATTACACTCATAATATAGCAAATAATTATAAATTCCAACGCTGTACCACAGTCATTTTTTCCATATGTGCTCTTCTTTCCTTTTGCATGCATACTTCCTTTATGCAAATGTTAGAAGCAACCTAATATATCAACAAAAAAGCAGAAGAGATATGATCAAGCAAACCACAGTTACGGATGTGTGTCCTCTACACAGTGAATTGAACTGAAAAACCTGGCTAGTTATACTAGATATAGTATATTATAAACTGTTAACTCCCGAATTCGGTTGTACCACAAGCTAATTTGCAATTTTAATATTTGGATCTGTAATTATCGGGTCTGGTATCGCAAGATCTGGCTGGTCTTTGTTCGGTTGCCGCTCCATTAATAAATCGGCCTCGCTCGTTGACAGTGAAAAATTAAACATAAACAAAAAAAGACAAACTGAATCATTAAATTAAGACACTTGAAGTTTCCACTATTAAATAATGTTTGGGTCTTATGTTATCTTATTGATTTAATTTTGACTAGTTTGTCAGGTAATGTTCGTAGGAAAAACCAGAATACGGTAATATGTCGTGAGAAAATCATCAATGCTGTTAATTTATTGAAATATAAAATGGTAGACATTACTAGAGATAGTTCATTACTTTTATTTAATATTTTTTTGAAATTTTAGTTTTTTGCGAAAATTTATAAATTAACCTATCATTTTTTATAGTTTGCATAAGAACTAGAGTCAACTTCAAGATATTTTAAAGACAATTGGAAGGTTAGACACGTTTCAAAGGATATTATTTTAGGACACATTGTTTTACTTTTCTAGCCGTTAATTATCCAATTTTGGACATTTCCAATTCTCACCAAAGGTTTTAGTTTTTTGGTCTGTTCTTTTCCAATATTGAGATTGTGGTTCTTACAAAATGCCTTTTTTTAGTAGGCGCCAAGAGTCGACTCTAATAATTGTCGAGTCTATGCCAACAATACTTCTAAAGCTCCAAAAGACATTTGCGGCTGCTGCCAATGTGGCAGGCTATTCCCAATAAAACTTTTTTGCATACCTAAACATACTTCCTGTTCCAAGAATTAAACCACTACAAATACACATGAACAATATGTCACATCTATGATACAATATGATTTATTACAGAAAATGGGAATACATAACTTGACTAGGGCAAGAGCTTCAGTGATGTTAATGTTGTAACATCACAGCGTGATTCTAGAGTTCAAGAATAATAAAATAATCAAAATTTTTAATGGTAGCAATCATCCACTAACTAAGCAAAGTGGTTATAATTCATTCAACATAAACTTCATGCAGAATTCATGCGAGCGCGAATAATTATCTAAAATTGAAAGTCAACTTGTTTAAATAATAAATTAATCAATAATAAATTAATCAGTTTATTAATAAAATTAATAATGAGGAGTTTTGACATATAATCCACGATTGCTGTCTTTTACTCGTTCTTACGGTTGCCGCAGGTACTCCACTCCGCAAGGTGAGTTTATCTTTGGCCATTGATGTTTATTCCAAATTATGTTCAATCTAATGATAGAAATATGTTGTCTATAGTAAGGGTTAATTGCTTCAAAAAATGATGTAAATGAGCAATGAGGACACTTTAAAATAAAACAAGTAAATGGAAGAGGAGAGAAACATTATAAAACAAGTAAATAAAAATTGAAGGGAAGAGAAGAAGAAGAAGGCGGAGAAAATTGGCAGATGCAAGAAACGGACGAATTTACTGTCTAATGAACCAGGATCCACCAAACCTTAATTATGGTAGGGCGGGGTGACTAAATCCTAGGATATCCTAGGCAGACCTAGAATCCAAGTACCGGTCACACTTGAGACTGGAGGATCGGACTTCCTCGGAGACGGCCCCCGACGGATAAGCGCGTAGATAGCTCCGACACTAGGTTGAAGAGCTGATACAGGATAGATAGACAACCTTGCTCACACCAGTGCGTACTAGTAGCTCTTACAAGAGTAAGTCACGCGCTAATTGAGCGTAACTCAACCCGTTGATTCCTAAGAGGGGCCGTGGCCATTAAGACGCAGATGGGCTACGTTAAACAAAATTTCGGATTCATGTCAAATGAACGGGGATTCACGGGAAAAGGGAAATTGAAGAAAATGCCCCTAGATGATCTCTTCACTAAAGAAAGAAAGGTTGGCTGCCTCCATGATAAGAGTACAGGGTATTAACATTTTGATTTCTCTGATATTCTTTTACGTCATTTTGTATTTGACATCAATTCCTATAGCATTGGTTTAGTTTAACAATTGCAATTGATTATTATGTTTATCTATGGGGTTAGGACTCTACCACTTCTTTCAAAGAATATTTATTGGAAAAGATCTTAGTAAAAGATAAGATATATCTTAAAAATAGCATAGTGAAATGTGTAGGACTCTCTCCACATCCCGCATATGATTTACCCTAATGCTACAATCTTGTCTGGGGATCTTATAACTTTATTATTATTAAGACAATGTAACAATATATCTTTCAAATAACGAGAAGCCGCGAGATTGTGCTTAGCCCATTTGTAACATTTTTTTCGACTCTTAGGGTATGTCTTCCTTTCCGGATCCATGGACACTGCAGCTTTAAGGCTTATTGTGGTTACCCTAATTGCATGATCACAACCAATCTGAAAATTGATGTCGCTTGAATCAATAGATACAAGTCCTTTACAGGATGTGTTAGAAAATCTTTAGGTTCCAAGATTGGGTTCCCGAATATGCACGGCTGCATAGAATATGTACGGCTGTTTCTGGTTCCATATTGCAGAGTCTGCATGTAAGGTCACCATAGAATTTGCCAATTCTCTTTTCTCTGTGAGAAAACCTGTGGTTAACTTGAGTTGAGACCTACTTAGATTAAGTAGTTCTTCAGCTCTTTTCTTGCTTGGTCCCTTATTAAAGGATTTGCTATACTCATGCCCTGGTCGATTTCTCCAGTAAATTCCATGTTGGGTGCGTGTTCTTTCCCTAATGAAGTTTCGAACCACGCTACGCGAAATTCCTAGGTTAGGTTCTGGGCCAATATAGGCCTCATCAGATCTCTGCCTGGCCAATCCATCGGCTATTTCATTACCGTAAATGCCACAATGCCTAGACACCAACAACAGCTTAACTGTGTTATGTTCTGCAAGCACATTGAGTTCGTTAATACATTCCCATACCAGTCTTGCTGAAGCTTTAGAGTTTGGCCTTTAAATTATATATGGCCTTTAAAGCAGCCTGGCTGTCCAATAATATAGAGACCCGCTTATTTCTGTAAGCCCTCTTTCTGTTTTCACACGCACATTGTAGGTTGGCGTATATTTCTGCCTGAAAGACAGAGGCGTATTGTCCCAGGGAGAATTTCAGCTCCGTCCTGGGGGTCTCGCTATAAATACCTGCTTTGGTACCCGTCTCGGTTTTAGAGCCGTCCGTGTACCAGATTACACCTCCAGACGGGATTGTCTGTCTGGATATTTCTATCTCCCCTCGATCCTGTATAATCATTTCGAAGGGAGGGTTATCACAGATTTTTGGACTCATCTGGCCCGTCCCCTTATCTAGCAGAGGACCTCCTAGGCTACCAATAATCTTAGAATGCTCTTTACTCAAATGTATCTCGTACAGTGAATGTTGCAACCTATAGAAACTCATTCTTGCCTCTCCCTGAATTACTAAGTGAAGGGGGAGAGGTCTAGAAGAGTCTCCATTGCACCAATGTCGTTAAAAACTATGGAATACAAAACAAAACTGTGAAATTAAATTTTACTAAAGAAGTCGAAAACTACGCGACTTTGCCGTGCTATAAGGACAAACCGAAGAAAAAATATCTCCGGCAATTGAAAATGTTCACATCTGTTTAAAATTTGAAGAGGGGCGATTATATTCCAGAACGTATCAAACAACCAACAACAAATATGTATTAGTATTTCCAAGTTTATCTTTTAGGTTTTGTTGTATTTTTTTAATTTTCTTAAAAACATCTTTGAAATCATTATAGTTCACAAAAGCTGAAGTAAAAGCAGAAAGTTTTTAAAACAGCCTCAGGATTTGGAAAAAGGTTTCTCTGAGCAAGGATGCCTTTCAAGCCTTCCTTCACATAGCCTTCCTCAACCTTCTTCTGGTCTTCTTATCGTAAATGGCAATTTCTACATTTTGTTTCTGAATTATTCCGTAGTTGCCATCATCAGCCGCATTTGAGAATTAAACACCTTGTATCTGTTGTTCACATGTCCATATTACTGTTTCAAGGTTTTAACAACTTCTCTATTCTCGGGACTCGAGATTTTTTAACAAGTTTCGGTTGTGCCTGGTAGTCATTCTTCATATGATTACATAAGCATCCACAAAAAATAGTTGTTTAAGATCGCTTTAATTAACCCTCTAATCACTAACAGTTCCTATTTAAAAATAAGGATAGTAATTGAAAAGCACAGCAAGTCATAAATAAATTCTTCATCATAAAATTCTTCTGTTCTTTTTCTATTTTATTGAAGAACCTTTCCTGTTTACTGTTAACTGTTTATTGACAAGTTTTAAGTAATTTATACCGCTTACAAAAGATATTTATTATTAAGAATATACTGATTCAGTCCAACAAATATGATTTCAATAATTCGTTTGAGGTGAAGTTCGTAAAAATAATCAAAGTTTTAATACATTCAATCCTGTAAACCTCTTTGCAATTTACTAGAAAAAGTACTTGGTATTTCCAGGTTTTTGAGCAATTATAAATATATCTGGACGTATTTATTAGTTTAAACTTTTTGACAACCACATTTTTATACACCTGGAATTGATTATATTTTATAACTGTAGAAAAAAAATTGTTAATTCCAAAATTTCATTGAATGTAATTATATTTTATGTCCATAACTGGATTTGTTTTACAAGATCTTCAAGCTCACAGTAAACTCAAAGAATCATTAAAAATGCTATAAAATGATGCAAATGCGCCTTAATTAATTAAATGGCTTTTCTTGACGAATTTATTGTTAAAAACATTTAATTAATTACATTATTTCGGAAAATTTCTGGGATTTATCTCTTAATATTTTATTAAGTAATTACTTATCCCGAAAAATTAACAAGTTCACAATTTCAAACAATTCAAAATGGCAAACCTGTTTATAATCTTTGTTTTCATTTATAGCTTGTATTGATAACAATTTAAATTAAAAATTTCAATTTTTTTATGATATACTTCGCTTATTTTGAAATTACGATTAATTAGCATCAATATAGATTTATTTTCTATTCACCGCTCGTGTTACTACCAAGTAATACTAATACATATATTTCCTTCCTGTTATAATGTTTTTCATTTTCTAGCTTTTTAAAAGTTATAAGTGAAATATTTGCTTTAAAAAATTAATACTATTAATTAAGAAATATAAACATTTTTCTAATTTAAATTTTAATATTGTTATTGCTTGGATGGTAATTAAATTTTCAATTTCAGAACGAAGTATCAGAACATCTGCTTTTCACTTCTGCTGCATGGATTGCCTAATCAAATTTAATTTGGTGTTCCAGTTCGGGATTATATTTTTAATGAAAGTTTAATATTCTAACTTTATTGAATATTTTCCATTAAAGCAAATTCAGTGTAGGATTAAAAATCGATTAGGATCTAATTAAATTATAATGACTAATAAGAAACTGGCAACAATAGAAAATTTATATTTGAACAATGCGGACTATCATGCTGACAAAAGCAGGAATATTTAGAAAGTTTGCGTAATATTATACTTTTAAAGTTTCATATTTTGATATTCTTCATTCCAACTTAATACTTTGTTAAAATTTAGAGTAAGAACAACATGAAAATCTGTTGAAACTTTACTGCATTGTTGACTTGAAATTAATATTAAAGCTTTTTACTTGGTACTATTATTTTATCCTAAGGTTTTCTGATTTTTCTTCAAAACGCATTTTCATTTTATAATAAATGTTAGTGTAATTAAGTTATTCATTAACTTATTGTATTCAACATACTGTATTTATCTGAATATTTTTAAATGTTTAAATATTTTAAGGACTTTAAGAAGAACAACATAACTTACTAAAGGATACACAATACTTTGTTTAGAATGTAAATTAACAGCCTTCTTCACAAGGATACGAGATCAAATATTTGGATTATCCAGACGTCTGAATGTTTTTATATGTTTGAAATGTTGTATGATTGGTATAAACTGCAGCAAAGTGTAAAAGTTAATGTACAGAAAATAAAAATTCAATTACCAATGGGCATCTACCGATATTATTTTATACGCCACGTAAAATACATTAGTAATGCGTTCTTATCTAAAAGCGTTCAGTTATTTTTTAATAAGCATTTATAATTGAAGTATGTGGAGATAGCAAAAAACCTAGTCTTGCGTGAATCTTAGTATTTGCAAATTCAAGTAATATGAGCTGCCTGTGTTGGTACGGCAGTAATTATTCACTCACAATCGGTTTTTTTTAAATAATGCTCACAATCGACGCATGACCACGGTTGGTTTAACTTAAATGGAAGCGATTTAAATGAAAGGTTATTTAATGTTCTAGGGCATTTTTTTAAGAAAGCTCAAATACCCAAACTTATAAATTGTATATTTTACAATCCATGATCCCAACCAGTGACCTTATTCTCCAATTCTTAAAATGTGACGGTTTTGAATCGAAAGATGAAACTGGACTGCAGATTTCCAAGTATTTACGAATATCACTAGTTAGGTAAGAATTTACATAAAACTGACTAAATAATTTAAATGGAGTATACCGAATATTCCTTTTATTTATATGTATGACTGGAAAGCTTTTGGTAATACTTTCAAACAACCCGAGACTGGCAACGTTGTAACGAAGTTACTTAATTCCGTGCAATCTCAAACCGTTCGGATAAGCGGCCGAGTACAAGCGAGTACACGCGTCCCTTCCCTAATTGGTATTTGGCGTGCGCCGCTCCGTTTTACTCCTGAGCCATTCCACTTCAAATCAACCAAAATAAGTATGGTTTTCAACCTTACCCTTTTAGATATTTTTTAAACTTAAAAGTATATTTGTAGCATCCAGTGAAAGTAATACATTTAATTTTTTATAGATTCTTTTGTTGAATTGTTTACGAGTTACGGGCACTCAAAGGCGCGAAAAAAGCGTGATTTCTGAGTTGCGGAAGAATGTTGATTTGTCTATAATTTGAGTTACAGTTGAGCTACAGTAATGAAACAGGGCTGGTTTACAGCTATTTTTATGGGCTTTAATATGATATATAACATGATAGGAATGTAAAATTTTTATTGTTTAGAAAAAACAACTGAAGTCTTTAACTTTCCAAATTTCAAAAAACTGTAATTTTAAAAATCTTCAAAAAATATATGTTCAGAAAGAACTATTTCTCTGCATATTCTGAAAATTTTAATCTGGCATTCCAATGGGATCTGTAAATAAACTATTTAAATACAATATGAAATCAGGGAAATTCTTGCGCCTTCAGAGAATTCACATTCCTTTAACTCAGATTTCAATTTTTTCTGAAAAGATTATTGCTGGCTTTACACAAAAGAGCGCCTTTCACTAACTCCAGTTTAAAAAAAATGAATCGAAAAAATCTTCAAATGATTTTGAAACACTTTCCGCTGATATGCGGTCAACAGAAACCCACTGTTTAAACGTTACTTAGGGTTAATGTCATTGCTCTCCATCAACTCTCGCAAATGTTTAAGTAGTTCGGCCTCTGGACCGTATTTACATTTACCAAAATAACATGTTGGTAACAAAGGACTACATCCACTGCTATCAACACAGTCTTTGTATGTTTTTATCGGAAGCTTATAGTTGATTGTAAGCTGTGATATTTTGCATCCAGTTAACATGAGTTTAAAATTCTGATGAATGTACATACACAAACACTGGTAACTTATACTTAGGTCACCAGAACAGTAAAAGTTTTGAACCATGTCAGCAGTCTCATCAAGAGTTTTGCCTGGTTTTAGATTAGGAGATGAAAAAATGCTTTAGACTACACTAATTATTTCACTTTTCTAACCATAAAGTTTGAAATGTTAAATTCTTCTTGAAGTTTTTGTTACACTCCAACTTTTAGGTAATACAGTAAGAATCTGCATCTGATCACTTTGAAGATGTAGCATTACACCTTTTTTCGGCTTGCTGAAAATACTTTTACTAGTTTTCTCCTGGGGTAATTTGATTCTTGTGATCGTTTCATCTTAATTGGTGTTTCATCAAATGATTATAAATTAGCATATAAACATTTCAAGACCTACATTGGCAACAATGGCCTCTTCATCATTGGCACTAGATACCACTTCATTTCAGAACAATCTAGATTCCAACTGTGACAGTTGTTTTTCTACATTTGCCACATCTTTTCTGCACTAGTGTTAGGAATCTTTTTTTCTATCATCCATTCCCATCCTAAACACAAGTTCCGATGTATTCCATGTTCCCTAGTGCTGTTAGGGCGGCAGCCTAAGGCCGTCAACCCTCCACCAGGAGGGCACCTTCCTTCTCTCCATAACAGTCGCTAACCGAAAAGGTAACTTCTGTGGGTTTTGTGTTTGTGGCTTGTTGGGCTACCTGTTAGCGACTGTTAATCCTTATGCCTTGAGTCCCATCCTGGGTGTTCTCCGAAATCCATTTGTCAGGGGCGTGTTGAATGGAACGACAGTGGAATAGACTCACTACTTAGTGCTACACAATGTACCCCCGAAAGCCATACTTCGGGGGTGGTTCGGATAAGAGCTGTTTTTTGTCCAACCTACTACAACTCTATAACTATTACCATTAACTCAACAAATTTGTCGGCTGCAAACATTCAATATTATCTGCACCATCACTCCAACCTTCATCTCTACAATTCAACTTCTTCGTTCTCAACGTCTTCGCCAACTGCTATACCAACGATTAATAATTACTGCAACCAACCAATCTACTTCAACAACGACCAACTAATCTACATAGCGGTAATTATAAATCACCACACTTCGTATCAATCTACAACATTCCAACGTTATCGCCCATACTAACATGCACCACATGTTGGTATGGCCGATAACAAACAAAGAAGAGCCTTGAAAGTGAAATTATCGAAGAATACAGCAAGTACGGAGCGATTGCGGTTATCATTGCCAACATTATTATTAATTCTGCTAATAATAACCACAAAGGTCATTTGCCGTTGCCGGGCTAGTTATTATTAAATTTATTCAATAATAATTGGTCTGCCAACGGCTGGCTGAAGAGACTAAGGTCTAAAACAACTTCACCCCGCTTCGCTATTGGACATAAAATAACGTTGAGTTGATTGATTGATTCACGATTTATTCAGTCCGCGTCCAAGACTCATCTCCAGCAGGACTACCAGCCCGGACCAGCCAGCAGCCTACCGAGCAGTCTAGCAGCCAGCCAAGAAGATTAGAGTAAGAACTTTACTGATATTCCGATTCCCTACCCGCCTCTCTCACTTTCACTCTCTTGTCCGTACCCTAGCCGAGGTCTCGCTGTGCGTATGCCTGTGGGTCTCATTCTAAGTCCACCCTCTTGCCCGAGACTTCGCTGTGCGTATGCCTGGGGGTCTTCCACCCTTACCGCAATCCCTAGACTCTTGTACCCTTCCGTTAACATACCTTACCTCACCCGCACGTTTATTTTGCTGCTTACGCTTTGCACCCGCTTGCTGCACCTTACCGTAGAACAACGTATGTATTTGCTGTTTTGCACTCGCTTACTGTGGCTACGACAGAGTAGTGTAGGGTAATAGTTAGGGGTTGAGTTGAATGGTTTGCTTTACTAGCATTATTAATAAAAACCATTTGGTTAATATTGTGTGTTTTATTTGTCAGTATTAATACCCTCTTAGTGGGAGCTTTAGGGACAGGTGGAGTGATCCAGACTGGGCCGACCTCAGCAACCCCAGCAGTTCCCTGGATTATCCTTTCTTCACTAGCAGTTACCCGGTTCCGTGAAGCATACCACGTTAAAATAACTGGCGCCCGAGAGTTACCGCCGATACCGAGATCTCCGAAAACCACACAAGCGCCACTACGTAAACGGGCCCCTTACATATACCGTGACAACCCCGGGGCACCCCAACCGCCCTTTACAACGAATTAGAAAAAAAATTACAAATCGATCGAAAAGTCTGAATCAGCCGAGAATGATTCCAAACACACGATATCAAGTGAAGAAATTACAAGTCTCTCATAAATACATTCCTAAGGCTGGGGGGGGGGGGGTCGATTAAAAGCGCTGAACAATGCTTCCAAGCAATTAAATATTATTCAAAAACGCTTCCAAACAGCCAGAAATGAAACAAAGTTACCAACTGGTGGGAAACATTTTCTGCTAAATGATAACGATACCGTAGGACAAGTGCTTTGATTTAATTGTAGCTTCAGCGTCCAAGATTAATTGACATGATCACATGGCTTGCACAATTCTTGTTCTTTTTGCCAGGGACAAGATAGAACGCTGGAATTCGTGTATTATGGTCAAATAGCACTTTTTAAAGAAATTTAACCAAATTCTTATTTCTCCACTGATAGTGGTGGTGATTTTGAAATGATTCATAACTTATCAAAACAATATACTCCGTTTACAGGTAATATACCTTTTCTACCGTCTTCGTTCAGCCTTGTAATCTATTGTCCCTTTTCTAGTTAATTTATAAAGAGAGTTACGTGTAATCTTTAATTAATGCACATATAAGTGAACTTAGATATTCTCTTTCGAGAATATCTAATCGACTCCTGGAAGTGTTTAGTAAACCTTTCTTTTCCTGGCAATCTGAAGACAATGTTTCGCTTTAGAAAACCCACGTTTTAAAAGCACTGAGTTTGAAAAACCGTGAATTAATTAAAATGGACGTTTAAAACAAAATAAACTACCGAAATTTAAAGAAAAGCAAATTTATGTACAACTGTGAAAAACCAAAAACAGCAGTTAGTGGTAATTCTGATATATTCAAAGTTTTTTTTATTAGGAATACTGTCAATTTACTCTAAAATAGAAATGATATTAGTATTGAGTAAATGTGCTATGTGTATTCTCATGTAGTGGTCCTCATCCAGCGCTGATATCCCAGGATGTTGATGTTCTAGCGGAGCTGAAGGCTTCAGCTCCAATCAATGGGCCATTGCTTTTGTAGTCTTCTTATAGGCAGTGGTTCAGTCAGTTGTTCGACAAGGTTATTTTCGTGTGCACTGATTCTAGCGACACTTTTTGGATTTCTTCTGTCACAAGTGGAACGTTCAGGTTATCGTGCAGAGTCTGATTACTAGCGTACCAGGATGCGTTAGCTAGAGCTCTAAGGATTTTGGATTGAGCTTGCTATATTATGTCTATTCTAGATTTTTTTAGCGCAGTCCCACAGCTGAATGCCATACGTCCAGATAGGTTTAAGTATGGTCTTATACAGTAGAACATTGCTTTCCAGCGTGAGTTTAGATTTTGGTCCAAAGAGCCAGTACATTTGTTTAAACTTTAAGTCTATCTGCGTTCGTTTCTTTTTGAGATGACGATGCCATGTCAGCCTTCTGTCTAAATGAAGGCCAAGGTATTTGGTCACTTCGTGGACTGGGATTGACTTGCCATTGATTGTTACTGGCGATCATTGTGTGGTTCTAGTGGTGAATATTACTTGGACAGACTTATTTTCGTTGATAGCGATTCGCCAAGTTTCAGTCCATTTACTGACCTTGTTTAAGTGGTTCTGAAGGTGTTGTGACGCTACATTGGCATCGCTATGGACGGATATTATGGCAACATCATCCGCGAATGTAGCTATTGAAGTGTTTTCGGTTTCAGAGATGTCAGCGGTATAGAGGAGGTAAAGGAAGAGTCCTAGGATGCTGCCTTGGGGTACTGCTACTGATATTAGTTGTAGAACTAAGGTTTGTCTACTCTGTTTCCCAGTAAAATAGCGGTGAGTTAGATAAGATTTTAGCAGAAGCTAGATAATAGGTGTTCGGTAGTGAGTTCTTCAATTTATAAAGCAAGCCAATGTGCCAGACTTTGTCAAAAGCCTGTTTCACATCTAGAAATGGCGGTGCTTCTTTCGCTTCAAGGCTCTGGGCTATTAGATTAATAATACAGTGGGCTTGCTGTACCGTGGAGTGCCTTTCCCGGAATCCAAATTAATGGTTAGGTATCAGTGTAGAGAGTTCAATGTCTTCTTTTAGTCTTCCTAACAAGAGTCTTCAAATAGTTTGCCGAGTAACGATAGAAGGTTAATCGGCCTATACGAGCTTGGTAGATGTGTCGGCTTTCTCTGCTTTGGTACCATAAGTACCTGCTTGCATTGAATGGGGAAGTGCGATAGACTTAGCATTCGATTGTAAACGGTGGTTAGTAAAACAGTTGCTTTTCAAGGCAAGTTCTTGAGTACTAACGCTGTTATTAAGTCGTAGCCTGGAGATTTGTTTGTTTTAGCGCTTTTATACCAAAGCAAATCACGGCAGGAGTGAAAGGTGTGATTGGCGGAGACATCTGGCATAGAATATCTAGAAAGCTCTTGATTTCATCCGTATGTGCTGGGGGTTATGCATTGTGGGGCTTAAATACTATATTCGAAGTTGAATAATTTTGATACACTAGCTTAAAATAAACAAGACTGGGAGACGTTAAAACAATTAAAACATATTGTATGTATTAGAAAGGCCTTAATTATAGTTAGCGTGATATTTACTTTTTTAGTTTTTTTATTCGACTTCGAAATGTTAGAAATAAATACTGGTTTCCACGAAAGCAGTAGCTATCTCGATTTGGAAAACCAAAAATACAAAGTTATATACCGTGTGCCAATTTGAAAACTTCCCTCCCTTAGTATCGCTAAACGCAAATTATTTCAAAAATCGCTGAGACACGTCAAATTTGTCTTCAAGGGGGAAGAATTTTGACGTATAAATTATATCGCACCCTTCACCCCCCTGCCCCCCAGAGTTTACCCAACCAAAGATCTTAAATCGGAAAGGCGGTCGAGTGAGATATCATTTTGAAGGGCTTTTTATTCTCTACATTTTGGTGTGCCATTTTTTAAATTTGAGTGCTGCGTTGCCAAGTTAGGCGTCTTTGAATATTGCAAAATTTTGGTTTGGTTTGTGGTTTACGTTAATCTAGTAGGTATAATGGTACTTTATCTGTAAAAATTGGTTTATTAAAACTTAACTTAAAATTTATACGTTAAAATTCTTCCCCCTTGAAAACAAATTTGACGTGTCTCAGCGATTTTTGAAATAATTTGCCAGTTTAGCGATAGTAGGGGTGGGAAGTTTTCAATTTGACACACGGCATATATTTCTATCAGAAACTAATGGCACCACTGGCCAATACATTATGCTAAAGTGATCATATACCAGTCCCGTGTCTCTGGGGTCAGACATATTCAAACAGCTACACAGTAATTTTTAAGAGGTCAACAAACAAACTACATAGAATACTTAATAAAACATTTATTAATGGCTCCAAATTCTTAATCAATGCAAAACGCTAGCTGTCTAATACTTTTGCTAATCAAACTGAGAAGTATTCCAAGCAGGATTCATTCGATAATACATTGATTTTTCAAGACTACTACAATAATTATTAATATAAATTATTTAATAACTCATACTGTATGCAAAGAACAGAAGAAAAAACGTATTTCGTAAGCACCGTTCAATGTTCAAAGTTTTACAAAAAAAATATGTATATGATTCAGTAGTATTTTGATAATAAAGAAACAAAACAATCAATACATACTAAATATGAGAACCATGATTAAATAATATATTAATATTATATACCAAGCGACTAAAGTGCCTCTTTTAATCCCGAGGGTGCAGTTTCGACTACGTCTCGGGCAACAATCACCTGAGGGATTAAAAGGCACTTTAGTTCCGTGGTATATACGCTATTTTTTGCACTCCGTGTTGCCTAATACATTGAAAGAAGAAGAGAAAAAGAAAGTTAAAAATGTACAATTTAATTGTATAGTTGTTATATAAATGTAATTACAATTACAAAACCGATTGAAAATGCCTAGTCTAGTATTGCTAGACGATTATTTTATCCGTACATCTATGAACAACCTGGCATCCCGATTGTACTCGAAGAAGTGAAGGTTGGTAATCTGACAGCTTCCACATTATTCCATAAACCTGATGATTGCAATCGCCTATTTGATTTTGTTAATTGTGCTCATGTTTATGTCACTGTACGTGTACATATTAATCACAATAATTAACTCATTTTGTATTTTGAATTTGGTTAAACTAGTAATTTGAATAAACTAGTTGGCGTATAGTAACATCAATTTGTTTGTTTACTTTTAATCCCTCCAGAAGCGTTAATTGTGAACATGCCGAAAACACACCTAACTAGTGTTTCACAAGACAAGATTTCTTGTCTTGTACAACTAGTTCTTGTCTTGTCTTGCAAAACAAGACAAGAATTCTAATAAACGCTTGTCTTGCTTTATTCTTGCAAACAAAAATTTTGTCTTGCTTGCAAGACTCTTGCATTTTCTTGTCTTGCATGTTTGCAGTTGGAATTTACGCCGGGACTTCTCCGTTTCTTGATTTTCTTGGAATTCGTACACTGTTGCAACTCGGAGATTTATTTAGCTGTTAATTAGCTGTGCCATTCTGTTAGTGAATCACAACCTCATTGTCAATAATCAATTGAACTTCGCGTAGCATACGTATGGACCAATACAGCGTAGTCAATATCGATAAAACATTTAACATAGGCAATAACACATTTAAGGACAGATAAATGGCGCAGAGAACGAAATGAATATTTTGCTTATAAATGGATAAGCGAAGATACTGTCAGTGTAGTGCAATCATACAAAAGTCTACCCTGATATATTTGAAAATGGTGAAGCCTTTATACGTTGATTCCTGGTTTGACGTTTTCAATGACTAGTAATTATAATAAAGAACCAAACTTAGGCGTTTAATTACGTTTCAGTAATATTTTCTTTTCTTGTTTTAGCTTTTCGGTTATTACATAATTTCTAAGTCACCTAAATGTTGATATCTTATTAGTCACTACACTAGAAAATATGTGTAGTAGTGTAATACAAAAATATTTTTTCTTAAATCATCAGTGAAGTGTGACATTATAATGCTGGATTGACAAAGCTAAAATGTCACATGGTTGCCACGGCACATAAATCACTTTACTGCCGCTTACGAGCGGCAGATAATCACTGCCATCATCTGCCATTGAAACCCTAGTAACGCTTTCCAAAACTAGATTATTATAAAATCTTGTAGCTCATTCTCTAAATAATTAAAATAATTAAGGAATTTCAATATTCGTTAAATATTTTTCTATTGCCGATGTTTGAACTTTTGAAGAAAAAATAGTATATATTATACAGAGCTGAAGTGACTTTATGCGGCGAATCTGTTGGTTTGATGGACGAGCGTCAGCGAGTCCAGCAACTACTGATGAACCGCATAAAGTCTTACTTCAGCTCTTTATAATATAATAATGTACTATTATATATTGTTTTTATATTGTTTTGTTTTATTTATACAGCTTTTAAATAAATAAATAAAATGTATTATAAATTCATGATATAGACTAACACTGCCAATAATAATTCAAACATACCAATATCTTTTCAAAACCTGAATTTAGGAAGACTGCAAGAAATCTTGCTATTCTTGCAATTTTCTTGCAGAAAAGATTCTTGTCTTGTCTTGCGGAACTGATTGCTATTCTTATCTTGCAATTTGTGCAAGAACAAGACAAGAACAAGAAAAATGCAAGACTCTCGTGAAACACTACACCTAACCTTACTTTTGTAATTTTGTAGCAAATGTGTGATTACGCTTTGACATTACAAAAGTAAGGTTAGCATGTTTTGCGGTATGTCCACAATGACTGTTTCACCGCCATCTTCGACATTAAATCTTTAATCCCTCCGGGACTAAAAGTGACACTTTAGTCTTACAAACGGAAGATTAAAATGGCACTTTTAGTCTACAGAGTGCAAAAATATAATTACTTGACGAATTATTAAATTTGCAATTTTGAATTGACTCAATATTAACTTTCTCCGGCACTATCTCATTATGTAAGAATGGCCGCCCTTCAGAGAACCACTCTGCCAAGATGCAGACAAAAATTCAAAAAGAGAAGGCCCTGAAATAATAACCTCCCTATGGTAATATTTGAAATAAAATGTTTGAATGTATAAAATCATACCTATGAAATTGTTGGTTAGCCTATCGAATATTTCTTGCTATATGCTAACTTAACGGTCTCCAAATCACTTTTCTAATTATTAAGGTTAACATCAAGACATCACAAATGTCAAAATCTGTAACTAATTTTATCACTACCACAGATCCACCTTCGGAACCTTAAAAGCTTCTCAAACCGATTAAAGATTTACCGAACGAAAAAACTGCAGTTATTTTATTTTATCACCAAACAGAGAAACTTCTAGAATCCATAAAATCAAAAAATTGTCTGCCAAGTTTTTCACGTAAGTTTGATTTGATCCAGTTTAGTAAACACATTGGGCCTGTGAATAAGAGGTTATTATAATTAATTTATCAACAAATCCCCACAAATTTCTTTAATATTTGAAAGCAAGAATTGAAAGTTTTTAATCACGCACAAGAACATCCGGAAGCTAAGGTACTTGATGATAACTATAAATAATTAGAAATTGAATTATTAAAGGTTGAAAACTGTGTTGTCTACATTAAAGGGGAGTTTTCATTCATAATCTTGATTTCTACTTTAAGAGGATTCATTTTTAAAAATGTAATTTTTATTAAAATGTATAATTTAATGTATATCGTTGAATTTTTTATTTAATGAATAATTTAATTAACAAGAATTTAGATTTTCTGCTGTATGTAACCTGTGTTCACAAATGGCTTTTGTGGATGTTTACAGTCGTAATCCAATTGATGGTGATGTAAACTTTCACATTATCAATCATGAAGACTGGATCTCGTCGGTTAAGGGTTCAGACAAGTTTACAGTGAGTTTTCGTAATAAAGATATAAGAAATAGTAATACCGTTCAACACCTGAAGGTCAATACCTAGTTCTACCCATAAATTGGAATTGGCAAATCCTGCGCAAATTCCATGACTATAGCGCAGCATAAAAATAACCAGCAGACTCGCTCTGTTGCCGGCTCTTTGATCCATTTCAGCCAGTTTTGAATATTGTACGATGGCTGCCGAAGTGTTTTCATCATCGTAATAATGAGCAGACACGTACCTCGTGCTATTATCTAGGAAGTAGAATATTGTGTGTAAAAATAAAATTGACTGGTACCTTTTAACAATTAGTTTTCTATTGACTTAAATATGTTGTACATCATTAGCAGGAAGTAATACAAAATATTATACCAGCAAAGGGTCGGTATTTAAAAGTACAATCCTTTATTGGAAGCTACACAAAAACATTTTTAGAAAAACGTGTCTTCTTACTTTCTAGGCGGATTAGGCTGTATAGGTAACATTAAATTTGAAGCAACTTAAAAATTCATTTTAAATTCAATAATTTACGGTAAGAGTTGGTTGTAAATTGTACACAATTTCAAAAAGTCGCAAATAAAAATAAAATGTTTTTTATCGACTACAATGTAAACATTTTTTTAATTAATAACGTTACTTTTGAAGGGGATTTTGTAATTTTCTTTTCGGAATTTTACCAATTTTAAGAAATTCATATGTACAAAAGTGAGTTCTTAAATACATCATTTTTATGAAAACAGGTATTGAAAAATATATACACCGTGTCCAAGATAAGAATGCACAGCATGGGGATCTTGAAAACGGTAAAAGATACAGGTTGGCTTAAATTAGGAAAAAGTTGCACTATTTAGAGTATGTTTACATGCCGATCGCAGAAATCCATGATTGTTTATCGTTTTCGAAATTTTCCAAAAAATGCAATTTTTCGGATTTTCGATTTTTCCAATTTTTGTATTTATTTTAAAAGATATTAAAAACTAATGACACTTTGTCATTGTCACTTTTTAAGCTCTACAAAATGGCGTCTTCAAATTTTTTATCCGATGTTTCATCTTCGAGAAATCATCATCAACTTAATTTTTTTATATGGCCACAAAAGTAGAAACACCTTGTATACGGTAGCATTTTTTATTACAAATTCAACGATGTATCACACATTATGCTTCTAAAGCCAAAAAACAGAGAAAAATGAATTTTAATATTTTTTTAGATTCTTAATCTAGTAGGCATTGGAAAAAGAATTCAAAGATTATTGCAAGTGTTCAAATAAGTTCCCATTATTTTCTAGACACAAGTACAGCCTAGAAAAAACAGCTGAATTTAAAACATGGTCTAATACTTCTGCCGAGAATGTAATTAAGTATTGTTTTTTTTACTTTTTAAATAGTAGGCATTGGAACAATTGCAATATTTCTATTTGATCTGTCACATTATTGTTAAAAACGTTCTAACGTATTTTGAAGTTGTTTGTTTTGTTTATAAGAAGTTAAAGTGTTTTAATTTATTTGTGTTACTATGGAAAGAGGAAATTTCACAAACGAAGAAAAATTTGATATGTTGACGTGTTACATCTTGTGCCACAAAAATTGTGTAGCTGCTGAGCAGATGTATTCTGATAATTATCCTGAACGAAGACAACCTGAGAAATCCATGTTTAGACGTCTGGTATCTAATTTAAACGAATTTGGTTCATTCAAAAAACCACTTTCATCTCGTAAAAAACAATCCAACGAAGAAAAAGCGAATACTGTTCTACTAGCCGTTGTTGAAAATCCTGAAATATCCACAAGACTAATTGAGCGTCAGACTGGGGTAGCTAGATCTACAGCCCACTTCATTTTACAAAAGAATAAATATCATCCATATAAATTTAGAATTTGTCAGGGTCTTAGACCTTGTGACGAGAGAAGGCGAACAAGTTTTTGTGAATGGTATACCAGAAAATGTCAGAAAATGTAAAGAAAATCAAAGTTTTCCTTTTCAAGTAATTTGGTCTGATGAAAGCATGATAACCAACAATGGCATTTTCAACCGGCGTAACAAACATTATTGGGCAACAGACAATCCTCATTTAAAAAAAGATGCAAGGCATCAACACCGATTTGGATTTAATATGTGGATAGGTATTTTAGGTAGCAGAATAATAGGACCCTTTATTTATCACAACAATTTAAATTCCGAGCGGTATCTTGACCTGCTGCAGACTGATTTGGAAGATGCGTTGGATGGATTACCTCTAGCAATAATTAACAACTGCTGGTTTCAGCAAGATGGTGCCCCAGCACATAACTCAAGAAATGTACGGGAGTATTTCCATTCGCAGAGGTTTCCTGAAAAATGGATTGGAACTCACAGTGAAGTAACTTGGCCAGCCCGATCACCAGATTTGAGCCCGTTAGACTTTTTCCTGTGGGGTTATGTAAAAAATCAAGTGTATGATCAACTTTTGAAACTGAAGAACAATTATTGGCATCGGTTATAGCAGCAGTTAACACAATCTCCTCAGAAATGTTAGCGAAAGTTTTAAATTCAACTGTACAAAGAGCATACTTGTGTCTAGAAAATAATGGGAACTTATTTGAACACTTGCAATAATCTTTGAATTCTTTTTCCAATGCCTACTAGATTAAGAATCTAAAAAATATTAAAATTCATTTTTCCCTGTTTTTTGGCTTTAGAAGCATAATGTGTGATACATCGTTGAATTTGTAATAAAAAATGCTACCGTATACAAGGTGTTTCTACTTTTGTGGCTATATAAAAAAATTAAGTTGATGATGATTTCTCGAAGATGAAACATCGGATAAAAAATTTGAAAACGCCATTTTGTAGAGCTTAAAAAGTGACAATGACAAAGTGTCATTAGTTTTTTAATGTCTTTTAAAATAAATACAAAAATAGGAAAAATCCGAAAAATTGCATTTTTTGGAAAATTTCGAAAACGATCGACAATCATGGATTTCTGCGATCGGCATGTAAACATACTCTAAATAGTGCAACTTTTTCCTAATTTAAGCCAACCTGTATCTTTTACCGTTTTCAAGGTCCCCATGCTGTGCATTCTTATCTTGGACACGGTGTATTATACAAAATAACATTTACTGGTGATTTTCCAAAGGAAATCTGAAAAACTAAAGGAAGTAGTTTACAAGGTACATTTGGATGCACAGTGCATCACATAACTGATTTATTACGGAGCCACTGAACAACCAAAAACTGAAGTTATACGGCTCTGTCGTAATCAGTGCGTTTACTGCAGATTTGCTGCAACTGCTGCTCTGTAGTCTGACAACAGTTTTCGTAAAAATCAAGGTCACACTTGACGGCTGACAATATAAGCGCGAGTGCACCTGCTGGTTATTCTGTTGCTGAAGCAAAACTCTTTAATCTATTCAGACTCACTTTTACTTCTTCGAAATACGCCGTTTTATTCAAAAACTTTTGATTGATGTTTACCCTGTTCTTAATGTAGAACCAAAGCATGACAATATAATTACCCCAACTAACAACATTGCGATCCCATTTTATAAATCCATATTGATCACATTGGACCTATTTCCAAATCACAAGGCGCCACTTACCTTTTTCTTACAATCTACACCTTTACAAAAATATTCTAATTTGTTTAGTACAAAGTAAAAGTAATTAGTCTTGCCATTAAATAACCTAAAAAACTTTCTTTATTGTTGGCTTCTCCTCAAAGATCTCTGTGCTGCTGCTGAAATTCGGTAATTTGTGAACACTGTAGGGATACCTCCCGGTAATGACCCAATCGAACGGTATTGTCGCACCATTACCCTACAAGAACTTCTAACGGGTTATTGTGCTTTTTTATATGAAAATGGGCATCACTTGAAAACGACTGTACTTTATTTCTTGTAGCAAAAACAGAACATCTTAGGAAGTAAGTTTACACCAGAAAAGCAAAACCAGTACGAAATAGATTTAGCTAGAAAATTGCATTTTTAGTCGATAGCATAAGGCATAGCTAATCACGCTGTCAAACTTATTTTATGAGAGGTTTAGGTTATTATCGTAATTTATTAAAATTCTCTTTAATAATTATTCTAAAATTCTCATTTTCATCTGATTTAGTTTAATTTGATTTTATTTCCGAGTTAATTTATTTTTGTTTTTAAGTTCTCCTGGAATGTTAGGGGAGACTTGAGCACATTTTCAGATATATATTTTTTATAATTCTTTAGCTTTTCTAACATCACTCTGTAAGATACTATATTGATTATTGGTCTTTTGAACACATTTAGTACTTATTTTAAAGTCATGCTTATTTAGTGTAACCTTAGAAAAAATATTTTTTAAAAAGATAATTTTATGCTCGAGTCTTCCCATTCACGGGGAGGCTTGATCATTAAAACTGCATATACCACACATTTATTTACAAAATTAACAACAACAATGTTCTATTACTGTAAAGGTATTGCTCCTGTCTTTCTCAGATAGAACCGCGGCATCTAAAAATAATACTTTCAATAATTTAATTCTAGTTAAGGTCGTCACTTCGCTTTATGATGCTAATACATTGTCTTTACTTATAGACGGAGAGCCAGCAACGTATTTCGAGTTGTCATTTCAACAGTCGTGAAAATTTGGGTACTAAATCTTATGTACCTGCTGAACACTAAAAGTCGATTCTGGCAGCCCCCTGCGGCCGGGATACTACCCCAAAATTACTAAGAGGGTGAGAAATAAGATTCAATTTATTTAAAGTAACATTCATGAAATTTCAGGGGGTTACTTTCGATAGTATTCTTTATTTATAAAAAATATTTCCAGAACATTTCCTCCCCTTCTAAATGTTGCCAAACGCTGTAAATGTTGATTTAAAAAAGTGACATTTGTGTTATTTTAAGTCTTGAATTCTGACACAATAAATAAAGTAGGTATATGTAGGTTTACATGTTAGTGCGAGCGACACAGTTATATAGCGGTCTGCGGGTTAGAGAGAGAATCTTATTTTTCACCCGCTTAGTAATGTTGGGGTGGTATAACCCGGCCGCAGGGGGCTGCCAGAATTGACTTTTATTGTTCAGCAGGTATATAAGATTTAGTACCCAAATTTTCACGACTGTTGAAATGACAACTCGAAATACGTTGCTGGCTCTTGGTCTATTATGTTTTTATATGTATAAGCTAACCATTGTTCAGTCATCTTAGTTGACTTGATCAAGTTGCGATCAAGTCGCCCCAAACACCATTAAAATAAAAAAAGAATTTGGCTTTAAAGGCATAACCTCAAACTAACCATGTGGCTTGCATAAAATGTAGCTAACTGAATGTACTTTACAATAAAATTGCAGTTCAATAAAATATAACATACTATAACATCTTAAAAACATTTTAAACTTACCTTAAAAAGTTTTTCTTTGTGTCACAAAAGTACAGAGTTGTATCTTCTTCCCTACTACATGCATCAAACACTTGAAAATTTCTCAAAACACCTGACAAGAAAAGAGGCCTGGTGAAACGGGGTTCGTCGCCTCGCTGGCGCGTAGAAGTAATCTCTGTAGGAAGCGGGTTGGAGGGTAAAGGAAGTTGCATCATGTGTCGCTAGATGTCGCGGTGGGCGTGGTTTGGCGGGGAAATTCAAATCTCATGCCTCTTCGTGATTGGTCCGAAGTTTGGCGCTAAAGGAGGTTGCAGGGCGTGTCGCTTTGGAGCTTAATGTAAACAAACGGGGTTGCCAAATCTCATATTTGGTAAAAATGGAAAGTCCCTAGATAATTCCCCAGGACTTGAAAGTGTGTTTAGACCGCGCATGTGTTAAAGGAGCCTTCGCCTTGGGCCCCCATTCTGGAACATCCTAGGGTGATCGTTAGGGGTGCTTCACTCTAGGCCCCACTCTGAACAGTTCCCGGGGAGATCGTTAGGGGTGCTTCGCCTTCCTCGGGGCCCCACTCTGGGGGTCCCCTGGGATCGATAGCGGTGCTTGGCGTCACGTAGGGCCCCCTTGTGTGAAAGTTGTCGCGCTTGTCGCCAGATGTCGGGATAAGATCGGGCTAAATAAAGTTCCTCTATAATAATATTAAATAATAAGAATAAGAGTTGGGACATGTACGATGACCGATTTTAATTGGCTTGATCCAATGTCAAGGAGTACATGATGTTAATAGTCTGACACTTTATTTTTTAGATTGTATAACAAAATATACGTTATATGTATTTTTTATTAGTAAATAAATATTAAGAGTATTATAAAAATGTTGAATCAAAGAATTTATTGACATCGGTCTACATATTGTGTCAAGTAACAATTTGTCAAATCAAACAACAGAAAGTTCGTAGGTGAAAATACTTTATGAGAAATCAAGTCGTTCTTGACATTGGATCCACATGTCCTAACTCTTATCTTATAGTATAACCTATTATTATTATATAGGAACTCTAGGGCTAAACCTTTAATAAATGTTAATTTATAATAAACACTAAAACAGGTATTCGATACTAATGTCAATCTCGGTAGAATTACATAAATTAATTAAATAAAACATGACGATATGGATGATATATTTTTTACTTTAACTATGATACATCGCAGACTTAAATATAAACTTAACAATGTTGAATGAATACGTACATGGTTACCTTATTAAAAGACAATATATATTTAGATACCGCTTTAGGGTGGTGAATATTTATTAGTATTTACGGCTAAAGAATTAATACGACTAAAACTGCCGCAGGATGCACCTTGTTCTTCAAAGGATTCCATCTGTAAAAAAGGATAACTAATTAAAAATGTGTGTTTTAAAAACTTTATATACGCACCTGTGATAATAAATAAGTTTCCATTTCTTTAAAAATAAAAATAAGGTCGCTGGATCGCGATATAATGAAGTTTGAAGTGTTAAAATATTTAGTTTCAATCGTATCATCCATTTTCATCTTATAATCGACACATAAAACAACGTTGACTTTCATGTTAGGTATTCGTTGTCGGAGGGATGCTTTAATTTTATCCACAAAAATGGGTTGTGCTTCCTCGAGAAATTCTTTTGGATCTAAGATATTGTTGTTGATCACTATTACTGTAAATCTAAATCCATCCATAACATGTATAAAGAGAATCGGGTTTTTACATGAAACTGTCCTTAATAATGGGGTATGTTGGGAGAACGAAGTTCTCGCATTTGTTTTTTTCGAGTACATAAAATGTAACTAAAACATGAATACATTATAACGTTTTATCCATAATCCAAACTGTTATCCAAAATCAATTCATTTAAATTACTAATTTTGTAATTTATCAAATTCTATATATGTGTTCTCAAAAAATTATATGCATTGTACCTAGTTCTTTATTTAATTGAAACCGCTATGTCAACGGAGCGAAGCAATTTAAACTGCAATACTGCAATATAGCGCAAGCGGGCGCTTGAAACTGGTGGGGTTGGAGCAGTTTGGAGTACCCTTGCCGCAAAAACATAATGTGAAAATGGGGATCTATTTAAAATAAACAACGTTAATTAAAGAAATTGTCAGTGGCGTGGCAAGTTTTTAAATCAGCTTTCGTATTTGTAAACTGTATGTTCTATAACTTGTAGCGGCGGCGCTTATGAAAGATGAGCTAATCAAGGGTTTTTTCAAGCGAGGGTCACCTACAATGCACGTCTTTATAGTAATAACGCTTTCAAGTTTTTTATTGAATCTTTCTGCACTAATTTATTAAAAGCATGCTGTGTTAACATTTTATTTCTTGTTTCTACAATAATCAAAGACAGCATAAACACAAATTATTATTACGATCAATTTAATAATGAAAAACCTTCAGAATTGCTTGAATGCTTTACCATATTCAAGTTTGGAATCCACCTTTAATTGGTAAAAAATTAATGCCTCCCGTGTTTCTGTTAACACTACATTTTTTATATGGTTGTTTCACCCTCGATGATATTAAAAAATTATGTGCATAAACAAAGATTTTCGCTGATCGAGATTTGGGCTATTTTATTAATTGTTTCTGTTCAAAAAATGTTAATTGTATCATTTTATAAATCTAAGATTTATTTTATAAAATGTTAGTTTCACCGGCCCACTCGAGCACCCCTCGACGTAACGCCCAAAAAATTTTTTCAAATTAACCGGGCCCGCTCGATCAAATTCACACGCACGGCGACATCTTGCGCCAAGTGTGACGCAACAACCTTTTGCGCCAACGCCTCTCTCTTGACCACGACACGAGGCATGACATTTACATTTTCCCGCCAAGTCACGCCCCACTGCGACATCTAGCGACACATGCGACAACCTCTTTTACCCGGCAACTCGCTCCGACCAATCACGGACAAGCATCAATTTACCTTTTTCCTGCCTAAACACTCAACCCCACACCCACGCTGACATCTAGAGGGAAAGACGCCAAGTTTGACACACATTACCTCACTAAATTGCCCTGCCTTCAATACGAAAATCCCATAAGAATAACATGGGGAGATTTGGGCTTGAACATACATTTACTTGCTACTACTCAGTCTATGCTCAAGTCTCCCATATGCTTAAGTCTCCCCAGTCTCCCCTACTATTTATTTTTGAAATTGTTTTTTTAATCTATTTGAAATACTTAACAGACTAATAGTAAATTACGTTTATGGCCCTGCAAATATTTTTATTTAAAAACAAAAATAATGTTTTTGTATTTGTTTATTAGGCAGTAATCGTCGTGTAAAAAATGAACTAGCGATCATATATGCATTTCGGTGTTATAAAGCGTCAACTGTCACGAAATCATGTAGCGGTCAATGTGGGTGTAAAAATGGAGTTGGTGTAACGTTCATCTCTCACTCCTGTACCCGTAATTTGATGATGTTGCGTAGAGATTTCTGCATTAACTATTAGACTCGCAGAGGCACATGGTTTTGTCTGTTCTATTCTAATTTGCACGTAAAATAAACAATAATTACATAAAAAGAAATTAAAACTTGCGGGTACGTTTTTTGGGTATTCATTAATTCATTTGAATTGATTGATTAAATTTTTAAATTGAGAAATAATAGAATTAATTTAATTAGCAATTTCACGTGATCTGTAAATTATATCGATTTAATTTCGGCCGAATTTGATTAAATCCCATATGTAATTCTCAAAGATACAAGTATTAAAGAATCTATAAATAGTAGACTGCGTTTTCGTGGAATAATTTCAAGAATCGCTGATAGCTATCTTTTACAATCTTTGTCTTATTTTTATTCGATATGAAAGACTATAAATGGTGCACTCAATGAAACTTGAGAAGCACAAAAATTATTTTTTGCTATATTTTTATATACAATGCAGCATTACACTTATTTTTTTAAAATTAATTGCTCCTGACTTAACGCGTCGACAATCGACGTACGTTAGGAGGTAGATGTTTTGTAGGGAATAACTCATATATTCATACCTTACTAAATTACCAAAAAATTCTTGGATAAATAAAACGGGTGCATTATTGTTTACGCAAATATTTTCTAATTAATTTTTAAATGTTTTATATGCTACTGTAATTATTTTTCTGAATCTTTTATTTACTACTGAATTATTCGCTGAAATTTTATTTTTGGAGTTTTCAATTGTTTATAACGATTATTTCTTCTTGTCTTTCTTACTTTTCATTTTATAATTTATTAATTTATGTCTTATGTTGTAATGTGCAATTTTTTTGTTTGATTACTGTAATTGAAGTTAAATTAAATCCTATTTGTAATTATAATTAAGAAATCGATTGTACATTTTTCTTATTAAAAATAGCGAAGAATGAGGGTTAGAACCAACTGGAATCAGGACTGCGCCGATAGCAAGAATAGAAGGCGAAGGCTAGTAAAACAACGAACGGCAATGGATAACTAACTGAGCTACGGCGACTTACACGCGCAAACCCGCAGGCAGCGTGATTTACAACTTCTATTTTATTTTTTGCTAGAAAAGTGTCTATGGCCCTAATTAGGACTTGCTAGGTTCAAACAGAACTTTCAACAATTATCAGTTATAACGCTATAAAAGTTTTTTATTCGTCCGTTGCATCTCGTAACATCTCCTTGTAAGTGTTTATCGCTTACAAAATGCATAATAGGAAAAGAACAGTAATTAGTTTTAAAAATTTGTACATAAAATAATTAATTATAATAAATTATTTCTAAATATAACTAATATAAGTCAATCGAGTTATTTATAATTTGATTTTGCAAGCGATACGGCCCATACAGAATGTTGCCCATTAACTCGTAATGGTATAGAATTTCGACGTTCCTCTGTTAATTGGATTAAAACGAAATTATTCCTGGGTGTATTACCCGTTGACAACAAGTGTTATAATTTCTTTTAGAAATCAATCTATTTTAACTGTGTGAACCAAATTTTCATAAAATATAGTGACTGACTATTTATATTCATAATATAAAAATTCTTTTACCATATCTTCTGGAGTTTGGCTTATAAAAACCCCAAAAACAATTTCCGAGTACTTTTAATTAAATGCAGAACAGACTTAAGTAACAACCATAAACATAGAAGATTTTACGACAATAAGTACCTCATTTGATTATGTACAAATCCATCCAGCATCCAGTAAAATGACTAAGGAATTAAAATTCTAACAATTATATGAGCTAAGTTCGAATCAGATTAATTTAGAAAATTTAATTACCTATGTTTTATTAAGTTTTACTACAAGTTTTTTGTCTCCAGTAGCGCCACATTTACTATTAATTATGAAGAAGCTGTCTTTATAAATATAAAAAAATAAAACGAATAATCAATAAATATTCAAACGAGATTATATCCACAACTTTCAGTCTTGATACCCACACAGAGAATGCATTACTAAATCAGAATGTATTCAATTCTCTACTAGGTTAAAAATCAGTTTAGCACTTTTCTTTCAAGATCTATTTCATAACACCACACTGATGATTTTACAACTAGATGATCATTCAATAAATCAATAGTCTCACAAATTAATATTTATAATGTCAAGAGAAAGTCGGTAAGGTGAACAGGCCAAGGATATCATTCTAACAAATAACGTATCCATACTTTCTCCTTACCTTTTTTTTCTAAACAACATCATTTTAAAAAATTAAAATTTTATTTCTTTTTTATATTTACATAAATAAAATAAAAACAGAGTTGGCACTGCTAATGGAAGAATTACAAGTGCACTTGACAAAATATTAAGATGAGTAAAAAAAAGAGACACAATAGAAAAGATTCGAACATGCAAAGTTTAAAAAGTAAGGAAACCGAAAGGAAACGACAGGAGAAAAAAAGGTCATGCAATTCTAGAGACTAATAGAGAGTCATAAAAGAGAAAAATAGCACGCGTGCAATGAAACTGGAAACAGATAAAATGAAAGGAAATGGTGCAACGTGTAAAATAAAAGAGCAGAGTTCAATCTACGTAAGTGCATTCTAAAATAAATACTACCAAATAGAGGTGCTTGAAAAAGGAGACAAAAATGAGTAGTGCCCGTAATAACAACAAAAGGATGAAAACGATAGTGATAGTAACAAAAACCCGTGCGTGATGGAAATGAAACGTGAAAATAAAGTGCAAGGAAATGAGAAAAACAACGTGCATTCACTAGTCTAACAAAAATAAACAAAAGACAACTAATTATCACTGTTTGCTACATATAGTTATATTCTAATGTCTGCCGATTCCGTCGATCTGAGACTGTAAATTGTTAACCACTTCTGGAGGCACTTGGTCTCCTAAGATGTCGGCCAGATTAATCCTTTGATTTCCTGGAATACTTTCGTAGGCTCCTATTTCGATACCTTCTTCTACCTAAGGTACAAACAAAAAAGATGGATTTTTAAAATAGATTATTGTTAGGTTGGTGTAAGACTTACTTTTTGAATTTGGGCATCTTTAGGAATGAGCTGCGAATTTTGGGCTTGGCGTATGGCTTCGTTTGTGTATGCACCTCCGTCTCTTTGAGGGAAGGCAGCTGCAACGGCTAAAAAAGCCAGTACAACTACTAGGACTCCCCTCATTTTTAGCAACTTTCTGCAATTATTAGAATTTAGATCAATAAATCACACTTGTAAATAAAAAGTCTAGTCTGAAACAACCTTAAATTTTTAATTTACAAATTATAAGGATATAATTAGGATTAAATATGAGGCAACCTGCATTAAAATTAATTTAGAATTTGTTAAGCCAGAGTTTTTAATTTAATCCCTAATCAATTAACAAACAAAAATAAGGGTTGTTTCACACAGTCCTTTATGTTGTATGTACGTACAATGCACGTCCAAATTATGAATTGTAACCCTTAATAAATTGAATTTTGCGTTTACTTTTAGCACATACCACACTTTCACTAGCTTACCTCGTGAAACGAGACGAAAGCACAACTACCATGTATCTCCTACATTTCACCTTTTCTGCTTATATAAGTCTTCCTCCTCCTCTGTCCCGCGGTACACCAAAGAACCCATATGGACTTCGTGACCACTCATGAAAACGACAAGATGACCTGAATCCAAGATGTGCTTGATGAGAGATGTCTTTAAATATCAACAACGTTTTTGTTGTATTATTATCGGTACTGTTTAATTGTTTTCCCTTTTCTTCAAATCGTCTATTGAGAAAGAGTTTATTAAATTGTTTACTATAATTATTAGGAAGCAATTAATAAGTGTTAGAGAAGTAATGGATTTTATCCATTTTTTTTCGTTTTAAGGGATCATCCTATTAAATTTATTTATGTGCGTGCATTGGCAAGAAAGTACAAAAAAAAAACAAGTCACGAAGTCTGAAAAGAAAGTGTGATGACATTCTTACACGGATCGCTTTTACTGATTGTATTACCTGTGAACTTGTAGGATATGTGGGCGATATTATCCGTTGTATATACCTGCTTCCATTTTGTAAAGGTCGAGAATATAGAATTGTAGTTGGCCTACTAGTTTTAAAAATTTTTTGCTTCTGCAATTAACCTCAAAATTAGATAAAAGGAAAGAAATAACTTTCTCATTAATCTGTCTACCGCTTGTGATTAGAAAAAAATGTCGTAGTGATCTATTATTTCCTGAACGTTCTTCTTGAGACATTAAACAGATTTTTTATAGTCTAATTGCGTCACAATATTTAATATTTTTACACAGCTGTTAGCGCCAAAAGTGATTTTCATTAAAAAATCTATTTGTACTAAAAAATTTCTTTTCACCTACAAAGTGGAGAGCATGTTTACGGAATGCTGGGAAAGCCAAGAAAAATAGCAACAAATAAAGCATGTTATATGAATCTTCTTGGGAAAAAGATATTTGAATTCTTGTTCCTACATTGACTGCAAATACAGTTCTTTTATCTTTTTATGTTTGCAACTTTGTATACGTTATAAAATGATTTAAAAAAAATCAGAATATGAACTATACCCGAAAACAATAAATATTTCCTGATATTTTAACAGGATTCCCATCACTATAGCTTGGTATAAAATGTTTAAATATGCAGTGATGTGTTCGCAGATGCGATTCAGAAAAGAAAACATTTTTTTATTGTTGATTTTACGAAAAAGTTATTCTTTATAAAAATTTCTGGTTATCTCAAAATCGTTAAAAAGTATAACACAATTTCAATATTTCTTATAATAAAGTAGAAAATCTTCTAATATCAGAAAAATATTTAATGTACATATACATGGTGTAAGGAGTCACTATGCGTTAAAAAAATTATTAAATTCTTAATAATTTGAATAAAATAATCTTGATAAAACCATTATCATATCTGGCAAAGTTTATTAAGAATCGCATTTTACAGCTGAAGCATTTGCCCTTATTTCTGAATTCAGATCATTTATTCTAAACAAACTGATCAGCTTTGTTTATTTTGTATCACACCTGTTGAATGACGCAGTCCTTGTTTTGCTGTACCAGTACAATAAAACACGTTTTATTTGCTTTTTATTAAAAAAAGGTTGATGCTCGCTATTCCGTAATTTTAGTGAGAATTACCGATTGTGTTTCTAATAATTTTAAAGTATAAATGAATTAGAAATAAATTTTAGAAACTACATAATGTAAGCCATCATAAGGTAGGATAACAAAAATAGAAAATTGTCCGTTCTTTTGTCACCAACTAAAAATTCTCCGAAAATATTATTTACCAGTTTCGTTTACCGATAAAATACTTTGTGTATTCAATGAACAGTTTACTTGTTGTGTGTTTGTTTCATGATGCTTTCAGTTTTACTGAAAAGGATTACTGGAATCAGGTAATTCTTCAAGTTCTAGTAAAATATATTATCATCGCAGATTAGAACTCTGTAATGTAATTTTCTTATAAAGCCGAATGGTTTTTATGTTTTTTAGATTAAGTTCAACTAATAAAAATCGTCCTTTAATCGAACTAACTTACCTTATTATTAGGAAATCAAATATTATCTTTAGAAATAAGATGCTTTTATTTTAAAGTTGTTGTTAGACCTTGAATTTATTTTAAGATAAACACACTAAAACATGCACAAAAGGGAGATGTGTTTTATTTGCAAATTTATTCAAGATTAATGATTTTGCGTGTAAACTATTGATCATACGAAAAAATGTTGTTGAGGTTTTTTTTTGTTGTGCTAGATGAGAAGCATCTTCTGACAAAGCCCCATAATTAAAAGACGTACTATTATTAAGGTGATACAATTATGTTAAAGTTTTCAGATTTTTTGTTCCCTCTGATGTTTTCTATTATTCATAAAAATTCAAGTAACCATCCCTTAAAATTAACGTAATCATCCCTTAAATCTTTGTACATATTTATCTACATGTTAAATATGTATGAGATATAAAGATTCAAATAAATTATTTTATGTGAAATAAATATTTTTAAATTAAAAAAAATGATATTTAACAGTTAAAACTATTATTAATCTTTTATCTCGAGATTTTCGGGTCTATATTTGGATGTTATTTGAAATAAATAAATAATCTATATATTTATGAAATTTATTTGAAATGCCCCACGTTCGGGCAAATATAAACTTAAAAGGTGATATAATAACACTATGGATATTTAATCTGATTTGGCTAGCTTTAATCGAAATTAAAACATAACAACCCAATAGCTTTTCTTTTTCCCAGTGGGCTAACTCAGTTTTGATTCGATTGAGCATGAGATAAAAAAATATATCGATCTTATTAATTCCTGTACCTGGAAGAAAAAACTTACTACAGACCACACCAATGGAATGCAGCATCTGGACGAGAAATAATATTTAACCCTGTATATAAAATTTGATATTTGTATCACACATGAATAATAAAAACAATTATTTAAAATTATAAAAACAAAAGTTTTATTTATTAAAAATAAGATGACTAAAAAGAAAAATATAGATCCCAACACAAAAAAATTATTGAGAAGAACTCTCTTTAAATGTGTTCTATGAAGAACTTATTAAAAAGAGAACAAATTTATTTCAATTATGCTTAAGTTGTTAATGTTTCTGATCAGAGAACAATAAATTCGACCAACTTTATATACTTTATAGTGTAATAATAATCCAACACATATGTGGCGCTAAAATGCTCAATTGGTAACAGCAAACTGGCCAAACAGCTGTTGTCGAAAATCCATACAAAATGTCGAAATAGAAATAAATAAATCTTCCTTGATTTAAACGAAATAAATCAATCACAATTCCCAGTGATTCTTCACAAATAAAAACAAATCTTCTTTGTTCCAAAATCATCAAGGTAAGTATCAACTTGAATAAAATTGACGTTTGTTTACAAACGAAAACACGTGAGTCTACTCAAACCCTCCTTTTAATTTTCAGAAATTTGGAGCCAAGCATAGGTTCCACCTACATGCTTTTATCGACTCACTTTGTTCTTTTTCGAAGGCCTTTTTATACTTTAAGCCAAAAAACAACGAATTCGCACAAAAATTCTAAACATCGGAAAAGTCATGGCGCCACAAATAAAAACATATGTTAAAAATTAACACCAATTTTAATTCTAAAAAGATGAAAAGATAGCTGGTAAAAAGACAATCAAAATAACATAAAAACTTATGGTCTAAAATCAATAATTACAGAGAAAATCAATAAGAACGATTAACGGTCACAAAACTCATTAAAACTTAATCACATTGGAAACTAAAAGATCTTCAACTATCTCTGTACATAGAATATTTACATAGTTACACAAGGTAACTCAATCATATGGGGTTTTGTTATAATTTATGGAGTACGCAAATTATATTTACATACTAGAAAAAACTTAACTCATAGGTCTGAACGGTGTAGCCGTTCTTGTGATCAAAATATGCTTCTGCAAGTTTCAACAAAATAAAAACCTAACCTGAATAAAACGTCAATTCTTCTATTCTCGTCCAGAATACAGTAATCCAGGTGACTTACTCCCAACAAAGATGTAAAACATCAAATTAATACAAAAATTTTCAAAATCAATAAACATCAATACTGCCGAATATCTTCATTCAAATGACATGACTTTAAACAAATACAGGAATCAGTAAGTTAATTGCAACATAATTAACTTCCAGATAATGATCTATTTTAACTATTTCCAGTGAAATATCTACCCGAAACTGACTTAGTTTTGTGGGACAAAGAAAAATCTGTATTGCGTTGACTAACGTCGAAACTCAAATCTAACATGTAGTTACATGTTACATTCAAGAAAAGTGAATAAACTATCCTAAACTTGTAACCTGTGTTACATGAAGCATATTTTATTGTAAAACAACAAAATTACCTTACATCTTTTTTAAAACTATAAAACCTGTTTATAAGAATTGAGGTTATGTCTACATGAGAATCTTCCTCCTATAAATTCTATCTTAATTTGATAAATCTATCTGTAACCTAGCATGGAACCTTTAGATTAAATAAAACGAGTATCCTCGCATGTCTATCATTCTTTTATTTGCATGAATACTTTATATAAGCATAATTCGATTCTTTTTGTGCTTCCGATAATTATCGTAGCCTTTAAATATTTTTAATGAGTTCTTTAATCTGATAAATTTTCAAATCGATAATAAGATATCTCAATATAGAAGTTATATATTACTTATAGTTACAGTGGTAAAATTTTTCTTAAATATCACGATTTGAAGAATCACATATTAAAATATTTATTATTATTAACACATACAGTTACATGCACACAACTGCACTGGCATTTAAACGTTGATTAGACGAGGTATACTTGCTGTAAAGTATTTAGGTATTAAATAAGTTTATTGTAAATGTTACTTTCGCGACGATTAGATCGTTTATCGAGGTTTTGTTTCTTTTGATACATATCATTTTTAATATTAATCTTTGTTTTAAATCCGTTTACGTTTTTTCGAGTCTTAATGTTGTCGAAATTGAAATCATGCTTTCTTTCTTTTGTATGTTTCGCTTTTAGTGCTGTCTAGGTTTGTTTAAAGTATTTCATCTGAAATTGATCACTTTGCTTAGTGTTTAACTTGATTTATGTAATTTACAAATTGCCTAAATTTGATGATTTACAATGATGGATAATAATTTTTCACTTTCTAATTTTTACTCTACTTCCATTTAATTATTTCAAAGTGCATGTGTACCTATTACAAAAACGAGAAAGTAAAAACCAACAAATTAAAAAAGAATATCAATTTATGCATTTTGAAATTGCTGAAACTGCACTTCCAAACTGGTGCGATTTAGGATGTTTTAGTATTACTATTGGGCATTGTAATTCGTGTTTATCTTATATTATCTTTCCTAGTAGTACCAGCTTTTATCTGTTAATAGAAATGTAAATATTTTCTTAGTAAAAAAATTAAAATGCAAGGTTTCCCAACAATTGCGGATTCAATGGACACTCGAAACACTTGTAATTCAGTATTTTGACATTTATTAAATGATTAATTGATTAATTAATTGATACAATTACAAGATCTGAAGTAAAAATGTTTCTAATAAACAGTTTTACAAAGTCGAACTTTGTGACACTGTTTTTGAACAAAACAGTGACGCAAAATTGATTTTTTAAAAGATTTCTCTAAATTTAAAGTCCTAAGGAAAAAGCCTTTGCTTTTTGTAAAATTTTGCTTATGAAAGACCAAAACGGAAAGTTTATTCAAAATATATTCGATTTCCTCGTGACAATTGGGTGACAATCGTCGTAACAAGTCTCTTAGACATTCCCACAACAAATGTGCGTGTACAAATTAAAGAAGATACCTCGATACAGCTGTTTCAAGCTTATTTTCTATCATCAGTCGAGGATAATCTTCTCTAATTTACACACAGCATCCAGGGCTTTATATATAAACCCTAAATTTACATTAATTCCATACCATAGCACTAGATGGTGTGTGCAAATTGTATCATTACTATAAATATTTCATTTATAGCGAACTATGATTTTTAAAGACTTGTTAGATAGAGATTATTTTTGTATAAAATACTAAATTTGTAAAATTATCTGATTTTTGGAGTTTTTGAATTTTCGCGAATTATGTTAAAAAAAAGTCCGATTTTTTGGAAGTTTTAACGTAAAACGTGTTTTTAATAATTAATATTTCAACTACTTGATAGATTTAAATGTAATTTTATAAGCAAGTAGCTAAGAGTGTTGTATGTATGTATGTATGTGAAAATTTCTGTAATTTGATATCTGTATTATTTCTCAAGTTATTCTATGAAATAGAGGGTAATGCATTCTGG
Source organism: Agrypnus murinus (assembly GCA_929113105.1). Taxonomy (NCBI): domain Eukaryota; kingdom Metazoa; phylum Arthropoda; class Insecta; order Coleoptera; family Elateridae; genus Agrypnus; species Agrypnus murinus. Next base: position 21,629,692 of record OV816030.1, on the reverse strand, counting down.
CGTTCTAGTGCCTTAATCAAAATCTTTTTTTTTACAAAAGATGATATTTTTTAACAACAAATACGACAAGAAATCTTGAAAATATTCATGAATTAATTAATAATTTTTTAAAAATTATTTTTAATAACATTTAGCAATTAATTAACAAATAATTCTCACACATTCCCACATACAACAACACTATTAGCTACTTGCATATAAAATTACATTCAACTATGTCGAGTAGTTATTGAAACATTAATTATTAAAGACACACTTTACGTCAAAGCTCCCAAAAACCTGACTTTTTGTAACAATTCGCGAAAACTCAAAAACCTAAAATCAGATAATTTTACATTTATTATTTTATACAATAGTACTGTATATTTTATTTTTGTATTTTTTTGTAATAATACCTATGTAATATTTGTAGTTTCTCTGAAGATGACAAAACTGTTGTCGGATAAATTAATAAAAAATAAAAAGTGCATTTGATTGTTACGTTTGATGTTTTATTAGAACCATTAGTTTTCGGATTCTGACCTTGTAACAGTTTATTAGGATAAAAACAACCGCAGTTGCAATTGAGACAATGCCATGTGCAACGTGGTGTACGAACCAAGAGAAAAATAGACGATCAGTTATTATAATAAAATAGTAGGAACTCGAACAAGTTTAGTTACAAAGGAAATAATAAAAAAATTAAGAAAAACAGATGTAAAGCTTATAGTAAAAAAAGAATCTTGGAAAATGTTTTTTCCATATTTAATTAGAATTAAGGCCATTAAGGGAGTTGTGGTGGGATAGTCTGAGCCAAAAGTTATGGAGCTTTGCTATTTTGACAAATACAAATAATTACACAGTTTTGTTTCAAATAATGGCTCAAACGATACTAGTCTTATTAGGATGCATGTGAAAGCAGTTTAGTTATTATTTATATATGTTTTTAATTAATTATTAGTCTTTTTAAAGTCAGAGATTAACTTTTGACTGTCTAGTCCAAACTTAAGAACGTGAAAAACTGACGAAAAAAACAATTATTCTAACCAGAAATGTCATTCAATTTTACTTTTTTATTAGTAAAAATAAAATAATATTACTATGTAAACACTAAAAAATAAAGAAATCTCTCTAGAATATAAATAAATTATACGCTTCTAGAGTAGTGAAAAAGTGATAACGTTGCCTTAAATTGGCACCAGTATTTCGTTTGTTGTTCTGATGAAACCAGATTAATGCACTAAATGACGTTGACTCAAGTTTTGAGGTTATCTTGCAAATGTATGTATATAAAACAATGGATCAGAAACACTATTTATTCAGATTCATTGAAAACGTAACAGTAAAATTTTTTCGAAGTATGTATCTTTATCTTTAATACAAGTGATTTTGTTTTCGAGATGTAAATTACGAGCGGTCAGTGGTGCTGCATGTAGCTATATAAAGCATTTAAGTTTTCCGCTCGTTTGTCGCAATGCAACGTTTTTACTTTGCGAGCTATATCAAGCGTTCAATGGACAAATTCTACGTATTAATTTTTTTTTGTCAAATGTATCTTTCTAACAAATTTGAAACATTAACGGCACAATCTTACAACGTTTTTACGTGAAATGTTTTGGTGTCAATTTTTTCTTATCATTCTTTATGACGTTATTATAATATATGTATCAACAACGTGCCATTTTGCATAAGATCGCGTGTTACTTTCAATTGCAACTTATGCATAAACAAACTTCCTAAACATTAATAAGATTTTCTGAAAATAACTTTGGGCATTAAAATCTATCAACTACACTAATTTCTTTTACATTTTCATCATTTTTCTCTACCGCCACAACTTCCTTAAGTAAATGTCACCTTTAAATATTATTAATTTTTGGTCCCTAAACTTATGTTTCTATTTGTGCTAGTAACAAACAAAAAATGAAAATTATCTTATATTTGTAGTAACAATATAAAAAATGATCTCGACCTGTTGATTAATTCGATTAGCAAAACAAACGTGTTTGTTTATATTTATATTACTTTTGATAAAGACCGCTTAGTTGTCGAAACAATTGTCAGGTAGATAACAGTTTACTCTCGGTAAAAATTACTTAAAAAATAAAGTAAGCCAATTTCATATTCTTTGGGTATTAAGGCTCTCCGGTCTTCTCGTAGAATTTCTGCCATAGTATATTGTAAAGATGGATGAAACTTGTTCAGTCAATCTTCCTATCTTATTTTTTCGTAATAAATGTCTTGAGGCGAGTTCTGATCCCTCAAGACGACAGATGGACTTCGAATAAAAGCTTTTTACCAAATAATATGTTTTGACAATTATGTCCAAAATGGTGTGTGTTCTTAAAGTGATATTCCAGTACCTTCAAATGCATCGTGTATATTAGGTCGATTAAACAATTGTCAGGTAGATAACAGTTTACTCTCAGTAAAAATTGCTTAAGAAATAAAGTAAACCAATTTCTTATTCTTTGGTTATTAAGGCGCTCCAGTCTTCTCGTAGAATTTCTGCCGTAGTATATTGTAAAAAGGGATGAACCTTGTTCAGTCAATCTTCCTATCTTATTTTTTCGTAATAAATGTCTTGAGGCGAGTTCTGATCCCTCAAGACGACAGATGGACTTCGAATAAAAGCTTTTTACCAAATAATATGTTTTGACAATTATGTCCAAAATGGTGTGTGTTCTTAAAGTGATATTCCAGTACCTTCAAATGCATCGTGTATATTAGGTCGATTAAACAATTGTCAGGTAGATAACAGTTTACTCTCAGTAAAAATTGCTTAAGAAATAAAGTAAACCAATTTCTTATTCTTTGGTTATTAAGGCGCTTCAGTCTTCTCGTAGAATTTCTGCCGTAGTATATTGTAAAAAGGGATGAACCTTGTTCAGTCAATCTTCCTATCTTATTTTTTCGTAATAAATGTCTTGAGGTGAGTTCTGATTCCTTAAGACGACAAATGGACTTCGATAAAAGATTTTTACCAAATAATATGTTGTGACGATTATGTCCAAAATGGCCAGTGTGTTCTTAAAGTGATCTTCCAGTACCTTCAAATGCATCGTGTATATCAGGCTGTCTTATTTGAGGTAACTAGAAAAGGGTCATTTTGGCACTTAAAAATGCAAACTACGTCCCTGTAAAAGAATGCTTCAGTATCTAATTCTTTAATTATTATTAGAGCCTACATAACTATCTTGCTCAAAGAAAAATGTTTTACTGATTGTGAGATGATAATTCTTGAAGTGGGTACAAAATCTAAAAAAATCAACTTCTTCTAAAGAAAAGTTTTATCAAATTAAAAGATTGTTCTTCTTGAAGATTGACATAAGAAAACTCCAAATATTGATACCAAAATGCATAACACATGAATAAACAGTAAAGGATTAACTAAAGGTACCTTAAGGCACCACAGGGGCCAAGGGTTTCATCGTGACGACTACCTAACTTCAACTTCTTTTCGATCAAAAATATGTCGCGTTTTTTTGGTTCGAAGGTGTGGGATAATTTTAAAATCATAACTGATATGAAAACTGACTATAATTTCACCCAATACGGAAAGGCAGGATTTCTCTCTAAACATGCAAAATTAATAAGTCCTTATCTATCCCTACATAAAATGGCAAACAGTAAAACTTGACACACAGATAAAATATATAGCACTTTCAAACTGCTAAAACTTACGGAATAAAAGTTTTATGAAAGGCAAAATTTTATTTCTAGCTTAAATACAAAGGTGTATGATGCTACGAAATATTGCAAACGAATAAATAAAATTGCTTTTACGGTTTTTCTAACTTGAACATAAATAATCCAAAATGAACAAGAGAATATTTGAGTTGTCCCAGACTAATAAATAAGCATGAATAGCTTTTATACGTGCTTTTAGACTAAAAAGAAGCTCAATATCTTTATTTCTTGACGGTATTTCTGCTGAATAGTGACCGTGGGAAATGATATGAATAAGTACTATATTATTACGAGCTCTAATATTTCGTTACTGTACAGAGTGGTATTGAGATTATTTGTATAGAATGAGTAGAACAATCTTGTACAAGTACAAACATCTTGCCGAGTTTTGAAAATTGTATTTTATAAATAAAATACTTTTAAAAATTCTGATCTTGAATCAATATTTATGTACTGACGCGCTGTCGTCAGTTGTGTTGCTTCAAACAAGCACCTAACTTCCGATGTATTTTAGAATTCGGAGAATATAGAATATTATTTTCAACTTACATTCAAACAAAATCATTTGGAGGCGGTTATTATCAAAGTAATCTTCGGCATTTCGCTACTTTTAATTTTTTTACAATCTTTTCTTATAACTTTTTGGTTTGAGAATAGGAGGACGGAAACAGTTTTTCTGTTTTAAATATTAAATATATAAATAGGCATGTAGTAAATATTTATTTTAAAACGGGGAAAACAATAGTACATTAAAAGTAAACACAAGTTTCGTGAAATAGATAAATTTTGGACATGAAATGTCGATCAAAAAAATTAAACGACACAGGTGTGACTTTTTTCTCGTTCAGAAGGTACCGAATTTGCTCAAATTGAAATTTTCAATTCCAAACATTTTTTCTTTCTTCCATATTATGGGCAAACGATAATAAAAACACATACTCAAAGTAATTTTCAACATAATAACAACACAGCTTTATTTTTAATTAGCAAATACCAAAGAACAACAAACAAAACAAAATAGAAAATGAAAATAAATACCAGATTTTCATTTATATGAAGTAAAAAGATAAACGTTTTTTAATTATGAATTTATTTTTAAATATTTAAATCCAACAACAAAAAAATCTAAAATCCCATAATAGTTTAGTTTTCTTTATTTGGAGACTAATAATTTACTTATATTTTTTATTTACTTATTTTGTCTGCTTGGCGGCTTTTATTAAAACTGACAAAAAAATTAAGAATTAGATGTCAACGACCTCTTTTAATTATTTCCAATTAAAAGGGTTTAATAATTGAAATTCTAAATCCATTTAATTTTTTTATAACCATGGTAAGTGAAATTTTATTTATAGTATATATCCTAATCCATTTAAAATTTATTAAATTCCATACATTTTTCTTGTTAGCAGATAACAACAAATTCTATTGAAGAATAATTTCATCACATGATTATCTTGAAACACTTGTTAATTAATCACTTAGGATTATCAACTTTCTTAAGTTTCAAACCTTTGACGTTTCACAAAAATTTCATTAACCTCAAAATCTTGACATTGATATGTTTACATATTTAACTCATAACATAACCTTAAATTATTTTATGCGTTCCAAAAGATTATGTACTAGTTCTTGAAAGATGAAATTGGAAGAGAATTATGGAAAATGGCTATCTTTTTTATAAGATTTGGTTGAAACAATTGAATGCAATGCAATTTCTGGATGAAACAAAAAAAACTTTTTTCAAGTAATTTTAACATAACCAGATTATTATTTATAAATTCTAATAATTCCTAAAAGTAATTGGATAATCTAATTAGATTAAAAATAATTATCTAATTAGACAAGAAAATTCCCAATCTAATGGTATATAACACTCTTATGAACTCTAATTAACTTTATAAATAAATGTCGATGAACACAGTCTCCTTAAAAAATAACTAATGCTCTTATTAATTAAAAATACCTTTCTACATCTTTCTATGTTCACAAATTTAAACATAATATTCTTTAAAACATTATTTGAATAATTCCAGGATCAACAAATTGAAAATTGAAGCTAATTAACAATACTCCTTGAACGTTCCAAAACCGCAACAAAATTATATGTTGTTTATCTGGTATCATTAATAAAAAGCAGCCCCTACATCTAAGATAGTAACAATTATGTGGTAATGAAGCAGCTTTACAAGCTTCCACCAAAATTACTTATCAAGAAACTTATACAATTGAGAAATCTCATTAACATGAAAACACATTTTTAACTCCCACATTTTATCCCTATTACAGTATACCTTGTCTGATTTAGGTTAAATCTTACATTAAAATTTACCTAAACTTCACTAAATTAAAAATTAGACAATCGTCTCCTACGTCGTTAATGGACAAGGAAAACTAACTAAATTCTATGGAAAAATCAATTTTCCAGAAATCCTTTATCTGACTATAGTGTACCTACTAGTGTGTATGTTAATCATAAATAACCATATTTTACTTCATAAAAGAAAAATTACTCAAAATTATTATTTTGAAAATTGAGGTTATGCAACCAATCTAACGTGTCGCTTTGAAATTGCATGATTATGCTTATTTAAAATTATTGTGTTGGTGAATTTCTTTTTGGCATGTGAAATATTATGACAATATATATGAAATTGTAACGTCCAATATTCTTATTATAGTTAAACGGGTGTTTATGTGTTGTAATTAGTTCGTAAACATGATAAAGAAATTGGTCATTGTTATTTTATACCGGGTACTGCAGTGTTCCGTGCAACATTGTAGATCGCAGGTTATTTAGAACACATTCAAATATTCGCTTCCCTAAATATTTTAACGAAAAATGTTAAGTTTTTTTAAGAATAAAATCTAAGTCTGATTGCATAATTGCATTCTATGACTTGTTGACTGCAGTACGGAAGTCCTGTGTCCTGAAGAAGCTCCTAGAGCCATTACGCTTAAGGGGCGTTGAAGCGAATACATAGCCTCTCATGTTCAAGACAACTTCACATTCACAGGTACATACCGGGAGTCTATGTAACGTCACGTCTTTTGAAACTAATAAATACTAAAGGAATCCCGGTACGGTCCTGGCAGTTTGGTAAAACTCGGTTGTGTCGGAACTGCAAATATTCCGTTAAACTGGGTAATGTTTCCTCCAAGTACAAAAGAGTCACCTCGAAACATATTCGTAAGCAATATCTTATATTTTAGTAGAATTTGTATTGATGCAAGTGTTTATTTTGAAGCGTTCTCATGCCAAACAAATGCTTATTTTCCGAGAAATAGAATGCTCCAGAATAAAAATTGTTTTTAATTCCGAGCTTATGAGCTAAAATTTAATATTGGCTTTAACAAAAATTTCCTTATGGTTAAAACGTATGAAAGTTCGAATTCATAGCTTTAAAACATGACAGGATGTCTAGGCTACACCTGTCAGCAATAGTGAGTTACCCCGAAAGTTCCGTCGAGATTGTTCTCGAATAAATGATGTAAGTGTACCCTATTGGCTGATGAAAATCCTACGACATTTGTATTGGATTATTTAAAGTTTCGCCCTCCTCAAAAAATCATTTTTTCACCGCGAAATAGTTTTATAGTTTAACAGAGAGAGCCTCAATCGGACAGCGGGTCTTGTACCCTGAAGTGGTGTCCGTAAGGACACTGGGTGTTCTACCCCAAGTTAGCGGGCTTGCCCCAGCATTCTAGTTTTCGTGTTATTATCGAATAAAATTATTTCAGTAAAGGATTATTCCGTAATTAGAGTTCTAGTTGAAGTTTTTTTAGTTCAAAAGTTTGTAATAGACCACCAGACTGTGGCCTTAAGGCATTTCCGGGCGCTTCGTGCTCCAGTGATACAAAGAGAGTCGTTACAATGAATGTACGCTCTAGTCATTTAGAATTTATCTAAGCATTTAGTTCGAAATTGGAGAACTTGACAAAATATTTCGTACTATTGTTAATGCCTCAATCTAAGTTAGTATTGTATGGCACCAATTCCATTGTTTGGAAATGGATCCAAAATAAGAATTTATTAAGTAATCTTCAAGTATACAGTTTGTTTAGTATAGTTACCGTTAAAATTTTTCAGAATTTGTTGCGTTCGGAAGTTAGTGCAAATAAAATAATTACCGTTCCATTTATGATTGTGTTAATAAAGAATTATTAGTTATTGGAAATTATCCTATGTTGAAGCTCGTCGTTATCCGAGAAAAATAATAATAGTTCAGAATTCAGAAGATTGTTCCCGTATTGCTTTTCCAGGTCAACAGTTTGTGATTGTGCTCTGTGTATGGTCATTATTGTTTTTAGTGTATGAAGTCATTTGTGTACGAAATCTTGAACTATTGAAAATGTGAGGTATTAAACTTTTTAGTTTTTTTTTTGTAAAGTCTCTATTTGGGATCCCAAAATTTAAATTATTTTTAGTATGATAGTTTTTTGATAATGATGAATTTTTCCAAATTGAAATTCCTAGATTTTGTTATCAATTTGATGGCGCTCAACATGTTTTTTTATTTATTCCTGATTCCATTAATTAATTAAAAGCTTTTGGGGTTAACGCCCACACCTGTATTTAAATTTGCATAATCAGAGATCTCAGCCGGAACATTTAGTTTAGTAAGTATCCTATTATGAGCAATTACAGTAAGTATCAAATATTTTGTGTTTAGAGGAATTATGAGTGTTATATCTAGAACGTGTAGACTTATGAACGAAGCACTGTCAAGGGGCACACCAAGCCTATACTTTTGGAGATCGGGGTGGCACAACTATAAAACCAAGTCCCGCCACATTGAGGTTGGATTCGATCGGGCAACTACGCTCGGGAATAGTCCAAAGCTGGATGAGGGGCCATCTTCTTGGAAAAGGTGTCGACGGGTGAGCACGTTTATAACTGCGGTACTAGCCTGGAGAGCTAGTAGAGGATGGATAGTAACCTCGCTCCCATCAGTGTGTACTGGTAGCATTGCTAAATAACTATTAATAATTCAGTAATTATTCTAGTATCTCAGCAAGGACCAGTGCGGAATGTTTTTATTTTTACTTACATTTCGCTACGCGATTGGTACGTCACTAAGTATTTAGACTGGTATATAGTTGGCGCCATTTATCAACTGCCAATTATTTCAAGTGCATAGCTTGCTTAAGATTAATTGCCCATTGCATCCGTTTGTGTTAGTTTCATTAAAAAAATTTGCGCGTTAAGTGAAAGGTTTACATATCCACTTTGAAACATTCTAATTATTCTTTTTCAGAAGCTTGCTTTGATGGATTATATCTCATTCATTCTCAACCATTCAATTAGGATTTATTTTATTTTGAATGAATGAATCGCGCAATAAAAATCAAACCTTGCAATAATTTGTAAAGTTAGTTCTTGATGTATCTTCTATTATCTCAGGTCAGTTTCATAATAATTAATTAATAATATGAGACATAATGAAGTAATTAAAGGAAAAGTGGAGGTCATTACTGAACATGACTAGACTGGCTAGAAACATTAAAGACTTTGGTTAGACGTATTGTAAATTGTAATAATCCTTCCTTGATCTTTAAAAAATCATCTTTCACTTTTTTTTTGTAAAAAAAAGCTAACAGTGACTAGTTCCTATTGTGCGGAAAACTAAAAACAAATGTCAAAAATAAATATTATTAGAAAGTTATGAAATGTTAAAGCCCTCCCACGACTATTTTCTTTTCTAAACAACAACGTAACATATGTGCATTTTTTGCAACTTTTGTTAAAATTTTAAGTACGTGTGCGTTAATATTTAACAGTTTTTTTCTTGATTTCTCAACATTATATAATGGCACAAGTGTAAATAAAAACAAAACTCACCTTGCGAAGAAAAAATGAATCAGGAAATTTTTGTGACAATAATTTCTAGAGGCAGGTGTTTTATCTTTCATCATTATGATGCTTAATAAGGTTAAATTCTTCTAAAACGTCCACACTCTTCTGATCTCCACTGCATAATCCAATTAATGAAATCCAGTTTATCAATAGAGTCAACTTGTGGGTTATGTAATAACAGGTACTTGCATCATGGAATATCCGCTTCTTCAACGATTATTACATACACATATGTATGTATATACAATCCTTTCACTTTAACGACTGTATATGGTTCAGAGAAATTTATCCTCGTGACAATGCTACCACATGTTGTATGCTTGGAATTTAAAGGGGTCTATTATGTCTTTTTTTAACATTTATTAATGATTGTTATTATTGAACATTGCTTTACATTAAATAGTATCTATTGACATAAGATAACACTTAAGAACATAAATTAATATTCTATAGAGAAAACTATTGCTTTGGAATTGGAATAGAGAAAAGACAGGACATAAATTAGATAATTGTAATAGATAAGAGCTTGAGCAAAATGATTTTGCGCCTGATGAAATAAAATTATTTGTCACCACTTTTGATCAGCGCTCTTTTATTAGTCGCTAATATGCTAATAAAAAAAGTGAAGATTTTTGTCCTTCAAATTATAAGCTCCTGAGTTCCTTTTAGTTCTCCTAGTTGACCTAAAGAAACATTTATACTGAAAAAATAATTAAAAAATAAGTTACGAAAGCTGACAAAACAATAAATAATTTACAATTACATATATTGAAAGTTTCAATGGTTCTTGATTTTTAATGTATTTTTAAAAAGCTCTATCTTATATTATTAAAAATTGAATGGTAAAATTAAATAAATAAAAAATAAACAAAATGTTCTTTTTGTTTAAAATGTCCCTTTTTAATAAATAATTTTTTTAATGATAAATATACAGTCATCAATTGTTAACAGACAACTCACAACACACAATATATAACACGAGTTATGTAATCAATACTTTAGCATATACAGTGAGGTCGAGAAGTAAGGAATAAACCCAACGAATTAAATCAAAATGATTAGTAAAAAGTTTTACAAATTTATTATAAGCTATCTTAATTAACAATTAATTGTTTCAACAGCTAAGCTGTCATTATCAAAGGAAATAAGTGGTTAGGGCGGCTGCTATCTTGTTTTAGAGAGAATGATGATTATGAAATGTAAATAAGCAGCAGGTAGCCATTTTTGTCTTTGCTTGTAAAGTAATTTCCTTCATGTAAGTTTACTTTTATTTGTTTCATTTATGTTAATTCTAGTTGTGTGACGTGAATTCTATACTACTTAATTAATCTGAAACCCAAATCTCTTGAATGAAACTATATATAAATCAAAATCTAAATGATAAATACATTTTAAAAAGACTCGTTTTGATAATTAATAATAATTTGTAAATTTGTCCTTTTGAAGTGGAAATATTACTAGAAAATAACGATTAACGTTTGTAGTATAATTAATGTTAACTGGACATGTTATTCGTACCGTAAATGCAACTACTGTTTATGTGTCTTACCGTCTGTACTTATTGATCGTTGGTTGATTTTCTAACCTAACTAAATGATATACTTTGTGGTTAAAAGGTCGGAATGGCCTACTGGTCCGGAACAGTGGCTATTTCTTGGGGATTAACTGATTTATTATTTGAGAGAGTGATAATTCGATATCCGGCAAGAGGTCCCTCTCACTTGTTGTTTATATTATTTGTTTGTGTCTAGTGATCTTGCTTGGTTATCTAGGTATGTGTTCCAGTTGCTGGCAGAAAACCAATGTTTGGCAAAAGGCGTTTTCTGATATTTCTTATTATAATAAATATGTATCGTTACAAAGTACTTGTTGCTTTGTCAAATATGAGATAACTTTTGTTTAGTAGGTTTTGTGTATTCTTTTTAAACTGGCACGTTTACCTTTTCTAGTTTATCTTTAACTCTATTTGTTGACTCAATTTCACTTACTTTTGATGTTTTATGTCAATGTGAGATTTACGTTTTGTCTATTTATAGATACCTTGTATAAACACACAACATTGTATATTGTTCATTGTAATCAAAAACTCATTGTAATACCACTAAATAATAATTTGATCACCTATTGAACTTAAAGCGTTGACGTATTTAATCTGGGCTAGCATATTTACCAGGGGTTTTTTACAGAACTAGCCTTTTATTTTGTGTCAGTTTAAATCCGTCCCTCCTCGTTCAAGGTTAAGGATAAATTAATATATATATATATATATATATATATATATATATATATATATATATATATATATATATATATATATATATATATATATATATATATATATATATATATATATATATATATATATATATATATATATATATATATATATATATATATATATAATCAGTAAAACCCAATTACCATATGGTGTAGGGTTGTATACATAGTTTAACTTAATTACAATTATCTTAAAAAATTTTAAACTAAATCAGACTTCAATTCTTAATTAACTAACTAAACGTAGTGGGTTAATTGTATAGGTTATACATTGATTTATTATAAGATTTTATTACAAACTAATTTGTCTTTTTATATTTTAATTTCTTTTCACTTGAACCGTACACAATCTTATACTGACACTCTTATTATTATTTGACTCTTTAAACTCACCTATCACTTTGATTATTTTTATTTCCCTCCTGTCTTTCACATAACACTTCTTTGATGTATGAATCTTCTCCACTCCTTTTTGTTTCTTGCTAGCTCTTTTGCATGTTGCCAGGTTAGTCCTCTTTTGGTCAATAATCTTCCTATTACTTGATTCCAGGATTCACTTGGTCTACCTACTTGTCTTTTCCCTACTGCCTTTGCATCCCATATTCTTCTTACAGGTCTATTCTTGTTCATTCTTATTAAGTGTCCCCACCAGCTTAACTGCCTTTTCTCAATAAACTCTAATATTGACTCCACTTCTAGCTGTTCTCTAATATGATCGTTTCGTATTCTATCCCTCATTGTTACTCGTTTAACTCGTCTTAGATATCTCATTTCTGCTGCTTGTATCATACTTTTCGTTTTTCTTGTCAATATCCAAGATTCACAGCCATATGTAAGTATCGGCCTGTATACAGCTTTGTACACATTCATTTTCGTTTGTATTGTAACCTCTTTTTTATTGATAAATTTGTTTTTGATTGCGTAGAAAAGTTTGTTCGTATTTTCTATTCTTTGCGCTATGTCTAATTCTTGTTTTCCTTTTCCATCAATTATGACTCCTAGATATTGGAAATTTGAGACTTGTTCTATGTTTATATCTTTGAGTTGTATTTGAATCTTACTTGGCCTCTTTGCTATCATCATTGTCTTTGTTTTATTGGTATTCATTTTCATTCCATATCTCTCTAAGGTTTCATTCCAAACGTTTAAGTTTCTTTGGAGGCTGTCTTCTGTTTTTGCTAATAATACAACATCATCAGCAAATGCACATTCTGAAATACCTACTGGTTGTAGCTGATGGTAACCTATGTATAGCTTATTAAGTCTTGTTTTACATTCTTTTATGATGTCATCCATTATTATTATGAATAGAGCCGGGCTCATCACACCTCCTTGTCTGAGTCCCTGTTTTGTCTTAAAACTTTCGGAGATCATGTTATTAGTTCTTACATAATTGATGTTATTATTGTAAAGACTTTTAATGGCATTTATAAGTTTCCCACTTACTTTTCGACGGCTTAGGCTTTCCCATAACTTTATTCTTGGTACTCTATCAAAAGCCTTTTCTAAATCAATAAATGTGAGACATGCTGTTTTATTGTACTGGTGTGTTTTGCTTATCACTTCTTTTAATGTAAATATGTGATCTTGCACACTGTGTCCCTTACGGAAGCCACTTTGTGATCCTTCTAGAGTCGCTTCAATATATGCCCTTAATCTTTTTTCTAGAATATATTCATAAAGTTTCATGGCAGTACACAGTAGTGTGATGCCTCTGTAATTACTGCATTCTTTATTATCACCTTTTTTTAATACTGGTAAAATAACACCTATTTCCCAATCTTTCGGGATCTTTTCTTCTCTCCAGGCCTTGGTAAAGATATCTAACAGTAGCTTCTCTCCGTTTTCCCCCATATGTTTAACCATATCCGTTGTTATTCTATCATATCCTGGTGCTTTACCATTTTTCAAGCTTTGAATTGCTTCCTTCAGTTCTTGAGCTGTTATTTCTACTTCTACTCTTTCTTGTTCTTCCTCTTCATTTGTTCTATTTGTTTGATCATAGTCTTCTATATTTGTGTTATTTTCATCTGCAGTGAGTAGTTCTTTGAAGTAATCTCTCCACCTTTCCATTATTTTATTTTCATCTGTTAATATATTTCCACGTTTGTCTTTTATCGATTGTGTGCTTATAGCTTTAGTTTTTCTGAATGTTTTTAGTACTTTGTAGAAGAGTTTTTGGTTGTCTTTACTGTTTATCTCCATTCTTTCTCCAAATTCTTGCCATGATTCTTGTTTTGCTGTATGTACTAGGTCTTTAACTAAGTTTCTTTGTTCTTTGTAGTTATTATATGTAACATCGTTTTTGTTTTGTAGATATTTTAGCCATCTTTCTTTCTTTACTCTAACTTCCTTTTTTATATTTTTGTTCCACCAATGTGTTTGTTTTCTTGAATTCATTATTTTACTTACTCCACATGTTTCACTTGCTGCTTGTAAAACGATGTTTTTAAACATATTCCATGTCTGTTCCACATCTTTGTTCCTTATATGTTCTTTTATTGCTGTAGTTCGTTGAGTGATTGTCTCTCTATAAGTTTTAGCAACTTCTTCATTATTTAATTTGTAGGTTTTAATTGTTTGATGATCTGTTTTCTTTTTATGTTTTTCTTTTGACATACTTATGTTGCCTTCTTTTTTAAATATCTCTGCTACTACCAAGTAGTGGTCGCTATAGATCTCAGCCCCTCTTCTTACTCTGATATCTTTTATTACTTTCCTGTTTGTTTTCTCTACCAGGATGTAGTCTAATATGGCCTTTTCTTCTCCATTTGGTTTATACCAAGTATATTTATGTATATCTTTCTTTTGGTAAAATGTGTTCGTAACTATTAAGTTGTTCATTGTACAAAACTCTATCAATCTTTCTCCACTGTTATTTTTTACGTTTTCGCCATGCTTACCTAACACTTTTATTGTTCCATCCTCATTTTTGCCTACTCTTCCATTTAAGTCCCCTGCTACAAATATTTTCCCTTTGCTATTTTCAGTAATAATTGTGTGTTCTTCCCAAAACTTATCTTTAATTTCCTTGTTTGCATTATCATTTGGTCCATACGCTACTATAATTGTTATTATGTTCTGATCTATATCTTTTAATTCAACAGTTAATATTCTTTCTGTCCAGCATATCCATTCATTTATGTACTTTACTAGATGTTTATTAATAATACATCCAACTCCTGCTGCTGCTCGCTTATTTTCTGGTACACCACCGTATATTAAAATATGTCCATCTTTTATCTCTGATATTCCTTTTCCTTTCTTTTTTGTTTCTGTTAATGCCAATATGTCTATTTCTGCTTTCTGGAATTCATCAATTAACTCATATTCTTTACTTGTTATACTTCTTACATTCCATGTAGCCAGTTTCCATATATTGTTTTTTCTATTTAATTTATTTTTACATAAGCCTTTTCGTTGCCAGGTCGTTTCCATTTTGTTGTCAGGGTTGCTTTGTTTTGTCTTTAATAAAATACTATATTCGTACTTAATTGTTCTTTTATTTGTGTTTATCTCTCTTCTTCCATCCGTATGAAGTAGATCAATCGTTATTAACTATGCCACATATTATAAAAAGTAATCACAACGTAGGACCCAGTTTGTTCTTTTTGTTATATTTACCATAATAAAATTTGTTATTTAAAAGGTTGACAGTGCTGTGCCAACTTCCGTTTTGTTAAATATTTGAAATTTACGCGGATAGAGTAAGGGGGCCGTGATCGTTTAGTAGTGGATGGGACCCCGGGTCATTAAAATATAAACAAACGCGTTGATAAGGTTAAATACAAAAAATAAGTGACTAGGTAAAAAGATAAAAATATTTAAACTATTAAGAATTAAATATCTAACACTTCCAGTGACGGATAATTACTGAGCTCAATCTGTTCATTTATTAAAGGTACCCTGAGTTTGTGTTTGTATATCTCGAAAGCTTCGAAAATGTCTAATTTGCGTTTAGTATTCCAAAAATGTAGAAATTTAATATTATTTTGGGGAGTCATTGTGTGATTCCGTTCTAAAAGGTGTTTGGTATAATTAGATTTATTTGGATGTTTATCTCTGCAACAACGCACGTGTGCTCTTGTCAATGTCAAAATTTCAAAGTGTTTGCCCAATATATTATACTGAACTACAAAAAGAACAATTCAAACGGTAAATGCCCGATTTTATGATATCGTGTGTTCTGCTTCTCGTATTAAATGAAAATGAAAAAGTGTTAGTGTTGGTTTTAAAGGCTATTTTATAATTGTTGGTGTGCAACTTTTTTGATATTATAGATATGTTATTTGTGTCTTTTGTTTGATCGTCAATAGATATATTCTTTTGATAGCTAACCTATAATTTTTTTGTTTAACTAAAGTGTCAATCATGCTCGGATTATAATGATTTAGATGTGTTAATTGTTTAATGGTTGAAATCCTTTTTGCTAAAATCTGGCTGTGTAAGTGGAATAGTTAAAGCTCTATATATTAAGGATCTGCAAGCTGCTAGTTTATGTGCTTTGTGGTGACAGGATTAATTTGTTATGGTTATATCCGTAGGTGTGTAACGCGTTGAAACATATACCTACGTTTTATAATAAAATTTCTGAATACCCCTGTGCAAAATACAAGTATTTCGCCCTGCTTAGACTGAAAGCCATTCTCACGTTAGAAATTCTCCCGTCATGTATTAAATGACAGTTGTACCACGATAAGATTTTTAAAGTTGTAAACAGATCGAAATAATATAGTATTCATATAATTTCTCACGGTTAATAAAGTTGTTGCAGACAAAATGCATAATAATTTTACTAAATAATAAAATAATGGGCCTCGTTTTTGTCGAGAAGCACGTATAGATCTAATATAAAAATAATTTCTTGGTCTACGACAATTAAAACAGTGACATATCCCTTTGTATTTTAAGTTAGGCATATAATTTTTCGCAGTTAACATAATAAATTTTGTTTCATGTGTCAAGTTCACAACTGTAGACTTCCGGTAAAAGTTGATAAGCACTTGTTAAAATATCCATTTTAGAGAGAAATCTTGTAGGCCTTTTATTGGGTGCTAGCATCAGTGTTTATTCCATTGAAAACTAAAATAATCCCTTCCTTTTTAGTTCGAAAAACGCAAGAGTTTTGTTCCCTTTTCAGTCCAGTTGTAAATAGCTTTTGTGCTTACAATGCTAATCTAGTAGATTAGTTTAAGTTAGTGATAATAATGAATATATTCCGTAATGGAGATTACTATTATTATCCGTATGGAAAGTTTAAAGTCCGTCATTAAATTCGAACAGCTCTAAATTCAAGGAAATTTCTCGCTGCGTTCCTGCTCCAGTTGGCAGCTTTTTTTGTTAAGTTTTATGTTATTGTCATTGGTTTTTAGTTTTAATGGCTTAAGCCATTGTACTGTGACATTTAGAAAAATCAACAATTTTAGATAACTTTTTAAAGGATTAAGGTCGAGTTGTTTTTTGATTGGTATCCCGAAATATAACGTAAATTTTTGTAGGAATGTTTTTTGTAGTAGTCTTTTTGATAAATTTCTATGCGTAATCTATTTTCAAAGTTTTATTCAATGTACAGACATGTACAGAATTGAATTATCTTTAATATAGTTCGGTTCAAAAAACTACTGATGTGTATTTTATTTACAAAATTTTTGATTATTAAAAAGAATTGTTCAGATCACTTTAAAGTAAATTTAAAAGGGAGGTCTTTTCTCAGACTGTAGATTTCCCTCGTTTATTCAAATTATGTAACATCCTATTCAGTTTAGGTGGCATCTTTTTTATTTGTTCCTGATTTCTATTATCTAATAAGAAGCTTTTGCGATTACCACCCACAACGCTTGAGTATAATTTGGTTTAATAAGATGTCTCGGCCGGAGCATTAAAATTTATAGTAAGTATCGTAACGTAAGTATTATGCATTTCTGGTTTTGTTTGACTTTAGTTATTGCCTTGGATTAATTTAACTTCCGACAAAAAGTGTAAGTTACATGTGTTAGTTTTCTGTATATGCGAAATTCAAATATATAGTATGCATTAATTTCAATAGTTAAGTCTAAAAGCTAATAACCCTGTTTTGTTCTGTTTCTAACCTAAAATTTATGTTATGGTGGAGACTATTAATAAGAATTAATAATTCATTGATAATCTCAATGGAGCTGTCAAATGTAGCTAAAATGTCATCGACATAACAAAACCAAAAGATGCGTTTAGAGGTTTAATTAAAATATTTGATCCTAAATTATCCATAAACATGTTAGCTAACGGAGGACTGAGTTAGATTTCCTATAGGTAAATCATATTTTTGTAGGTATGTTAAATTATAAATAGGTTTTGACAGTTTTTCTTAAGGTTATTAATGAATATTTAATTCTTAATAATAGTCTCCATCATAACAAAAATTTTACTTTAGAAACAGAACAAAACAGGGCTAACTTCTTAGATTTGACTATTAAGATAAACGCACACAATCTATTTGAATTTTCCATATACAGAAAACCAAGACATAGGAACATTACGAACACTTCAGTTAAACACAAAGATTTTAGCTTAGCTATCAAAATAATATTTCTCATTGACGATCAAACAAATGACACAAATTACATATCTATACTATCAGAAAAAGTTGAATATATGGGAGTACATAACATGTTCTTTTCGAAAACTAGCAAGAAGCGACCACATGTTGTTAAGAAAAATATGTTCTAAATCATTAGAGCTACCCTCCATTACGAGGTTTCCAGTTATATTAGTTACACCTGTATATTGGCCAAACACTTCGAAATTTTGACCCATGATATAAAGAACACATTTTAGAATAGAAGCACTGAGTGAATCCCCAAATTAATATTAAATTCCTAAACTTTTGTAATAACAAACGACATTTTCGAAGCTTTCGAGATATACACACACATACACACACAAACGCAGGGTACTTTCAATAAATGAACAAATTGAACTCAGTAATTCTTTGTACTGGAAGTTATATATTTAATTGTTAATATATTTATTTTTTTATCTAGATATCTATTTGTATTTACTTTAGCGACGTGTTAGAGACGTACCGTAACCGCGTGATGATATTTACACACATAAAGTGTGGAGCATGCACAATGTCCCTTGGTTAACGAATTTAAATGTCAGGATTTATTAAATGTACCTCGTATTATAATATTTCGAATTCATTTCCCGTTTGTTGAAATAACTTAATACCAACCCTGTATTAGAGTATTTTAAATTTATTTATTAGCTGCTATTCTAAATCTCATATTAAGCTAATTTTTGATTTGCTTACGACCTCATTTGACAAACAAAGAATGCGTTTCGTTTCAACCTCATTCATTTTAAACCTCATTTCAAACCTTCAACCTCCATTTTAACCTCGAAACTAGCAAAAAACAACTTTGTTATATATCAACTTCGTAAAGTTGTTCATCTTGAAACGTTAAAAAGGTTTTATTTTGGCTGTATCCAGTCAGTCTTGTCGTATGGAATAGTATGCTGGGGTAACAGCATAATAATAATAACAGCATCAATCATTTGCCGAAAGACATACGTAACATTGAAAAGTTAAATCAGTTTAAAAATGAAGTGAAAAAACTAGTATTAAGCTCTTGCTACTATACCATTCAAGAATTTCTTGATGTTAAGTTAGAAAAATAACTAGGATTCCTCTTTTCATTATTGTGATATTGTTTGTAGGTCCTTTAACTGTTGTATGCCCTATAATATGTAATATGTATTTGACTATTAGTACAAATTTTATATGTATCTGTTGTTTCGTATTAGAAATTAGCTATTACTATTTAAATAATATTGACTATATCCTATACTTTTTAGTCGCAAGGAAATAAATGCTATTTTATTTATTTTATTTATTTATTTATAATTATCCTTGTGATAAAACTTTAATAGTCTGAGAAGCATTTTATATTGAAAACAAACATGTTTTACTCTAAGAATAAACGGATTCTTAGAGTAAAACATGTTCGAGTATTACGATCGAGTATAAAATATTAAAATGTTAGGATATTGTTTTCCCTCTTGAGTATTGTTTTGTTGACAGCGAGAGCAACGCGTTAAGACTCCGAGAATCTCGAATACGGTGCGGTCATGCACTCCGTTGAAGTCAATTCTATAATTAAAGTTTATTTTTTAAAATTTAGGTATTTGTTAGGTTAAACAAATTTGAGTCGAAGCATCTATCGTATCATACGGAGGCGGCAGGTTTCGCTTCAATTAACTATTATGAATCCATTTCAGTTGCGGATATTTGAACTTTGTTAAATTTAGACAAATTCTTACTGAGATTTACTAATTCGAGTCAGCTGTGTTTTTTAAACTTTCCCAAGTTAACTTTAAACCATTAAGGATATACTGATAATCTCATACATTCTCCGTACAGTCCTAAAGTAGTAGATTGAATTTTTAAATCAATTCTGTCTTCAATCATTTCTGTATTTTTTTTACGAAGTAGTTTTTAAAATGTATAAAATTTAGCAATATTTTTGTAAATGTAAATTATGTTAGAGCTAATGTCAGCAATTAGTGTTTTAAACATTGATGAAATGTAGTAATAGTTTCACTAGTTCATTTATGGAATTCAATGCATTAAAATTCCCCTTCTTAATTCTCAGCAAAAACTAATTTAAACTATTCTGTAGCAACGGAAGAATATTGTTCACAAATCTTTTGTTGTAAATTTGGACTGTGTTTTTATGCTTAATTGTGTCAACAAGGGCTAAATATGAGAAAAGTGTTTACAATAATATCAAAACGACGTTTTGAGTCTTTGTGTCTTACATATTTTTGAGAACGAATAAATATTTAGAATAAATTAAAAAATGTGCGGATAAGCCATGAAAGTAATCCAGATAAAAGATTTTCAAATGGTTGGAGTAAATTGCAAATACTAATAAATTTTGCAATGAAAGATTATAAATGTAAGTCCAAATTTGGTCAAGCACTTGACGTCTCCATGTCAGACAAAGTGTAAAGTTGAAGAATTCAGTTTGGTCAAAGATAATACCGTCCCAAAAAGTTGACCTTTTTATAAAAAAAGTCGATTAGAACTCTTTTAGATTTCTCTAAGTACACTAACAAAGTTTGTAATATGAAGGCAATGTTTGTGTTGTGTACATAATACACAGTATGTATTATTTATTTTACTTACAGTTAAACTTTGTTTGTGCATATACGAGCCCAGTCGCATATCAATTGGACCACGTAATACATTTTGTTTTTAATTTGTGTTTGACATTGTATATTTCATCACGTTTTTTTTTTTAATTAATTTTTAAGTAATTTATTTGCATACCTTAACAAGTAATTGAAGAATCTAGATCAGTGCGTGATACACAGCTGTCTAAATAATACCGTTTTAAGGTGAGATAAGATAAACAATTTAATAGTGCAAGTTGTCCGTGTGAAAAATGTCAGCAGCTTACGCTAGAATCAACAGATTGCTGTGCTAGAGTTCACGTAGTTTCGAAACATCACAATGACTCATCAAGATCTGCGCAAACGTCACCTGCGAGTACAGTGGCGGCGCGTATGTTGTTCATTAAAAGGGGTTAAAAATATGTGCACATAAAATGTTATGAAAATCTCAAAGTACACTTTATAATCTTTAAATAAACACTTTCAATTGAAGGGGTTGGAGCTTAAATCAACTCACCTAAGTAGCAAAAAGATAATTGTGAGATATAAGCACACGCAACAAGACATAATGGAAATATACCGACGCTACTGCATTAAGAAAGATATGCGCGTGCGACGGAATTTCGAATGCTCATACGTATTTCGGTTTCTGCGCATTGTGCTGTTTCGAAACCTTTTCACCTATAATTCTACTGCTATTCCTAATCAATTTATCCAAATCAGTTTGTGCCGCTAGGAATTTCTTCAAGCGCATTGGGTGTGTATCTTATCATTTAGATCACAGCGTGTTGTGCACATAATCGCCGCGTATTTCGGGATGCGTTTTACATTCTCACCCTCGTGATCAGATTCTTCTACTATTTGTTTGCCTCGAGCTACTATCATGCACAATTAAAAACATAATCGTTTAATCACTGATAATTGTTTGTTGAATGATAAATATTAATTATCTTAATAGTCGGGAACGTTTTCAGTTTTCGGACAGTTTCAAAAAAACATACTTTTACACCATGTGAAAGGTCTATACCGCAAGCGTAAAATACTGCAATTGACTACGAGTGAATATTGCTTCGACAACGCAGCAAAGAGTGGCACGAATAGATATTTGAAATAAACTAAATTACCAAAGCTATTATCAAGGTTATTTATACTGGAATGTAATGGAGTTTAGATTAAGAAAAAAAGATGAACCAAGATCTATAAATAAACCGAACGATGGACAATTGTTCGCAGACTAGTCTGGCATGCATTCATGCGCCTGGACGATAGCACCGAATATAGCCTTTAAGGGTGTGTTGTGGCGTGCGTAAATATAAAAGGAAGATACGTAGTTTAATCGTGTGCGCAAAAAAGCATTTAAGCATGTAGAAGAAATAGTTTCTTCCGCACTTTATATAAACTGTACATTTATAGAGTAACCTGCTAAGAGCAATTAATTTTTAGTTAAATATGGAATGGATTACATCCAGAATCTCAATGTGGAGTGATTCATCGATGTACTGTTTGGATTCTAACAGGCTAGACTTTATTTGTCACATGGTGAATTTCATAAATGTTAAATGTTCTCTTAGTTCAATAGCAATTGTGAATAGACGTTCAAGTAATATTGTCTAGATCATCGATTTTTCACGATTTCGTTATTCTAATTTGTACAAAAACAGAGTTTTAATTTTTTTTAAGTAATTAAAATACAAATACTAATGTAAAAGGTTAAAGAACCTATGAGATGTTAGTAAATATAATGTTTTTAAATTTTGTATAAAATGTTATTGGTCTTCTTTATTATTATAGGCAAAAGACCTAAACATGGACAGAGGTGTTAGAATTGAAAGAGACATTGAAAGAGATTGGAAAAACTAAGAACGCTGTAAAAGTTTCTGCCGCTATTATGCTTATACTTACTGCTACCTACTTATTTGTGTAATATAATCAATAACTATAGTAAAATAATTCCTTTCTAAATAATTCCAGTTAATTTAATTAAAATCCAGAAAATAATCATTAAAATATTTATGTTTTATATTAACATTGCATATTAGTAGCGGCGTCTGTTGTTCAACAATATTTCTACTATACAAATTAACTTTTATTCAACTAAAATGTTAATTTTAATTCTCGTGAGATATTGTGATAGGGTATGCGATACACGTCACTTTTTTCGGAGGGTATGTCCTGTTTGGCTCGCAAGACATTTATGGCTTTTCTGATTTTTTGTTAATTAATTAAACCAATATCAATAGTAGATTTCGCTTTATAACAGTTGGAAAATATTAATTGTGTTATTTCTTCTCTGAATTTTCCCAAATAGGTGTCCTTTCTGGATGGATTTTTGTTTGTTTTTTAAATCCAACAATTCCTTTGTCTAATTTAGAACAAAGGTGAGTTTTCAAATAATGTGCAGCTTTACATGATATTTAATGTAAGGATAGTTTGTCCTTTCTCTCTTATTAATTGCCGATTGTATTGTTAAAGGGAATTTGGTAGGCGTCAGAATTCTTGAGATACTATCTCTGTCTCATCTATATTTAATTTTAATGCGGCCCTCCCTAAATTGATAGAAAAAACTAAAAGATATCAAATTTCAATGATGATAACGTTTTTCTAAATTTTTAGTTTGGATGTTTTACGTCACGTTGGGTAGATTTTTTTAATACTGTCAATTCGATTGAAGATGTGTGAAGAATACGTCATATCCGCTATCGTGACACTTGGATCATCTAGAAGCCTATACGGACATATTGGCTTTGTTTCTTGTTGAGACAACCACCGTGCTTTCGTTGTCATAGTGGTTGTTAGTTTTCGTGGATATACCTATTTAAATTAGAAATCTTATGCGAATGCAAAAGAGGTGTATGTAATTTGGAAATTATTGTTTGATAAGAGTCTCTCTGGTGTAATAATTCGCTGAAGTTTAAACTTTCTCTTTGTGGTGTTTTAAGAATGCGCAAGAAACGCGTTCCCAGTCGAATTTAACGAGGAATTTGTAATATGCAGATATTCACTAGGCATTTTGATTATACTCAAAAATTGATATTTTGTTTTGCCGAACTACCATAAGGAGGGTCTGAAGAACTTGAACATTGACAAGGATTTAGATTAAAGTTTAAGCAAAAGTAATAGTAATTAATATTGCAAGTAGCTTTATGTATGTAATTAACTAAATTTTACAAACATAAAGGTACGATTTTTTTGGTTAAAGGTGGAATTGTTTTTAATAATTTGAGCTTCTTTACTGACTCTACAGACTTTACTTACTCTAAATCATTATCATAAGGAACATATTGTTAAATATATTATAGTTTATAGAGGTAATTTTGTAGGGTAAGACTTCTCATAATCAGCTGACGACCATATTATATAGTACCACTATGTTGACTTGTATTTTAATATTTTTTATTTAATAAATAAACAAATAAAACTATCTGTTATTGATTATTTTTGTTGTCTACCTACTGTGTTTAACCTAGATGATTAAGAACCGATGGGTATCCGGGTTTTGCTTATTTGGGTTGAATTATTTCGCTGAGTTGAACACTGGGTTTGGGGAGATTTATTATTAATAAATTGTTGATTGTTTAAAGTATTTTTCGAAAGCCGCGTTCTGTATTTCAGATTTGTTTACTAGAAGAGCTCTGTTTCTATGCTATCCATTGTTGTAAATAATTGTAACTATAGCAATAAAGCTTACAGAGCAAAAAGACTTGAAATACCGAATTCAGCACAAATAAGCTGGCGCCCTCTACCGAATTTTTTCTAGTCTGCTAATGTTTCCGTTGATCCATGCCCAAAAATAATTAAGTTGATTAAAATAAATAGAGTCGTTAACGTAGCTATACTAGCTCAACCAAGATAATAATAGTAAGCTTAATGTAACGTAAGTATTATTTGTTCGTTTTTTTAGTGTTTTTGATAGTTTTAACGTTATACTCTTTTGACGTCCATTTGTGGGACTGACAAATATTACGGCTGCACTTTTGACTAGCCTAATCCCGGGGCTTTTATGTTTAGGTATTTGATGTTAGAAGCTTAATTATAATTAAAAAATAATTAAAACTTTAAACAATATTAGATTTTAGTTCAAGTTATTTAATAATTAAAGCAAGAGCATAAATGTCAAGATTAAAATTAACGAAAGATCATTGCACTGCTGTTTTAAATTACAGACTAAATTATTTTAAGTTTAAAAGAGTTTTAAACAAAATAACAGAAATAAGGCCGTTTTGAATAATCCCACAGAATCAGATAGAAGTAATCTAACGTTTTTATTATTTTTAATTTTTTTTATTTTGCCTATCTTTTAATTTTTAGCTGCTGATCAAATAGGTATATAATAAACAAATAATTATATATTTGCTTCTTACAGATCTTTATTTATAGCAAATGGATATGTTTCGAACATTTTCTGAGCTTGGGGGTTTGCTTTTCAATAAGTTTAATTGAATTAAACAATTTAATGGATTAAAGAAAAATCGTAGCCTGTTAGTAGTATTTCTAGTAGATCCAGTGGCGCCCAGAAAAAAAAGTTCATTTAATCTAACGATCAGAACACTTTAAATTTCTACATGAATAATACGTTAAGTAACGATATTGCTTTTAACTTTAAGCTTGCAGATTACGAGATTGTATTCAAAATAATTAGTTCTTTAAGATGTAGTTCTACTGGATAAGATGGATTAAATATCAAAATGATTAAGTTATGCTGTTCTTTTATTATGAAACTTTTAGTAAATATAATTGTTTGCATTTTAGAGAATAAATTTCTTGATAGTTGGAAGTCAGGTCTCATAACATCGACAGGGCCTATTTTTAACTGAGTTGGACCCTAGGCTCAGCTAGCAAATTTCAGGCCCCGTTTTTGAATGAAAGGAGTACCAAACAGGCGTAGAAAAACGAAATAAAATGAAGTATATGTAATTAAAAACAAATACTAAACTCAATAATTTTGATTTAAAACTAAACAACTTCTTAAATTGCTCTGGTGAAAGAACTAAAATCATGACGCGTGTGAGCGAATGTTACGTTTAAGCCTTTCCGCTCCCCGCGACCCCCGCAAAAAAAATGTCAGACTTTTACAGCTTGTACGGTGTACCAAAGAAATCGTAGACCCAGTCGACTGCCATGGCAATAAAGTTCAGTCCTTTGTCTGTAAATTCTTTAAAACTTCGAGTGTCTACGATTATATGGCGCGAAATTATGAATTTTTGAGCTTTACCGTGCATTTTGTCGGAAGTTTTTCGCCGACGACATTATTACCAGTTGAGTTTGAACATTTTTTGCCAAATTCAAAAAATTTTGAAAAATGCTTTTAATTAATAAAAACATTTTTTATTACCGTTAATTTTTTTAATGTAACAGTCGACATCGGCGTTACCCGATGTGCACCATGAGGACGTTGTCGGTCGGAGTTTGCACATTGTGTGTGTGTGTGTTTTCTCCTCTTTGCTGGCGCACCTCTTGCAATCTCGCTGGCATGTTCAGAACTGCGCGAATCTCATTCTAGGGAATGTTGTTCCACAATTGCGCCAGTTCTATTCCCAACTCGAAGAGTAGTTGGTGATCTCTGCAGGTTTCGCAGACAATGCCCAATTTTGTCCCACACATGTTCAGTTGGGTTGAAGTCTGGCCTGATAGCAACCATCATAACCAACGCCTTCCCAAACCATGACAGATCCGTCGTGGAAGTTACGCGTCGGGTTGACGCAACTGCGATCAAATCGCATTCCTCGACGACGCCATACGCAAACTCGTGCGTTAGAATGGAAGAGGCAAAAGCGGCTTTCGGCGGTGAACAAGACCTTTCGTCATTACCTCGTAGTCCAATATCCGTAGTGAATACTGCATTCTCTTCTGACGATGCCGGTCCGTCAAGTGAGGAACATTAGCTCTAACACGAGAACGAAGTTCACTTTCATGTAGACAATTTCGTACCGTCCTATCGGATACTCATGGAATTAAATCGATGTTCTCTGCAATCACGTGAGGGCTTCTCACAGGATCCTGTCGAGTTGCATTCACAAGTCTTCGATCCTCGCGACGTGGGTAGACTAAGTGCGACCAGATCCTTGACGACGACGAAAAGTTTCCATTTCTCGATGCCGGGACCACATACGAGATAAAACACTATGGTAAACCTCATATCTCAATGTGACTTGTCGCGTACCAACTCTAACCTCCAAAAGAGCAACAATTTATGCACGTTGAATGTCCGTTAAATACGGCTTCGAATAACTTTGTGATACTGATTAATTTCAAAACATTAGTAAAATAAAAATCAAAACATTGATATAGACACTTCCACATCGGATAACGGTGGAGCCGGCGGATACACATTAAAAAATAAACGTTAACAAAATAATGTTTTTATTAATTAAAAACATTTTTCAACATTTTTCAAAATTTTTGAATTTGGAAAAGAAAAGGTTCAAACTCAAGCGATAAAAATGAAGGGTGAATTTCAAAAATTCATAACTTCGTGCCAAATCATCGTAGGCACCCGAAGTTTTGAAAACTTTACAAAAAAAAGACAGAACTTTATTGTCCTGGCAGTCGATTGGGTCCACAATTTGTTTGGTACACCGTACAAGCTGTTAAAGTCTGACATTTTCTTAATCAAAATTTTTTTCTTCGGGGAGGCGGGAGGCGGAAAGACTTAAACGTAACATTCGCTCGTACGACCTTAAACTAGACACTTCAAACTTTTTAGCACGCAAAGGTTCATCCATTTTCGTCCAAAATCCGCCGGTTTTGATAAAAAAGTTATGAAGGTTTAAAATTTTGGTATTTTTGGTGCGTTTTCAAGTGGTGCATTTTTTCCTCGAGAGTACATATATTATATATAAATAGTATCAATTGTTTCCTATCCTCCATTTGAAACGAATGCGGTATCGCAAAAAGTAAACAAACAAATACGTAAACGCCAATGAAATCTCAACAAAAGTGCAGTGGAAACACTAAAATGTGTAACGGGTACATTTCCCAAAGGCATTTAGTATGTAAAATTTGGTATTAATTCTTGTTAAAAATCCTAAGTTCGGTCCTGTGGACCTTGCTTAATTTAATCTAGCCTGTCATCAAATAAACATCTTAAATAAAAGGCACCTTTTAAGAAAGGATTGGTTCGTATTTGCTATAATGAAATAATGTAACGTCATATTGATGTCGTTTTTCGTATCTTGCGACCTGGCATTTTAAAAATAATATCAATTTCTTCAAAAAAGAAACCTTGAAAAGAAATCATGAGAAGCGCTTAGTCATCTCATTTATAGAAATATTTCGGTAAACATTTTGAGTGTATACGATTCGTAAATACACTTTACTTTGTCTGTTATTTGCGTTTTAAATTTTAAGTCAATGCAGTGTATGAATATCGTCTACAGCCAGCGTGTTTTAGCTCACACGTGTGTTTTACGCGCGAAAGATTGGGGTGCTGCTTTTTACACGTAAGGTCGTGAATCCTATAGTAGGGCAAGCAACAAGCACCCTTGCCGCCTAAAAACAGATGTCGGTCCGCGGAGTAATGTTGAGCAGAGTTAATATAAGGCGAGATGATGTTGAGACGAGGGCTGTCTTCCAAAATCGCACGCCGAGAGCGTACGTTCGATCTTGTGTTAAAAATGCCATTTTGTTGTAGTAAAATGGAGTTTGAAAGAAAACTCTAAATTCAGTTTTTCATATTGTTTGAACAAGTACCGACTTTCGGATGGTCGGTGCATTTAATTAAAATCAACATGTAATAGTTCTCGTTTAAATAAGTGTTCGGAAATTAACCAATAATTCGTGGTTAACAAAAGTCAGTTATTCCGTTAAATATTTTCGCGGACGTTTGTGCTTCAGAAAAGTGGGAAATTCAGTTTCCCTTATTACTGTGTAATAAGTTACGACAGCCTACCGTACCGTACTCTCGTCTAAATAATTACTGTACAGAAATAAGTTAATATTTACAGACGCTTTCTCTGTAATCGAAATTTCGGGTAAATAATAATTCGTGCTGTGTGCCTTCTAAATTCAGTTCAGAATTAATGGTTATGTGTATTGTTTTATTGAAAACAATGAAATTATGAAATGGTTATCAAAACTAATAGCCAAATCTTTTATGGAACTCTTTGGTTGCATTTTGTTACTGCCGTTTGGGGTGAATTTGCAAATTATAATTCGCCATATCCAGTTTCTACGAGGGTTATCTCGTACATCTTTAATGTATGAAAGAAAAATCCCATTATTCCAGTTTCCATTTGCTGTGACGTTGTCGTCAAATTTGATGCAGTTTATCGTTGATTTTGGTTTGTGACTTACCAAAAATAAAAGATATTGTGACTATTGTTTTTAGTGTTATTCATTTAGGTAAATTTCTTGCTTGAATTTGCAGTCATTTTTGTTATTGTTTCTCAATTAATAGAAGTTCATTATAAATTTTTGCTCATTAAATTCTATTATCAATAGAACTCTTGTCAGTTGTTAAAAAGCTTTAAACTTTAATGTAATTACAAATCATTTGTATTGATACTGTCGAATTGATTTAATTTGTCTAATCTCATTTAGATATTTGTGTATAAATTTTGTCCAGAAAAAGACCAGTCAATATAAATTTTAATATTTGTGTTAATGCTTTTGAACATTATTTGTGGTCGATTTAATCAAATCTTTTTGAGTTATTTTCATAATTTAATGAAAAGTTCTAGGTGAATTTTTATTGATTAATTTTGGTATAATTATAACCTAATAAATTTAGGTTGGACTTGTAATAAATATACGAGGTGTGTTTTATTTTTATTTATGCAAAGTTGTGTTCTAATTATTTTCCTGCTAATAAATGTTATTAATTCAAAACTGAACGATCTGAAAAACGGAACCATATTGGTTATGAATGCTTAAGTTCATTTCTTCAACAATTTTAAGTAAACAAAATTTTGTTTTAACTAAATATTCTATTCATTTTCTGGTTAATGAATTTAATAAATTTTAATGCTTATTCAATTAACATCTTTGAATGGTTAATAAATCATTAACTAAGCTCAGAACCAGATGGCGCCCTTTTAAGTTTTTATTTGTGTTTGAACCCTTATCTATTCCTTTTCACAATTTATACAGCTGTGGAACCAATACCTACGACTTGATTAATTAATTTGTAAAGAGAGAGTTTAAATCTCAAGCTGTGGCAGATATTTTTTGAGTTTTCAGTTACAGTAAGTATGATGTATTTTCATAACTTTTTATAGCTTTTATAGTTATTTTTGTTGTTTTATCTTGGCGAAAAAAGCTTTGTTTCAAATGAGACTTCGGGATTTCGGAGCTGAAAAATCTTTTTTTGTGCATTTTTATGATTTTGTTTTCCAATTCGGGCCCCTCTTGCCGTTGGGCCCTAGGCACGCGCCTAGTGGTAAAATAGGCCCTAAACATCGAAATCGGAAAACAGAACATTGTGTATTGTAAGTATTATACACCAATCGGCATTCTTCCAATACTCTCAAAAATATTTGAAAAGGTTATTAACATGCAAATTCGAGAATACTTAGAAAATAATAACGTATTACCAACATATGCCTATCATATTACATTATATTTATTTAATGTATTTATTACACTAATGGGAATAAACTAAACTAAACTAAAAAAAATATTAATCAGGTTTTCGGTCTGGTTATAGCTGTTCAACTGCTTTATCTTACATTACTGATGATGTCTTTAAAGCGTACGATGAAGGAAAATCTACCTTTTTAGCTTATTAGATTCTAGTAAAGCTTTTGATACAATAAATCATAATTTACTTCTCAAAATATTGCATTACTTAGGTCTGAGTGAAAATGCGCTTGGTCTGTTCCGAGACTATTTGTGTAATAGAACACAAATGGTCATGGTTGTGCACGTGTAAACATCTGCAAAGCGACTAACCGACTACAAATCTATTTTTCAAAGGTTTATTTATCCAAAAAAATAATGAATTCACTATGAGAAAGGGTAGTTAAGTATACTCTATCTAATGGTTATATTTTTGATATCAGTTTCTGGTTAAAAACTATTAAATTTATATTAAAACCGCTATTTTAAAGTGTTTGTGCGTGTAAACAGACATCTGGTTAATACTTGTTGGACTGCGAGATTACAGTAAGTGGACTTAATAATATCTATAACTTGTAATATCTATCTTTTTAAAGGCTGTTTAGCTATAATTAATAAATTTATTAATAATACTTATGAGGCTAGAATTGCCCCACCTAAATGTGATAGTCTCATTATCATTTTCTAAATATAGACTGGTAAATTTAATTTTGTGTGAAAATCTGTTATACTAAACAATTCATTTGTGTGTGTAAACATACACCTGATTTCCTGCTGGTGTACAAGATTACAATAACAATAAGTGAACTTCTGTAGTATTATTAATATAGGCCATGAACTAACAAGGTAATAACAGGGTGGCTTTTGAGGCAGTAAGTCAGAGTATTGGATCTCTGATGGCTGATTTCAATAATAAACTCCAAGATTTAAAAATGAAAAATACGTTAGCTAATGTTAACGATATTAACGCACTGTGTGGTCTATTTGATCAATTTAAAAACGAAGTACTCAGTTGCTTAGACGGTATAGCAACTGCATTGAATAAAGTGGATGATCAATTAGAAAACTTAGAAAACTACAGCAGGAAAAATTGTCTATTACTCCATGGACTTCCGGAAGAAAAAGATGAAATACTGATCAAACAAGTTGTCGGTTTTTTTAATAAGGATTTAAAGATTCCGAATTTTGTATTCACTGAAGAAATGGTAGATAATTTACACAGACTTGGCTCTATTAAGAATGATGGTGATAAGATTAGACCAGTAATAATAAAATTTACAAGGTACATGATACGACGACAAATTTGGTTCAACAAAACTGAAGGTTTGGCAACTGAAGGGAACTCGTCAATATTTAACGGAATCCTTGACAAGAAAACGGTTGAGTATTTACAAAAAGGCATGCGAACAATTCGGTGATAAGAATGTATGGACTCATGACGGGGAAATTCATGTCGCTCTAGCTAACAAAAAGAGGATGATTATTTCCAATCCCAGGCAGGTTGAATCTCTGTGTTGAATACATTAACTGAAACATGTCTAAATGATGCTATATATGATGCAGAGGTAATTGATTTAAATAAGTACCAGTTATTCCGTTGCGATAGAGATCAAGATGTGACTAATAAAACCAGGGGTGGGGGTGTTTTGACAGCAGTGGATAATAAGTACAGGGTGACTAAGTCATGTATCAGCACAGGTCATTACGAATTGTTAATAGTGAAAATAAATTATAAAGGTAGCTGTTGTAACTTCATCTCGGTCTATATACCACCAAATTCTAACAATATTATTTACACACAAGTATTAAACTTTATCTCACAAAATGTAAATGCTAATGAAAAACATTATTTATTTGGAGATTTTAATATTCCTATAATGCAAGGGATAAAAGCAAACACAGTTTTAGATTTCATCAATGATTTTAATCTAGTTTCAATTAATAATGTAAATAATGTCTTTGGAAATAAGTTAGACTTAGTTATTTGTACAATAGATGATGATATCACATGCACCTTGAAGAAATGTGAACCATCACTTTTACAAGAAGATCCTTACCATCCTGCGCTAGTGTGTTCACTTCAAACAAAACAAAATTGTACATCATCATTTATTCATAAAAATCTTCAGTTGAACAATCAATTTAACTTTAAAAAATGTAACTTTCTAAGTCTCTACAATGAAATACTAAATATAAATTGGGATACAGTTCTACACACCAGTAATGTTAATAACGCTACTGAAATTTTTTATGAAAAGCTAAATAAACTTCTTAACAAACTTGTACCACGATACCACTGTAAGACGTCTAAATACCCTGCGTGGTTTAATAAAAGTGTAATTGATTCATTAAAACTGAAAAATTATTATAGGAAAAATAAACTAGTCAATAATTATAA
This sequence comes from Agrypnus murinus, assembly GCA_929113105.1. Classification (NCBI taxonomy): domain Eukaryota; kingdom Metazoa; phylum Arthropoda; class Insecta; order Coleoptera; family Elateridae; genus Agrypnus; species Agrypnus murinus. The sequence continues at coordinate 21,596,780 of OV816030.1, read as the reverse complement.
AGAAGAAAGGAAAAAACAAAGTCCTAACAAAAAAAGCGTATGAGGATTACATTGCTGGTGTGGAAGAAAATATAACTACTGACATAAATGGATTTTGGAATTTTATCAAATCAAATAAGAAATCAGGTCAATCAGTAAGTTATACTTATAATAATAAAATTATTGAACAGGCTGAGGTTGCAAAATATTTTCAATCTATATATGCTGACCAACCTGCCAGCTATAATATTAATGAATACAATATAAAATCCTTAACTAATGATTGTTTTAAAATAGATGAAATTTCCCATGATGACTATGTCAATGCCATTAATAAATTAAAACCTAAACGTGCAACTGGTCCAGATAAAATACCACCGTATGTTATAAAAGCATGCGCTCCCTTACTAGAAGTCCCTTTATTACATATCTATAAGTTAGCCATAACAAGTAATACGTTTCCTGACATATGGAAAGAAACGTATGTGTGTCCAGTGCATAAAAAGGGAGATAAGCTTCGGGTTGAAAATTACAGGCCCATATCTATTTTATCGGCTCCAGCTAAAGTATTTGAGCAAATCCTATTTACGAAATTATTTAACTATATAGGCAAGTACATAACTGATAATCAACACGGTTTTATGCCTAGCAGATCAACTGCTACTAATCTGTTAGTATTCTCTAATGAAATATATAATGCTTTTGAGGAAGGTACGCAAGTAGATGCAATTTACACAGATTTTGCAAAGGCATTTGACAGTGTTGATCACGATATACTACTGGGCAAACTGTCAAACTATGGGATTCTTAACCCCACTCTACTGTTATTATCATCTTATCTAAAAAATCGATCTTTTTATGTTAAAATTAACAATAGTGTATCAAAACAATTTAATTCCAACTCAGGTGTCCCACAAGGTTCCAACCTTGGGCCCCTGTTTTTCTTAATATTCATTAATGATATTGCGCATGTGATTAAAAATGTAAAGTATTTATTATTTGCTGATGACATAAAGATTTACACTGCAGTGAATACACCTGAAGATGCTATCGCATTACTAAATGATGTTAATAATATGTATGAGTGGAGTTTAATGAACAAATTATATTTTAATACAAGTAAATGCTCTACAATCACGTTTACAAATAGCCTAAATCCAGTCAAAAGTGACTATTTCATGAACAATGTAAAGTTAAAAAGATTAAGTACAATTGATGACCTCGGTGTTACCTTAGACACAAAATTAACTTTTAATGATCATATACAGAAAATTACCAACGCTGCTAGAAAGGCACTGGGTTATGTCATACGAAATTCATTTAATTTTAAGCATATTACAACTATTAAAGCCTTGTATTTTGCATTAGTTCGTTCAAAGCTCGAGTATTGTTCTATTATTTGGAATCCGCATACTATTAAAAACATTAAGCTTATTGAAAAAATACAAAATAGATCTCTACAAGGTATCTCTACTTTAAGCAATTTGGAACCTATCCTGATTATAACATAGTAAGATCTAATCATCTCAGGAACTCTTATAAAACTATGACTTTATCTAACCGAAGGCAATGCGCCCTCTTAATGTTTGGATTTAAAATATTAAATGGTTTGACAGATTGCCCAGACATCCTTTGTCTTTTTAGATTTAAAGTGCAGGGACGGTTGCTTAGAAATCCTGTATTATTTAAGGTGCCACCTGCTGTTCGAACACTTCATTCGCCGATAATCACTATGCTCAAATTAATCAATTACATTCTGTCTCTGTTAGATTTTGATATTTTTTTAATAAAATTTAGTAATTATAAAAAGCTTATAGTATATGAATACTTTCAAAATCATTAACATCCTCAAATATTTTGGTAATATTATATTATATAGGTATAAAGTAACCTAAAATTATAGTAATTAACAAAGCAATATGTTCAAACTCAATGTAATTTATGCACATCTTATATTATTTAAAATTTAAATTTATTGTATATTACTTCATGCGATTCTTACGATTCTTCAATTTCTGATAATTAGTCTTTAAGTTTATTAAATTTCATATTATAATTATAATTTATGTAATTCCATGTAATTAGGCTTTATGCCTGTTTGGAATAAATAAATAAATAAATAAATAAATAAACAAACAGTCAAAATGCCTAATGAGGTATCCTCACCTGTCGATGTTATCAGAGGGGTGCCGCAGGGATCCATATTGGGACCTCTGTTATTCACCCTGTACACGCACGGTCTTTGTGTTTGTGTGGGGGACCTGTAATGTTTACATGTATGCAGATGATACTCAAATTTACTTTTCCTTTAAGCCAAGTGATATCAAAGAAGCAACTGAAATTTTAAATAATGATCTCAAAGCAGTATCTGAATTTTCATTACAACATGCATTAATGATAAATCCAACTAAATCGTGTGCACTATTATTAGGAACATCAAGTGACGCTCTTCAAGTGCCACCTATTAAAATTGGTGAAATTGAAGTACCTAACATATAGTAGAAAATGCTAAGAATTTGGGAGTAATTTTTGACAAATCATTTCGGTTCGGAAAGCAAATCTCTAAATATATACAAAAAGTTTATTATAACTTAAAACTTATCTATCCTCATAAAGATTATTTAAGTAAAGACTCCGTGGTTTTATTACAATTTAATTAGTGTGTTCCTATATATGGCCCGTGTCTGGATTATGAGACAACTCAAAGTATTCAACGTGTTTAAAATTCTTGCTTGTGTCTTATTTATGGAATTCCGAAATATGAGCATATTTCTCATAAATTGATTGATACCGGTTGGCTTATTCTAAAAAAGCGGTTTTACTTACAACCAGCTGCATTCTACCATAAGATCATATCTGACATGCAGCGTTCCTATTTATACAATAAAATTAGGTACGGGACAGATGTGCACAATATAAATCTGCGGCATAGAGGTCTGTTGACTATCCTCAGACATAATACTTTTTTCCAACGTTCTTTTACCTACTTATAGTGTCGCAAAAATTACTATTACTATAAAAATGTATTTACTACAAAAAGATACTATTAACCAATTGATACATCAGCTCGTAAATAATTTATGTAATTCATTTTTGTAAATTATTTTATATATACTATGTATACTAGATATAGTATACTATATTTTTTGTAGTTACCTTATTTTTTTCTTGTATTGAACTTATTTTCTTTCATTTCGAACTGCAAGGGGATAATGGAAGAGCAGCTTATGCTGAATCATCTCCTTGTGATTCTGTATAATTATTATTCAGAATAAATATTATATTATGTATTATCATTATCTGTTCAAACCCTAGATCACCTACTGCCTAATCTAATCTGATGAAAGCCTTTATTTTGGTTGGAACTCACGATTGATATCAAGAAGTATGGTTTAGATATTGTATAACATTTGCTGTTCAAAGTCAAAAAAGGGATTAAGAGTAGAAAAAACATTTAACCAACTAAGAGAAAGGCCTTTAATTAATATTCAAACTAATTTAATCTGATTTTTTATATATAAAATATTATTTTTTATTTTATTTGCCCATTTAATTAAAAATTTAAAAAAATTACGTGTTTGTGTTTTTGGTTCTGAATATGATAATAATAATTATGGATGTAATTTTGGCTCTCTTCTGGACTCAAAGGTCATTAGGTAATTACAATTTATGCTTTTGTAGTTTATTTATAATTGTTATTAACTGTTATTGAAATCCAGTGGCGTCCAGAAACACAGCCAATTTGTCCGAGTTAACATATCTTACCTTGAATCCAAGGCTAACTGTGTTTTCAAGTGTGGCACTATAACTATTGTGTGGTGTTTGTTTACCAATTAATACCTTATTTTAAGATTTCTTGTAAGAACAGCTTAAGCGCAATAAAATTATTTCTTACTGTTGTTATGGCAAACCATATGCTTCAATGTCTTCCCAATTGAAGTTAAGAATGCAGTTATGTACATGGTGAGCATTTATACAGCAAGATCACTACAGTAGAACCTATAATTCTACCTCTCTCTTGCGCTCTCTATTGATCAAGTCTATTTGGGAATTTAAATCATTCCTTACTAGATTTTGAGGATGCAGTATTACTACTTAAAAGACTTAATCATCAATCAACTACTGACTGAGTAACAATCTGAGCAAACATACCCAATAATACACAATAAAAATGCTAATTGTTTATTTTATATTTTATTTTTCATACTGAAAATATATTAAAAAACGAAATTGTCAATACACTTTTGAGTTTAGTAGATCACAATAATTTTCTAGATTTAAAATAAATTATCAAATACAAATTTATTTTTAAATTATTATCTAATAATATCGTCTTCATTACTTTTCTGACTTAGATTTTACATCTATCTCAAGATATATCTAAATTAACTATCTCTAACAATGTCATAATACTATGAAGTTATCTAATGGAGACTTTTTTTACGACAGGAGCTCTAGAAATTACACTAGTTTTATAAGTATTAATAAATAAATTAAAACAAAACCATAATTCACATAATACAACATTCTAGTTTAAAAATTTTTATATAAACTCTTTTTCTCAAATTGTCACTTCTTTTCACAATACTCTTCTTCTTTCAACATAATAATTATTAAACACAACACATTTCATATACAGATTTCTATAATTTTCCAAGTTCTGAGGAAACACGCAAAAAATTGCTTAAAGTAAATACACATAACATGTAGTCTTTCCACATAAAAAGTTCAAACACACATTACATACGTATTCACATAGTTGAGAACAAATGTCAACATTTCCAAAAAAAAAAAAAACTATTGAACTATTTCAACAAACTTTACTTCGATCATCTTTAGTTTTCTTTGTCGTAATATTTGTATTGTGAACTAAAAAAATCCCTCAATATTCCAATAATACTTGTATCAAGTGATTCTTTAGACTCTTTGTGTTGGAATTGCGAAATGGTATCACTCACTCTTTGCAGTAGCTCCGATTCTTTTTGTTTACCTTTAGGAACACCTGCTTGTCCATTACTAGTAGGTGAAACTGTAGATGAAGAAGCTTCCTCAAGAAGTTCCCTAAAGATAGCTTCAGCCTCAGCATCTTCATTTCCTGTATTATTATCGATTATGCGAGAAGGAACCGATTTGAGTTCCTCATTAAGCTGTTCAAAAATATTTTCAGATTCTTTATCTCTTGAATTTAAAGTCTTGTTTTTAGCTTTCAAATTCTGCATTAACAACTGGGGATTGATTAGTTCGACGTCTTTTTTTAAATGTTTATTAGCAATTTTGGCTTGCAGCGGTTTTTCGCTACTTTTATCTTTAGTTTCTTCAGTACTTGTCTGAAGAGCTGATATTGTTTCAACCAGATCTTTAAGGTTTAATTCTTGAGACTCACTAGTTGCTTGAGGCGTTTCTACACTAGCATCTTCTACTGATAAAATAATAGAAGCGTGCTTATTCTGAGGGGTTGTATTTTCTCCACTTTCTTCAGACGTTGATTCTAAGGTTTCTTTAGATCTATCTGACTCTGTTACTTCTTCTGTAGAATTATTTACTGATATATTAACCTCTGGTTGAGTTTGTATTACACTGCCATCTTCTTCGATGTCACTTGGAGCTAACTCTTTTAATAGTGTTGTTGGTAAAGCTGCTTCTGCATTGATTAGTGGATGCGAAGTTGATGCCTGTTTGTCATTATTATTACTTCCTATAACCGTTTTACTACTTTTCATTAATATTACCTTTGGTGCAACTGGTGTGTTTTCGGAAGTTGTTTGTGTGAGGATCTCACCGGAATTAGAATATAATGTTTCATTTACAGCAGAAGTATTGAGTTGGGGTTCTTCCGAACTTGCTTGGGCTAATTCTGCATCTAAATGTTCAGCTAATTGATCTACATTTTGCGGACTCATTATATCAGGAATTGGTGGATATTCTGGATTTTGATCTAAAGGTATTTCTTCATCGTGTTTTAATTTAGATTCTCCTAAGTCTTCATATCTTCTATCTTGACTTACAGGAGCTTGAGTTGCATTTGTTTCATCTTCAGTAGATGTTGGTGGTGGAGATTCTATACGTTCTAATAACGTAACAAATGATTCTCCAGGTGTGGGTGAATGCTCTTCTACTGTTGACGCATTTTGTTCTTCATAATTTGATGTGACAATTTCGGTATCGTTGATATCAGTTATGAAGATGTTTTGTACTAAATGAGCAACATCAGTTGTGCTTTCAACACTAGTCAAGCTTTTAATTTTATTCACTACATTTTCTGTGAGCATCGTGGTGTTAGCATCTAGGCTTTCTGAGAATACATCGTCGTCCTCAGAACTACTACTTTGAGTTAAATTAAACAGAAAACTTTCAATTGTAGAAAGTGATGTCTTGGTACCATCATCGATTGGAGTTTTCGATTTAACTAGTGATATTACATGCGTTTTTGGTTCAGCTTTCTCAGTGGTTGTTTCATTTTCCCAATTGGGATCTTCTGACACAAATGAATCGCTTTTGGGAGGATCTTGAACTTGTGAAGGAACTTCATGAAATTCTCCACTATCTTCTGTTCCCCTTTGCAATCCTTCAGCACCAATAATAGTGATTACTGGAACAGGTGTACTTATGTCTTTCTCGGGCACTAATTCCCCTTTTTTCAAAAATAATAATTGATCGCCAATTTTTAAAACTGGAGGCGGTTGGTGATATATCTCTAAAATTTCACTTGAGTCTGATTCTGTATCACTTAAAATAAGGTCGCTTATGTTATTTTCTTTTTCTTGTGACCAATTGGAATATTCCTTGTCGACTTCGTCGACCTTATTAGTAATCTTGGAGTCGTTCTCAATTTGGCTGTGCATGTGTATGTTGATTTCCCGTTTGGGTGGTCCAGTTATAGGAATTTCTTTTATATCGGGAATAATTTCTTGAATTGTAATCTTTGAGATATTAATCTCATCTTGTATAGGATCCGTCTGAGTTCCCTTGTCTACCAATCTAATTTCGTGAATATGTATGGTTTCGTTTCCTGTTTGAATTTCATTCGTATTTGATTCTGTTTGCATTTCGGTTATTTTATCTTCATAAGTGGGCGTTGATTGTTGATCATCCTCGAAAGATATATTTAACGACGACCAGTAATCCAAGGCGTTGCTGGTTAATGATGGTTGTGTTGTGTAAGGTACCACTCGATCAATTAGCGGTTCTGTCAAAGAAGGAAATGAAATTGAGATTTATATAACTCGGAGGAAAGTGAGTATTGTTTGAATAACATGATTGATAACTTAGCGGAAGTTTACGTATTGATTTACCTACCTCTTGGAGGGCAGTGGTCGTACTTCGGACAGCATTGCCCAGGTACGGTTCGACCTTCGCAGTCTGTTCTTATGTAACAGCTCACTTCCGCACATTGTACTTCGCCCCCGCGGCAATAGCACACTTTGCATTCGCCTCCAGGGGGTGTTTCCAGTCTTTCGCCGTTAGCGTACAATCTTCCTTCGTGTTCGCATTCTAAAATAGAGAAACAAAAAGCAGAATTATTATTTAGTATAATTCAGAGAAATGGTGTTTCAAAATGAACTTTGCGTGTAAAAGTACGGTTATGTAAATAGGATGTTTAGTACGGTTACATTTACTAGTGAAATGCATTTCATGATATAATAATAAGTGAAATATACTGCAATTGCATGTGAAATGTTGATGCAATTAGAAAGTTATTATTATTTTCGCCGAGGGCAAGGCGGCAAAAGCAGTTAGATCTATTAACGTAATATTGGTTGCCGACTAAAAGCTTTCACACAACAGTGCAGCGGTTGTTAGGCGAAGAGATTAGTTTTAGTATATGTATATGGTGTGTAAAATTGTAAAGTTAATTTGATAACGGTTATTTTCAAACGACAAACGATTCTGTACATCATTATCAAAGGATGATATTAACAATATATTAATTTCACGATTTTAAAATAACATTTAGTATTTAAAGCAACTGGATTTCTTTGCCCTTGTTTCTATCTCCTTTCCACTTAGATATTTTGTGATCTTCCCTCTCCATCATCGTCAGTTGTTTTTGTATAGCAGAAGTCACGTAATTTTTTGGTCATCTTCAAGCCGATGCTGTTAGCACAAGCTTTATTGATTCTACTTTTTATTATGTTATAAACTCATGATCAAATAACCCTAATAATGTTATTTTCCGCTTCTAGAACAAATGTGGTGCCTGGATTTTCTTGGCATAGTTTACTAACCTTCCGAAAACCTTACCGTTAAATAATACTCATCAGAGATTATTCGTCGGCAAAATTTGTCTCGTAAAACCAAATAGAACAAATTGAATACTTTTACTCTTTAGTCTGTTCGTTTTGTGCTATATATATATTGTTTGTTGTTTTGCCATTGTAGGTTCTAAATTGTGTCTGTCTCCAGATCTCCATGTCTAAAAGTATCTAAGAGGTCCGTATCGCCAGCACTACCACTTCAATTAAATTCAAGAATTTTTAGCAACTAATTAAGTACCAATTAAAGACGAAAAAAATTGTACGAAAAAAATGTTTACGCTTTAAAAGTGGGGGTACTGGCAGCAGTTGAAGCTAGCACCCCCACTTTTGAATTAAATTCAAAAATTTGTAGCCTATAATTAAGTACTAATTAAAGACACGATCTCGTACTTATCACATTTTATGGGGATAGATACAAATTCTCTTTGTGGGTACAGATTAGTCTATAATTAGCTCTCTATAATTATAGGTTAGAAATTTTTTAATTTAATCGAAGTGGTTAAATTTAAAAAGATGTGGGGGTGTCAGTTTTAACTACTGCTAGCACCCCTCTTTTAAAGCGTAAATTACGACTAAACAGGGATAGGTGCAAATAATTTTTTCTGTAGGTAAAAATTAGTCTTTAATTAGTTCTTAATCATAAGCTAGACATTTTTGAATTGAAATGAAGTGGCGGTACCAGCTTCAACTACTGCCAGCACCCCTCTTTTAAAACGTAAATTACGACTAAAAAGGGATAGGTACAATTTTTTTTGTTGGTACAAACTAGTCTTTAATTAGTACTTAATTATAAGCTAGACATTTTTGAATTGAAATAAAGTGGGGGGTGCTAGCTCTGCCAGCACCCCCCCTTTATAAAACTTAAATTACGGCTAAACGGGGATAGGTGCAAATAATTTTTTCTGTAGGTAAAAATTAGTCTTTAATTAGTTCTTAATTATAGGCTACGAATTTTTGAATTTAATTGAAGTGGTTAAATGTAATTCAAGTGGGGGTGCCACGTTCAACTGCTGCCAATTTTTGTCAACTGCACCCCTATTTTTAAAGCGTTAATTATGACTAAACAGGAATAGGTACAACTTTTTCTTTTGGTACAAATTAGTCTTTAATCAGTACTTAATTATAAGCTAGACATTTTTGAATTTAATTAAAGTGGGGTGCTAGGTTCAGCTTCTGTCAGCACCCCCACTTTTAAAGCATAATTTATTACTAAACGGAAATGAGTACAATTATTTTGGTACAAATTAGTCTTTAATTAGTACTTAATTATAGTCTAGAAATTTTCTGAATTTAATTGAAGTGGGTGTGCTGGCGTTACGGACCTGTATCTAAGCATTAAGTCTAAATGTTTCTAAAAGCTACGATCTTTGTTTACCATCAAAACTCGAAACATTGTCAATACTAAGATAACAATGTTTCATGTAGACGCTTAAGCAGATCTAAGAACCAAAAACTTAAAGACTAATCTTAAGTTGAAAACAGATGAACACATTTCATGTTTGTCTTCTTGCCTTTACAAATAGTTGTGAAGCACTTTCTAGGCAGCTACACTTGGTAAATAAATAGTTTGATTGTTTATAGATCTTAACCAATGTTATTTTTTAGGGATCCATTTCTTTTTAAAAAAATTTACTATTCATCGGTCGATTCAAAAACTACCTCTTTTTTAGCGTTTTCTTTATTTCTCTTGCGATTATTTTTCAGTGCAAACGTTCCGCCCATAGGCAAATCATTTATGGTCGCCGGTTCACTCCCAAGTAACCAACAACATTCGGTTCATCTACGCTAGCTTGCTCTGATATGCCAGGCATAGGTGCAAATAACTTTTCTGCAGTTTTTCTTGTAAACTGTCTGGCAACTATGATTCTCTTTCATGACTGGTCACCGATCTTGGGCCCTCATGTCAGATTGGGGATAAGTAGTCGTAAATCAAGGCTGGACTCTAGTACCGAAATATTAGTTAGGCTACACCGTCAGTAGTTTGCTGACCACTAACCTATGTCATCGCATACGCCCCTATTGTAGCCAAAACTGTGAATCAGTTAATTCTGGACTCTTTGTCGACTCAGACTCCGGAGAACGGTTTTCCACATCCACGGGATCTCAGGAAATCCGATACGGCTGAACCCAAGCAATGCTACCCTGGGGGATCACGTTTAAGGGATGTTCACACGACCATATAGCCTCTCACATTTAAGACAAGTTCATCTCCATGCGGTATATGCAGGGCCTCTACTTTAGGTAGAGTGGAACGGGGCTCCGTCTAAGGCCCACAAAGCCTTTAATGGGTAGGTCAGGGTGCAAATCTTAGGTAAGTGCTATGCATACCTTAAGCCCAGCCCGCACTTGGGATGGACTCGATCGGGCAGTGGTTAGTCCGTTAGAAGGTAAAAATATTCATCAAGTTGTATGCTATTACTGTTGCAATCCATTGTTAAAGGCAACAATTCAAGACACTTTGACAAATGCTCATGATGAATAATATACTTGAATTCACCATCACCGCAGGTATGCACATCAATGTAGGCCGGTCTTAGAAGGTAGAACTAATTTCTTTGAAAGGAGGAAGTTTGATGTTAACTTTTTTCGGATGCTTTTGTTCCTTATGCACACCTTTTCTCAGTAACCTTATCTACCTCCATGACCACATGGAATAATAGCAAATAGTTCTTTTTTAGTTATGTAATATTTCACTTCTGTTCATTGTTTAGAAGAAAGATTTTATTAGTTAGAAGATAATAATTTCTGGCATTCTCTACCTATTGTTGTCTTTCGTATCTTCGAGTTATACTTGAATTTAATTTGCATGTGGTTTTTTTTAAATCCATGCGGTTCGCTATCTCCTATATGGACAGTGCGTAATGACTAGAGGTTTTCATGAGTTTCGTGGAGGAAATTATTTTGATCGTTTTATAATCGTTGTTCTTTCTTCTATTCTCAGTATTAAACGATTCGAATAAAGCTGTTTTTGTTGGAGTCCGCCCATTATCTAAACATTAACACAACAACAATGACAATAGGAGATATATTTATATAAATAGCGAGAACCACAACGAAATAATGAAAAAACCAAATGCAAAGCAGGAAGGAAGACGTAGATGTTAATATCATGCAAGGGATTCAAATGATTTTTTTTTATATTCTCCTCTTTGACACGGCATTTACATAAATTAAACAAGCTCCTTACAAGGATTGTCCAAAAGGGAATTGTGGTCGTTGCTAGGCTAGGTTAGAGAAGGGCTATTGTAGTAAAATCTGTGTAGGTTAACCGCAAAGTTCGGATTTTCCTGACAATGCCGAAATTAAAGTAGTTTCGTGTAATGTTTCGAATTTTCACTTATGTAAGGAATGTTTTCTCTCAGGATTTATTTGTTAAATCGAGCTGGTTTAAAGGGAACCGTAAATGTGGTTTATAAATTGTATTTATGAGATATAACAGACTGTCATGAGAATAAGATAAAATATTTTGCATTTTATTTTTCTTTGCTCTAAACTTGTGACGGAGCTTTCAGTTTTCCTAATGCATCTGTGCAAAAATAAAATTCTTCAAAATGTATTGAAGCTCAGAGAGTGCGAGAGTTTTCATTATAATTGCGATGAGGATCTCTGAAGTTTCACCAGAAGTATAAAAATACCAGAATATAAATATCAAACAAAACTTTGTGCAGAAATAGGGCTTTTAATGAAGTTTTACATACAAAGTTATATAATAATACCTATTTATATAATTAGTATGTACATAAAGTAGAACTTTACTGGACGAACTCAGTTTAAATAATGAGGGTGAGTCTTAATAAAGTCTTATTATGTATTTACGAGTTATATACTACATAGAAAGTTTTATATTCATTGTTCAACTGTTTTGTAGAAGATTGCTTTTCAGTAGGTATACGTTAAAAATTAATGGAAAATTTATTTTATCGTGGTGTGTGATTTGCTGTTACTATTGGTTTACCATGAAGCACTCGAACCTAATTAAATATTGCCTTTAAACTTTTTAAAATAGTTTGCAAAAGTTGATAAATCCTATAAAAAATATATACCAACATTGATTACCAATGAAGTTTTCTCCAATATATTTAGTTGCTTATCGACTTTTTTGAATGTCGTTATTCTGCGCTAGAAGGGTTAGATGTATTTATTGCATGGAGTATTCGCGGTTAGAGGCTCTAGACATCTAATTATATAATTATATTTATTTGTTCCTTATAATTCTTTACATTACTTTAATTAATAAGTCGTCTCGATAGAGTTTGTTAATGACAAATCTTCTCGCTCTATTACTCAAAATAGCGTGGCGTTGATGGCAAAATGCAGAAATTCCGCCAGGTACAGTTTCTTGTTGTCCACTTGGCTTTTTGTCCAATTTGGTTGTCCAATTTGGCTCGCCACCCCAGGTATAGATAGCGTAGAACAAAAGAAGCATCTCCATCCCCGCCGCTTCACTACCTAACGACACCCTTTATCATATAGAAAAACAGGGGTCACTTCTTTTACTCTTCCCTCCCCCCGACTTCATTAATAACGCAAACAGAACAACAATAACCACAGCAAGATGACGAGATCTGACAGTTGGACGAGCTCAGAAAGCGAACTAACTGACGATTTGTAACGAACCTGTTTAAATATGGTTTCTATAGTTACTGTACTATGCTGACATAAGTAAGCAATTTTGTATACATGCGGCAACTTGAGTAATGAATAGGCGCGTGTGAAGGTTACAGCATCAGCTGTTCAGCTATTCGTGGTAAGATCGCGCATATCGATGTCAGGTCTATTGTCTCTTTCTTGCATGTGGACTAAGATGCACTGATGACAAACATAGAGGTATACATGCACCGGAACGATATTTAAACCACTTTTATAGCACCAGAGAAGTTGGAACAAAAACGTAACCATTAGTCTATTAAAAAAGCAATCAAGAATTTATAAAAACAGTTATAAAAAGGCATTCTTTTAGACCAGAGAAACGTTTTATATAAAGAGTAAATAAGTATAACACAACTAAATACGATAATATTAATTGTAGTTTATAACTAATATTACTTAACAACAAACTGGGAAAGTACAATAGACACGTGTATACAAGAAAACCATTTTCCTGCATATCTGTTTGTAATGATGATATTTCTGTTTTCTAGCTGACCACTTGAAACTAGTTCAGTTAGTTAATTAGTGGCTTTAATTATTATCAATTTAGTTCAGTCACTAATAAAATATATTTTACTAACAACAATTTACTAATTAAACAAATTACAAATACTGCTTTCAATTTACTAGATATAAATATATGTTTAAGTTATATCTAGTTATTTGTTTTCTTGTTGTTATAACAAAAAAGACACTTAAACAGTTACTCATAATATAGTTACTGCATTTACATGCACATTTCTAAACTTTTAAGTTTTATGCCTACAACATTGTGACTAGAGGAGTACCTCGAGGATCAATACTTTGTCCTTTGCTATGTGTGTTTTAATAGTGATAGCCATATTAATGTTTTTAATAGTGCCAGAGCCAGCTAGAACACACACCGTGTCTAGTACGTCTGTGACGTCACTCTAGTAGCAGAGGGTAGATCAGAGTCTCTTATGTATTTATTGGGAACAAGCATCAAGACGCTTTGTTACTGTTACTTAACCATTATTCTTTTAGCATAATTATTTAACATCATATTCTTCATTATAGATGAAGAACAGAATATATTATAAAACAATTATAATGCACACAGTTGCTATTTTGGATAATTTGTTTAATACAAGTTACGACGATTAGGTATTGTATATTTAATACGAACCTGAAGAATAGAAGAAAAAACGTAAAATATCGAAAATCAAAAACCAACAGCAATTAACAGAATCCACGAAAGAATACTTTTAACAATTTTATTCCAAATACGCTATAAATTAAATCTTAATTCAAAATCCGCAAGTAAAGAAAAGATTTTATCAAAAGATTTTGCTAGTAATGATTTTACGTTCGATAAATAATCAAATGATGAGTCAAGACTGTCCCAAGAATTTGAAGATTTTTATTTGTATCCACACTATTTGTTTTCAGAAACTAATTTAATGTTGGACTAGATGGATGGATACATACAAAACCAAAATAAATGGTTAAATTGTAGAAAGATTTTGTGGAGTGGTTAATATTAAGAGTTATCCGGTCTGAATCTATATTAGCTTAATAAATATTAAAATCAATAAATAAGGAAGCTGTTCCAGGAAAAATGTCCAAATTCAAACTGTGGATATGATTGTAATTGTTTTTAAAGCAGCATTTTAATAACTTTGTTGTTTTATTTTTTATAAGTATATGGATACGTATGGAATAAGTATTTTGTATGGGATTTATAGTTTAGAGACAGTTATTTATTAAATTATGTGTATAAAACGCATATTTTATACAAATTTAGCATTGCTAGTTAATATTTTACTGTTAAATTGTATTTTTTACTATAAAAACTCAGCATTGGTAATTACATACGAAGTGATACGAGAATACTTGTCGTGTAAAAATTGCGCGATGCGTTTCAATTCTATAGGTTCGCAATTCATTCTCTCGGCGACTATCGTGACGTCACAAACCCTAGGTGTAGGTTCATAAGCTTTAGTTGGCTCCGATGGTGCTCTTCAGGGAAAATCAATAATATTATGTACGTAATATATCCTGCGTTTAGTTGGATTTAAAATACAGTATTTTAGAAGGATTTAAATACAGAAACGAGAAGCTAACTATGTTGTGTAAAGCCTTAGGTGCTGTTAATTCATCTACTGTTATGAACCTGCAATTCTGCACACAATGTTTGTTTAAAGCTGAATAATAACGTTATTTGCAAATTGTAATGGAATGAATACATATATGATGTTTTATTTCATTTTTAAGGTTTTCTCAAAAAAAAGAACTCCCTTTTATCTAATTCTTGCAATATTTACAATTAGTCTTAATTATATTTAACAAACTTAAAATGTTCTTTTCAAAAATCGTTTCAAAATTTTTAGTTTAATTAGTTTAGTTTTACATTATTACTCTAAATCCTTTGAACCAGAATGACATTCAGACGTCTGAGTAAATTGTGCTTTAAATTTCTGCATTTTTTATTCTGTTCTTTTATGAATTATCTGGCTTTTGTCACGTTGTTTTAAATAAGTGTATAAAAAAGCCGAGACATTAACTTTTCAGAATATTTTCCACTACCGGCAAAATTAAATTGGTTTATACCTAATAAATTTAATAAATTAATTTAAAAGAAAATAATTGTTATATTTAATTTGGAGTCTGCAGCTTTCAAACATTAGAATATTTAAAATAGTAAACTTCTTGAGATTAAAAAGAGTTTTTAAGTTTCAAGTTTACTAGCTCTAAAGTTACAGAATTTACGTTATTCAAGGTTCAGATTTTAAAACTATCAAGTTTAAAAGCTCCGAATTTTCATCTCAATTTTCACTCAAGTTTTAAATGAATAATAATGTAAAATTAAAATATAAAATTATAGAAGTTTGAAACTGAAATTTAGAATTTAAAACTTTCAACTGAATTAAATTGAATTTAAAACGCTATAGAATTTGAATTATATTTAAATAGATTTATAAGTTTCAATTGCAAATTCGGTTGGCTAGTTGATGAAGTTGGTATAGTTCAAAATCTAAAAATTTAATATATATAATTTTAAAATACAACTTTTCGAATTTAGAACTTTGCACCCTGACAGTCCATAATTTAAAATATAAAATATGCAATTTAAAATGCAATAGTTAGAACCTATAAAAGATACATATTTGAAATTTATAATAGAATAAAATTCAAAATATTATAATACTAATTGAAAACTTATAGCTTAGCATTAAGAAATCTAAAATTAATTAATATTAAAATGTTTTCTAGAACTAAAAGTTTGAAATACAAAACATTAAAAATAAATATTCTGTATATTACTTTAGTACTTAATTTAATTTAAGAATTTTTATTGCCGTTTGAACATCTTAGAATAGAAAATTGTTGACGAATTTTCAGATAATGTAAAACTTGTATAAACATGCCAAATATAAAAATAGAAATTTAAAATTCAAAACCTATCATGTAAAAGTTATTTTAAAATTTAAAATTCGTTTAAAAGTTAATTTATAATTAAATTGAATTATCAGAAAAATTTGAATTTCAAGATTACAACACAAAATTATTAAGAATTAAGATTTTAAATCTTAGATCTAATTCGAGATTTAAGATCTCGAATTAGATTTTCAAAAAATTTTTAGGTTTGAATTGTAAATTAATTTGATTTGGGCACTAAAAACGTTGTTATATTTGGAGTTCAAAATTTAGAATAGAAATTTTAGAATTGAAAAATAGAACGTTTTGAATTTAGGTTATATATTGCACCGCATAATTTAAACTACAGAATATAAATTTAAAATTCATTATTAGAGTCTATAAAAGATACATAGTTTGGAATTTAAAATGTTAGAATAAAATTCAGAATACATAATCAAAATTCAAAACTTCTAGCGTGCACTAAGAAACTTAAAATTAATACTAAAATTATTTTTCATAATTTTTTAGAATCACAATTTTGGAATAAAAAAAAACCTTAAAACCAAATATTGCATTTGCTACTATATAAACCTTACTTAAGCTAAGATTTTTATTGCAGTTTAAATATTTTAGAATTAGAAATTATTGCCGAAATTCCAGGTTTGTGAATTCAAAAGTTGTATGCAAAATACAGAATTTAGAGTTTAAAACGTCTTATGTAGAAGTTAATATAAAATTTAAATTTCCTTTATAGGACTAAGCAAATTTATATTAGATTTAAATATTTGTTAGTAGAATTTTGACTTCAAGGACTTGAATGCTATATGTATTTGAATTTTTTTAAATAGTATTGAGAAATCAGAATTTAATTTTGAATTGAATTGACTATTAAGAAAATTAATTTCAGAATTGCAATTTAGAGAAAAGATATGATTAAAACCTAGGCAAAGGTTGTCGAATTTAGAATCTAACACTTTTTTATACAGGAATTCTCATATTGATTATAGATTTCCTATTGAACTTTTTAAGTTCTAAAATACAAATATGAATTTTCAAGAAGATTACTTAATATTTACTATCGGAATCTCGGTAAGAGTCTCCAATTGAGAGTTGAGAATCAAGAATTTGAATCAAAAGCATTTGATAGTTTAAACTCATGTTTGTAGAGCTCTTGAGTTTCAATATGTAAGACTTTTGAAATATTGAAAGAAGATTGTACTAGAATTCCTTAAGTTCAACATTTTATAGACTGAAATTTTAAAAATAAAAATACCAATGTTTCAGATTTCCAGGAGTTGAAATTTCTTCAGGTTTTAAAAGTTTCACCGAGTTTTAAAATTAGTTAAAGTTAAAGTTTTAAAAGTTTTAAAATTTTGGTGTTGAAATAGTAAACTATTAATTTTCTATTTTCAAAATAGCAATGTCTGTATGTTTCAAGTAACAATGGTAGAGAACTGAAGCTTTTAAGATTCATAGATGGATGTAACGTATGTATTTCCATTACTGCACCCTTTGTTGAAAATGCTGCTAACTACAAATTTAAAAACACTCTGTATATTAACAAGAAGAATAAATAATCTATAATAACTTCTCTTATAATAACAATTGGAGTTTACTTCGTTTTTCCAGATTTACCAGTTTTTCATACTTTCGAGGAAAAATAGAACAGTAATTTTCTTCCGAGCTCCGTGACCTCTTGACGTTCACTGTGAAAGTACTCACTTTAATAACAAAATTAAATTCCTTTTCTCTCTATTGCATTTAAAAATAAACCTAGTCATGTTCTGTTGTTGTTCTCCTCTATAGTACCTTAAAAGTCAAATGTCATACTCATTTACTATATTTTTCGATTCATATCGGGTGAAAAATGTATTTGTTTTAGGCATAATTAAGCAGATTTGAAAGTTGAACTGATGTATTTTTTGTGTTCAAGTAATTTGTCAGGGAAATTACTTATCGATTTTTTGTCATTTAGAACATTCAAGAGAACGGCATTGGTTTTCCAATAATGCTATGTTATTAAAAAGAATGTTATGCATATAGAGGATGATTTAATTATTTCTGCATATCTTGTTTTCACCAAGAACTAATTATCTTATAAGAGGTTAAAAAACAGTACATTAGTTTATAAATTGACTTAACTACGAGGGCAGCCTTTTATGTAATCTATCTAGCCATGAAAATGTATAAGAATTGCTAGATTTGAACAATACAAAGACCACCAAAAAGACTGCAAATTTGGTGTTGCCGGGTCGAAAATTAAAGGTTTTAATTATGAATAAAACGTGCCATATGCCCCAAAGGCTAGGGCTTTTTTAAAAAATTGTAAATATTGATAAGACGTGAGTTTATTATTGGAACCTTCTCACAAAGTCAGAATCAATTCAATAGGCTCACAAAGCTACTCGGTCACAGTAAAGAAGCTTGAAGAAAATTCATGACTATAGAGGTCTCTTAAACTGGCTCAACACAAAAAGAAATATACAATGATTTAGTGCTAATTAATGCGCTAGACAAAAATTTATTGTTCTTCTTTTTTTTTAAAGAAACCATGGCTAAGCTGGCAAAAACCGTATGCTGGCTCAGTAAAAAAAAAAGAATACATATTTTTGATTTAGTGAGAATTAATTGCTAATTGGTAAATAAAAATGTATAGCTATTATTTAAAAAAAAGGGGGCTGAGCTAGCAAAATCATATGCTGGCTCAACCACACTAAAACAAAAGTTTAGTAAGAATCAATTGCCTTAAATTAAATTTTGTATCTCTGTTTAAAATGTATAATGGTAGAAATAATAACAAGTTGCCGAGCTGCTAAAAATAGCAACAAGTAAATTATGGAATCTACATAGTGTAGAATGCACAATACAGTTTTACGAACATTTTTCTTCAAACTTTAATATTATTTCCTTTAATTATTTTAAAATAAAGATATTAAGGAATGCTACAAAGAAAAAAATTACGAATCGAATCGTTTATGCAAAAATCAGTTATGTCTTGGAAACATTTTGGAAACAAGGGTAAATATTTCCTACCTAACTGTCATTTTTAAGGTTATATTGTCTGTCAAGCAGTTAAATCTAACCTTAAAAACGACATTTAGGTACCTACCAAATATTTTCCCTTCATAGTTCCAATGTTTCCAAGACATAACTGATTTTTGCATAAACGAAGTTTTATTTTCTTTATTTTTTTTCGGTTACAATTAAATGCAACCCGAAACCATGGTATCATTCGATTTCCTTTTTTTTATTTAGCCAGCATACGGTTTTTGCCAGCTCAGCCATGGTGTCTAAAAAAAACAGCAATTTTAGCAACATTTTTATTTAGCGTAATTAGTTAGTACAAAATCATTATTTATTTCTTTTTGTGTTGGGCTATGGTGGCTGAGCCAGCTTAATAAGAGACCTCTATAGTCATCAATTATCTTCAAGCCGGTTACGTTCTGGTTCCTGGCTCTTTTCAGTGGCGGAGTACTTTTGTGAGACCATTGAATTGATTCTGGCTTTGTAAGAGTGTCCCAATCATAATGTGTTCCTTTAGTTTAGTACTTTGTCTTTTGTTTTAGTTTGGTATATGATATTGCCAGCTCAGCCATTCTACAGAAGAATTCTACATTTTTATTTAGCACAACCAATTAGCAATTAATTCTCATTAAATAAAAAAAACGTATTTCCTTTTTTTCTTGATTGTGCCGGCATACGATTTTTGCCAGCTGAACGATGTTTTTTTTAAATAAGGACTCTATATTTTTATTTAGCGCAATCAATTAGCAATTAATTCTCACTATATCAAAAATATGTATTTCCTTTTTTCTTGATTCTGATGTTGCCAGCACACGATTTTTGCCAGCTCAGCCATGTTTTTTTAAATAAGAGCGATACATCTTTATTTAGCGCATTCAGTGGGTAATGAAGTGGCAATTAATTCTCATTATATCAATAAATACGTATTTTCTTTTTTTCTTGATTGTATCAATATATGATTTTTGCCAGCTCAGTCATGCTTTTTTTTAGTAAGGACTATAGATTTTTATTTAACGTAATCAATTAGCAATTAACTCTCACTATATCAAAAAATACGTATTTCCTTTTTTTTTAAATTGAGCCAGCGTACGGTTTTTGCCAGCTCAGCCATGTTTTTTTAAATAAGGACTCTACATTTTTATTTAGCCTAATCAATTAGCAATGAATTCTCTCTAAATAAAAAAATACGTAATTCTTTTTTTTCTTGATTGTGCCAACATACGATTTTTGCCAGCTCAGTTATGGTTTTTTTTAAATAAGAGCGATACATCATCTTTATTTAGCGCAATCAATAAGCAATTAAGTAGCACTTAATTCTCACTATATCAAGAAATACGTTTTTCATTTTTTTTAAATTGAGCCAGCATACGGTTTTTGCCAGTTCAGTCATGTTTTTTTTAAAATAAGGACTACATTTTTATTTAGCACAATCAATTAGCAATTAATTTTCACAAAATCAAAGAATACGTATTTCCTTTTTTTTCTTGATTGTGCCAGCATACAATTTTTGTCAGCTCAGCCATGGTTTCTTTTAAATAATAGCCATACATCTTTGTTTAGCGCAGTCAATGAGCAATTAAGTAGCAATTAATTCTCACTATATCAAGAAATACGTATTTCATTTTTTTTAAATTGAGCCAGCATACGGTTTTTGCCAGTTCAGTCATGTTTTTTTTTAAATAAGGACTACATTTTTATTTAGCACAATCAATTAGCAATTAATTTTCACAAAATCAAAGAATACGTATTTCCTTTTTTTTCTTGATTGTGCCAGCATACAATTTTTGTCAGCTCAGCCATGGTTTCTTTTAAATAATAGCCATACATCTTTGTTTAGCGCAGTCAATGAGCAATTAAGTAGCAATTAATTCTCACTATATCAAGAAATACGTATTTCATTTTTTTTAAATTGAGCCAGCATACGGTTTTTGCCAGTTCAGTCATGTTTTTTTTTAAATAAGGACTACATTTTTATTTAGCACAATCAATTAGCAATTAATTTTCACAAAATCAAAGAATACGTATTTCCTTTTTTTTCTTGATTGTGCCAGCATACAATTTTTGTCAGCTCAGCCATGGTTTCTTTTAAATAATAGCCATACATCTTTGTTTAGCGCAGTCAATGAGCAATTAAGTAGCAATTAATTCTCACTATATCAAGAAATACGTATTTCATTTTTTTTAAATTGAGCCAGCATACGGTTTTTGCCAGTTCAGTCATGTTTTTTTTTAAATAAGGACTACATTTTTATTTAGCACAATCAATTAGCAATTAATTTTCACAAAATCAAAGAATACGTATTTCCTTTTTTTTCTTGATTGTGCCAGCATACAATTTTTGTCAGCTCAGCCATGGTTTCTTTTAAATAATAGCCATACATCTTTGTTTAGCGCAGTCAATGAGCAATTAAGTAGCAATTAATTCTCACTATATCAAGAAATACGTATTTCATTTTTTTTAAATTGAGCCAGCATACGGTTTTTGCCAGTTCAGTCATGTTTTTTTTTAAATAAGGACTACATTTTTATTTAGCACAATCAATTAGCAATTAATTTTCACAAAATCAAAGAATACGTATTTCCTTTTTTTTCTTGATTGTGCCAGCATACAATTTTTGTCAGCTCAGCCATGGTTTCTTTTAAATAATAGCCATACATCTTTGTTTAGCGCAGTCAATGAGCAATTAAGTAGCAATTAATTCTCACTATATCAAGAAATACGTATTTCATTTTTTTTTAAATTGAGCCAGCATACGGTTTTTGCCAGTTCAGTCATGTTTTTTTTTAAATAAGGACTACATTTTTATTTAGCACAATCAATTAGCAATTAATTTTCACAAAATCAAAGAATACGTATTTCCTTTTTTTTCTTGATTGTGCCAGCATACAATTTTTGCCAGCTCATCCATGGTTTCTTTTAAATAATAGCCATACATCTTTATTTAGCGCAGTCAATGAGCAATTAAGTAGCAATTAATTCTCACTATATCAAGAAATACGTATTTCCTTTTTTTTTAATTGAGCCAGCATACGGTTTGCTCAGCCATGTTTTTTTAAATAAGGTCTATAGATTTTTATTTAACGTAATCAATTAGCAATTAATTCTCACTATATCAAGAAATACGCATTTCCTTTTTTCTTGATTGTGCCAGCATACAATTTTTGCCAGCTCAGCCATGGTTTCTTTTAAATAATAGCCATACATCTTTATTTAGCGCAGTCAATGAGCAATTAAGTGGCAATTAATTCTCACTATATCAAGAAATACGTATTTCCTTTTTTTTTAATTGAGCCAGCATACGGTTTGCTCAGCCATGTTTTTTTAAATAAGGTCTATAGATTTTTATTTAACGTAATCAATTAGCAATTAATTCTCACTATATCAAGAAATACGCATTTCCTTTTTTCTTGATTGTGCCAGCATACAATTTTTGCCAGCTCAGCCATGGTTTCTTTTAAATAATAGCCATACATCTTTATTTAGCGCAGTCAATGAGCAATTAAGTAGCAATTAATTCTCACTATATCAAGAAATACGTATTTCCTTTTTTTAATTGAGCCAGCATACGGTTTGCTCAGCCATGTTTTTTTAAATAAGGTATAGATTTTTATTTAACGTAATCAATTAGCAATTAATTCTCACTATATCAAGAAATACGCATTTCCTTTTTTCTTGATTGTGCCAGCATACAATCTTTGCCAGCTCAGCCATGGTTTCTTTTAAATAATAGCCATACATCTTTATTTAGCGCAGTCAATGAGCAATTAAGTAGCAATTAATTCTCACTATATCAAGAAATACGTATTACCTTTTTTTTAATTGAGCCAGCATACGGTTTGCTCAGCCATGTTTTTTAAATAAGGACTCTACATTTTTATTTAGCGTAATCAATTAGCAATTAATTCTCCCTAAATTAAAAAAATACGTAATTCCTTTGTTTCTTGATTGAGTCAGCTTACGGTTTTTGCCAATTCAGTCATGTTTTTCTGTTAGATAAGAACTCTACATTTTTATTTAGCGCAACTAATTAGCAATTAATTCTCACTAAATAAAAATACGTATTTCCTTTTTTCTTGATTGTGCCAGCATACGAGTTTGGCCAGCTTTTTCTCTTTTTTAAATAAGAGCGATACATTTTTATTTAGCGCAATCAGTGAGCAATTAATTCTGACTATATCAAGAAACACGTATTTCCTTTTTTTTATTGAGCCAGCATAAGGTTTTTGCCAGCTCAGTAATTGTTTCTTAAAAAAAAAGCAGAGCAATACATGTTTGTTTAGCGCAATTAATTAGCACGAAATCTATATTTATTTTTGCGTTGTGCTATGGTGACTGAGCCAGCTTAGGAGACCTTGACTATAGCGTTCTGGGGTGATGCCGAAGCAATTCTTGACTGAATATATGCGAAAAAGCTCTGGTATGAGAGATACATATGGAGCAGCAATTAAAAATCGAAATGCTATTATAGGAAAGAATGACCACGTTCCAAAATATGCTGATTCTTGGCAATTGCAGGGTACATAAAGCTTGAAGAATTCGAAGATTCTTGACGGTTGTGGATTCGTAGAGTTATTAAGGCACCCTACATACAGCTCCGAGCTTGCCCTCAGCAATTATTTATTTCCAAAACTTAAAACCTTCTGCCTGAAATGATAATTTTCTTCTGATGAGGACCATTTCATATGTAATTAAATTTGATATTTATGTATGTTCTATTGCGAGAAAATTTTTGGCGGATCGCAACGCCTTAACAGTAAATAATGTTAATAAAAAGAAAGTTGCAATAAAGTAATTAATAACCTTACCGCACTGATACTCCGGACAGCATTTATTAGATTTGTGGATCGCTCTGCAGCCTGGTTTTTTAATGCATTTCGTTGTCTCACATTGAACTCCTGGTGGTTGACATTTGCACTTCAGACAGGGCTGTTCCGCCGGAACCGGCTCCCCGGCGCCGTAGACGACATCTCCGACGATACATACTAACAACACACATAATGCATTTTATTGGTTAATTGTGGAGTTTAACTGGTGTTAATTAGTAAAATTGACAAGCTGTATCGAAATTCTTTACGATTAAAAAATAATAATAATAAACTAAATGGTATTTTTAGTATCTGTAATTAAGGCTGTCATAACGGGACATGTAATGGAAGTTCAGTTTGGTAGAATGATGATGCTGATGATGATGGAGCGAGCCATCAACACTGGCGCCAAGATAAACTCGATGATAATAAAATTCGTTCGAAATAAGATGTTATTTTTCTTTTATATGAGGAATTTGCCAAAAATTAATTTCGTTACAAGGAAGAAACTGAACATTCCATAAAATTCTTAATTTAATCGTGTGGTCTATAAATGACGCATTCTTTTATAATTATTATCGTAGAGAATTACCTACATAATAGCTAGGTAGTTATCATGAATGATTTATGTTTAACTTATACCACTTATTAATCACAATTTACTAAAATGCAGCAATTTTCTAAGTTATGAAACTGTGAAAACCTAATGGAATAATAGACACTGTCATCCAGGATGCAATAGAACGCTAAAGGTAAAATCTAAACAATTTGATTCTGAAAACAAGATTTCAATAGACAAACAGTAAAAGATACAAAAATACAGTAACAAAAAATCAAAATTTATCTTGTATCTTTCAGCTCTATTATTGTTTGTTTTTTACTGAAAACTTTATACAGGGTGTTCATTTGGCTTTCCACTTCAAATCGCACCAAAACTATAAAAAATATCAATTTCGACAAAAACAGATTGACTGATTTTTAAAATGTTAAATGACAAATCCACCTTTATGACATCTTATTTTAAAGGGTGTAAAAAAGAAAATTTTGGTGCAAAGAAATTGAAAATGGATCATGGGTTGCTGAGATAAAGAGGGCATTTCTTTAACAACCCTCCTTTAATATCTTTTAAACTATTTAAATATACTATTAACGCCAGGCTGTTATCAGATTTTTCCAACTTACCTCTTTATTCTCAGCCACCTTTATTTTATCTCAACTGTATTATTTTAAACACAATCACATTTGCGAAATATTTGGTAAGCCTGATAATTCTTTTAACCTCAGCCACCCTTAATAATTATAATTTTGTTATAAAAACACAACTTCAACTTAATAATTATATTAATAGAACAATTAGAATACAAGTTAAAGAAAATAATCAACAATATGTTATAGATTTAAAAAATTTATTTTAAATTTCCATAATGACCTCCATCATTCGCTAAACACAAAGTCTTTTTTCAAGCCCAATTCACACGCATTTGGAATTTCTAAGGGATCTTTATTGCTATGGGTTTTAATCTTTCAAGTAATATCTTGAAGGATATTTTATAAGATCTGTTCAACAGTGTGATTACTGTATAACTAGTTGTTACAGTCTAATCGGTCTTATTTCTTGTGAATTGGAAATTGGTATCTAGTAGCTCTTTTATTTCCCATATTATAGTTATTATCTAGTGTAGCTTAGATTTTAATCTTCGGGTTCCTTTCTTGTATAACTCGACTGGTATGTTGTCCCTTCCATGTGCTTTATTGTATTTCAAATTGTGTATTGCTTTTTCTATTTCTTCTAATGTTTGTAGTTCTGTTGTTCTACCTCTTCTACGTTCTCGTCTCTTTCTCGGTTGTTAATTTCTTTTTCTAGGTTCTCTTGGATGTCTATAGCATCTTTTAAATTTTAATTGCTTCTCCATATATACGCTCTCGTAGTAACAGAACTTATCTGCAGATATTCAATCAAGAGTATTCCTTCAGCGGCCCAGAGCACTATTCTCCGAATACAATAATGTTCTGGACTCTCTTTGATGACGAAGAACCATTGGGACCCAATAACAAAACCAAGTTTCATCGCCAATTGCAATTTGTCACCTACAGAACTTCTACTGTGGTGTAAGCAATTTGGAATTCAGCGTGGTGACATTTTGTTCATTCCCAAATATTGAATTAGAATTTTCAAAATAGTTGTTACAGACAACCCAACTTTCTTTTTGAATAATGAATGACTGTTTTAGTGCTTCTGTATTCGAGCTCAAAATCCCTCATTTTTATCGTTTAAACCGTATCAAAATTGCAGAATTATGTTTACTAGGGAATCCCCGTCAAGACATGAAGGTAAAAGTGATTATTTAAATAAACATCACTAAAAATAACCACTTGAAAATTCTAAGCCTAGCACCCCCTCTCCCAGCATATTATCCTCTATCCCGAAACATCATCCTCTCTGACCTACCCCGCTCTTCAGGATTATTCCCTTTCAGACCGCCCCCCTCACTATCCTAACTTACCCACCCAGTCTCAACATGAATTTATACTACATTAAATTTATATTTATATCATATGCTTAATACTATACCAACTTTCTAAATTTTATTCGTCATTCTCAGACATTATTTTACTTTTTCATGAAGTATCCGAATCTGATATGAAACTTCAAAAAAAGAAAAATTCAAGCTGCCGTCGCCGACATGCGCTATGGCTATTTTTAGCATTTATATTTAATTTATTGATACTGCACGCGTATAAATTATGAAAATAAAATCGATGTTTAAAAATGTTTAAAAAAGTATTTTATTATAGATATTTTTCTTAAATTGGTAGTTCAATAACCCATTATTGTACGTTTTATGCAAGTTGAAATTATTATTTTAAACCAAAATTGTTTAATTACAATAAATATTAATAAATAGTATGTTTATAATATAAAATTAATGAATTTTGTTTCAAATACTTTTTTATAGATAAGTTTATTGTAGCCTTTCAAGTTATTTACTTGAAGTGCACTAACCTAAAAACTAAATATTGTTGTTTTAAATCTTTAGAAATACAAAAAATAACTATTTTTCCTATTTTTAATTAATTTTTATATATAATTTTTAAATTTTCTGACTATTATAACCACTGAAATATAAGTACAACTGCCAGAAATAGGTAGAGCACATGCAGGCGTGCTTTAGCCCCTCCCTAGACGCTATTAGTAATGGAAGTGATCAGTCTATATAATCGTGAGTGGTAGTTCCAAAAGTTAATATTTCATAATATTTTGGTAATTGTCTTTCCTAAACAAGTTTTTTTCTCTACCTTGGAACCTTTAAAAAAACTTTTATCATTCTTGATTTCTTCTCTTGATCGTCATTATGTTTTATGCAACCTTATTCTTTCAGTTAAGTATTTATTGTCGAGTTTTATACATTTCCATATAATTAATCACTGATAAGGGTTACTGTACTAATATACACCTTCTGCAATTGCATTAGGGTATACTTTGGGAAATAAGATTTGGTAATATTTAAATTAAAATCTTGAAGACATTTGTTGAATAGACAAAATACTACTTCATCACATTAATTATTTTTAATTTAAAAATTACATTTTATGTATATTGAAAATGGTATAAAACATTCAGAGACAGGCATTTAATGTAAAAATGATGCATTCCATTAAACGGATTTTGTTAGTATTTATAACTTCTGCATGTTAATTTACAATTTTTGTTTGTTTTAACACTACAATGGTTTCTGCTATTGTAATTAATTAATTAAATAAAACAACCACAATAAGAATAATTTAATAGTAATTTAAAAAAAAGCAGCGAGATAACATTTCTCAAGCGTGTGAATATTGCAATAATAGTATTACTTATAATCTGTGCTTACGTATGTATGTCTAACTAATCTTACTTTCTATTGCATCTATTTTTTAAATAAAACACCTTTTTTTATAAAAAAAATCATCTTAACGTATGCGAGAGTCACACAATAAATTTTAAATTAAAATGAAAAAAAGGAAAGGTCGGATATAAAAGAAAATGTGATGTGAATGTAAAAGCCTTTTTACCTTCAGCTTGATTTCCTTCCAGTTTCTCTGGCTCTATTTCCGGATAAACTTCCCGGATCATTCGACTGGATCTTCGAACAGGACCTATAAACGTTTTACAATAACATTAAATTGTGATTTTATTTGTGAAAGCACTCGACTCCGACGCTTGAAGTAAATGAAAACACCATAAAGCCGTCATTATTTACTTTTACTAAGTTTAATTACTACTATAACTAGTTGTTTATGTTCAAGGGATGTAAGTAGAATTTTAGCAATTGAGACTGCAGTTTAAGGTTCGAGTCATTAGATGAGAATCTTAAGAATTGAGATTGATAAAATTCATTATACACCCATATATTATAACAATATTTTGTGAGCCGTCAGCTCAATTTTAATAGAAATTAAGCAAAATATGAGTTTTAATTTTACTTACTGACACGAATGGCAAATGTTTTTACAAGACATTATTATCAAAGGCAAAAAAACACGATTTTATTTTGTTTTACTTTCTTGCCCTAGGTATCAAAGTGACACATTACATACACATAAATCAAATAAAGCAGCTTCTCACACAACTGGTAGCGCAGAAAAGTAATTTTCCAGAAGCAATTATAAATTAATATTAATTAAAAATATTAATCTTTTACCTCTTGCTGCGTTTAAAAGGAAGTTTAGAAGCAAGTATATTATTATTATGTAATTAGTCTTTTTGTATTTAAATTAAAAGTGGCAAGACTGATTTTTGAAATAATCCTTGAATACATTTAAATGTAATTCTATGCGTAAGAGGACAATATACGACTACAATAGGCGTGTAGTACATAGCGAAACTCTTTTTTACGTTTCTGTCATTTTAATTAAACAAGAAAAACAACAACAGAATGAATGAATTGTGCAATTTAATTGTCTCCATGTTATGCTTAACTTTCTCGACCTAAAAGTAAATAATACAAAAAAGAAAAATCTGTTTCCCTGCACACAACAAAAAGCTTATGGGAGTTAATAACAGCCTTGGTAGTGTAATGTCAAGAGTGCTGGACTTTCACCCAAGCGACCCGCGGTCGATTCCCGGTGCCGGCAGATCTGGTTAAGGTTTTCTGCAGTTTTCCTTAGCTGTGACACAAATGTGGGATTTGCGCTGTTCCATCTGTAAGTCGGCTGCAGCCGCACTTAGGGCCTACGTAATAATAATAATCGCCCCCTCCCTCCCGCACAAGCTTATAGCTTCTGGGGCCTGGTTTCCAGGCTATGGGTTGTAGCAATTATTATTATTATTATAATGTAACCCGACAGATGGAACTAAGTCCGTCTCTCCAATTCGTTATGTCCAATAAAACATCTTTTTGTGCAAGTGGACACTTCGCGTACGCAATACAAGACGCGAATTAAACTAAAAATCATGTCAACTCTCAAGTGTGATTAGATGTTTTTAAGTTAAGTTGTCAAAAATATAAGAAGCGTTGGTCAATATAAATCATTATAAATAAATGTACAAAACATTTAAAAAAATGAAAAACCAAATAAAAATACATAAATATGTATTTTATTTTAATTCATAATTTTGTGACATTTAAAAAGTATATGAATTAGGACGCGCCAATAAAATATAGATGGCATTGTGCAACATCGAAATGTCTTCGATTTGCGGTAGTTGAAGACGTAGTTTTTAGGCGTTGTTCTTGCTGTGTTGTATTTTAATGGTGATTGTAATTTGGACAGATTAAATTATTCGTGTTAATACTCATGTTAATTTAAAATAGAATATTTAGATTTTATAATTCTTGAAATGTCAGTAAAATGGAATTGTCATTCATAGATTTCTCTTAATAATATGTTTACTCTACTGGTGATTATACATATTGGCAACAGCAACATCATTTCTTTTAACTTGCCACAAAAGTACAGATCAATCTTTGATGCGTCCCAATATCTGAATCTCCAGATATCCCAATATTCAAAATTGCAATTCACTTCTAAAATTTTATAAGGGTAGCCAACTAAACAACAATTTGACAGTTGTTATCTAAAATGAAAGCACTATACAATGAATTAAATTGTTGGTTATTTAAAAGCAATGAAATTTATGATTAAATATTTTTACGGTTGCACAAAAAAGTGTTGTGTATATATTGTCCGCAAAATTCTTTAGCGTTCTCGAGATTGTCCTACTTGGGCCGCAAGCGCCCTCGCCAACAATTATTATCTCGGTATGTTAAAGAGTGATTTCGCGGCATTGGTATACAAATAAGAAATGACTATCATTTAACTTTAAAACTTTGACTTAATTAATGAAATTAGTGTTCGCGTTAGAAGTAAAAAGAACGATCAGGGCTGACCACAGGTGGGATGCAGCGAATACAAGGCACCTGGGTACTGGACATACATTGGCCTTTAATTCTTGTTTTTAATCTTTCTAAAGACTTACAGTCTACAGTATCGTTTAACCAAGGAAATCTTTTATATGACTTAAGTGTTTACTTAAAAACATCAGGTTTATATCTAAGGTGGAAGAAAATGTAATCCAACATGACTAATGTGATACCTACAAACGCTTAAATTCTCGCAAAACAATATGAAAAATTCAATTCATTACTTAAACCGAATTACGAAAAAATACTGAATCTTAAACTGGTTATTTCTTCACAAACATTCCTGCATACAAGATACCCATACAATATTTTGGAGACTAAAAGTTCCTATAAATAAAACTCAAAGATCCCCATCTACATCTAAAAATTTAAAAAACAGAGTAGCCACTACTGAGATGTCCATTCACAAATATCGTTCATTCTTGTTCATCAATGTGTCAAAATTATAGCAAAGTAAATTTGTTATTGCACAGAACGACACTACTCACTCTTATCATGAAGATCAAGCATTAAAAGGTTCAAACAAAGTCATCATCTTTTTGAACCATTATATACAAAATAACTCTCTTAGTTTCGTAGCTGAGCTACATCTGTTCTGCAAAGCCTGGTTAGGTAGAAAAGGAACAATATATGTTTTTCTTTATCCGTCAGTTGAAATGTCAAGTTTTATATGTGCCTCATTTGCAGAGATGGCAGGGTATTCGGTATCACAGAAAATCCGAGAATCACCTTTAAGTAATGTTGACGCAAACATATAGCCTCTTACATGTAAGAGAACTTCACCTCCACGCGGTATATTCCGGATTTCTACTTTAGGTAGCTGTATCTACCGAAACTACTTGGGATGGACTCGGTCAGACATGAATCCGAGATTTTATTTAATGTGGCCCACCTGCGTTAAGCTTAACCTCGTTAAGGATCAGCGAATTCTCTTACGAAGTCACTTACTTTTGTAAGAGTTACCAGTACGCACTGGTGGGAGCGAGTTTGCTATCCACCCTCTACTACCTCTGCAGGCTAGTGCCGAAGCCATTTACGTGCTCACCCGACCGTCCCAAGTCCGTCTCCGAAGGAGTCCTATCTCCCTTAGTCCACCATGCTGACTTTTACTGTCCGGATGAGTCCAACCTTGAGTTGACTGGAACTGCGTCTGACGAGGATATCCAGAATTTACCCACAACGCTCTGCCATAGTTAAGGCTTGGTAAGCCCCGTCCGACTGCCTAAAAGACCCATTCCAACTAGGAGGTGGAGTTGTCTCAGGTGTATAAGATGATTCCCCGGGATAGCCTTCCTGGGATTAGCCAGATCTGTAATTCTTGGGTAAGCTCATGTGACTACACCAGGGTGAAGCAAGACATCAATCAGAGGGTCACTGTTGGGATACACATTGTAAGTTGTACTGGTGTCCAGCCTTGTTCTGAGACTGCTCCCAAACTAAGGTACGGGAACACTAAGACCAGTCCAGTCATAGTGCAGCGATCCCTAAAGAGCTAGTAAATGTTGAATAGTAACCTCGCTTCGACCAGTTAGAACTAGTAGCACTCACTTAAAAAAGTGACGCGCTATTTGAGCATACCTCAATTCCTTTGCCCAAATGGGGGCCGTGGCTCGATGGAACCTTTCGACTCGGTCGTTTCGGCGACGGCGTTTTGGCGACAGACCGTTTCGGCGCTGGCTTGTTCTGCGAAAGTACGTTTCGGCGCCAATTCTGCTATTCGCGTTATTTCTATGTATGTATTTATAATTATGTGAAAGTTGCATTCCCAAAAGTTTTGAAGAAGTAATTTCATAATGTAACATTTTTGTTGGATACCTAGTACAGCCATGAAAATGTCATTTTTATGTAGTTGTTAAAATAAATCGCCATTGTTTAATTTTTAATAATCAGAATAGTGCTTTTTTACAATATAGGAATTGAATTCTTGTAGGCAATAACAAATTGATTTTTCTGTAATTAAAGTAATTTAGTGTCACTATCGACTGATAAAGGTGTACGTTATGCTTCAATAATCAATAAAACATCTGCATACAACTTCTCAATAACACGCCTTTTACATGGTTTGTAATTGACTCCCACTCCCACCGGCTACTATAGATAATTTACCAAATTCTGATCCAAAATGTAAAGATTTTCTGCTAAAATGCTTAACCTAACCTAACTTAAAAAGAAACCCCCTCCCCTCAAGCGCTTCTGTTTATAAATGTTTACGGTATTTATATTTTAAATCAAGTACATGTAACAGGCATATTTTTAAAATTTAATACAAGAAGACTGTGCACCTTAAGAAAAATATGTCAAGAAAATAGTTATTTAAGTATTAAGGGCGGTAGGTACGCTTTACCAGTCGACGTTAATATTGTGTCCATATTAGCCGAGACTGGTAAAGCGTACCTAATGCCCGTAATGCTTACACTATTTTTTGCCAGATCGGATCTATTAATGAATTTTAAACATATAGAGTAAACATTAAACACATCACACTGAAAATGTGAATTTCCAGTCGGTTAATGTGCCTGGTTGTTATGGAGTTGAATAAACAACAACTTTTTGTCTCGATCCGGACTAATTTTAGAATGATAGTGAGTGTTTTTCGACTTAAATGACGAGGTACTTTATTACCGAGCCTTGGGCGGTAAGTTGAACTTACCGCCCTGAGAGCTGAGCTTGTAAATGAACCAAAACGCCCGATCGGGCAAAAATATAATTTACAACATGCTCGCCTACTTATAACTATTTTTTTTGAATAGGTTAGATCTTGAGAGTTATAAGATTTCTAAAATACGAGTTTTTCGTAACTGTTCAATGAAAACATTATTGATTATTATTATTATCTGATACTGATCTGATGAATTTAATAATATGTCACTATTAAAACTGGTATTATGACTGTTGGCGCCTAAGAGACCGTCGCCGAAACGACCGTGCGCCGAAACGTTCTGGCGCCGAAACGTCCTAAATCGGACGTAGCAACCTAACATTGGCAAGAAGGGAATCTTGTTTGTTTAATTTGAATGAGACTCGAATTTCTGATCGTTTGTGATTTTTATCTGTTATATCTTTTGCTCTGTTCGTGTTTCAGATTTGGAATTTTTAATATAAAAGAACATTTATATTTCGGAACGAAACATTAAAAAAATTCAGCATTACAGCTATGACATTAAAATTGTTTTAGATACCTTCAGTTTCAGAAACTTAAGTAATCGGTACTACAGAGCCGTTTCAAAAAGAGTTGCAACTATGAAGAGATTTTGTCTGCAATCACCATTCTGAGGATTAAAATTGTCACTTTCATTTTCATTTTCAAACTTTCAAACGGAAGTTTAGAATTTTACGTTGAAGATCTGAAATTCGGAGAAGTTTAAAGACCACAAAATTAGAAGTTTTTAAATACTCCAGTTTTCCGATTTTCAAAAGCAACGATCCTTTAAATCAATATCTAAAGTGGATGTATTAGTAACCCAAAGTAGCAAAATTTTAAAAGGTTTTCATGGAAAAGTTTCAAAGTTTCGGAAACTCGAAGTTGCATTTTAGTCAACTAGACTGTATCGAGTTTTCAAAGTGTTAGAAAACTTTTAAGTTTCCAAGCTCGAATAAAGTCGATGTTTCAGTGATTCAAAATAACAAGAGTTTGTCAAATTTTCTACTGTAACAAACTTTCATAAGGAGTGCAAGACATCCTTAAAAGATATAGAGTTTAAGATTCAGATTTCAAAGAACAAAACTTCCAACTTGTCACGGATTTCATCAACTGAAGTCAATATTTACAGGTGTGATTTATTCAAGATTTGAAAACGAAGATAAGTTTCAAAAGTACTTCAGAAAATATCTTACTTTGATTCATGAGTTCAAATTTTCTAAGTGTACAACTGCAACATTTTTCCAAAGTAACGGAAGCTCGAGGGCAGCGAAATTCAGGGCGCTTTAAAAGTTCTCAGATTCAGACTCAAACTAAAAAAAAACTCTAGAATTTCAAATTTCCACAGGTTGGTTTTAATATTCTGAAATTTATGTTTAAAAGATTTCAATCTCCAGATTGTTAGATTCTTAAAGCTATTTAAAGTTTTGAATTTCAGCAGCTTAGCAATTATTAGGTACAAAAAATTTTCAAACTCAGAATTTTGATTCGGATACCAGAAGAGTCTTTTAGAAGAGTTCTTTTTAAAGTCAATACAATGTTTAAGGTTTTGGGGACTGAATCTTTTTTTGAGTCTCGGATTTACAATTTCAAAAAGAGGAGACTATGTTTTAAATGTCCTATTTACCGGCGTTTCAGGAATTCAGAGTTTCCTGGGTGCGTTTAAGAGGACCATAACCGTTTGCGTAAGACTCGAGACTAATAGCGTTATCGGAGTATCGTTTTATACTAAAGAAAAAACAATAAGCATGGAAACATCACCTATCAAGTTTAAAAGTTCTAATGAAGACGTTTTAGCATTCAAATTTTGGAAGTTTCGCGGAAGGAAGGGCAAACAAGTTTAGTTACAATTCTCAAGTTTTCAGATTCAAAAGATCAAAAATAGACGCTATAATATTTTAGCGCGTTTTAAAAGCTCAAAAATTTCTAAATCTTGCACTCATTCCCTCCCTTAGATCTCTAACGTTTTAGCCTATCGATCTTTAAAGATCTAAAGTAGATAGATAGTAATAGATTGCTGCTAGAATTGGCGTTTTTAAGTTTAAAGAATTAAACTAACAAGACTTTCTACGGCTGAATTTCAGGAATCCAATATCTCAAAGTTTCAAATGTTTACAGCTGGTACGTTTCAAGGTTTTGAAACTCTGCGTTACTTGAAAATTCAAAGACTCTGAGACTTTGCGGCACGGTATGCAGTATGCAGCTATTATGTTTATTTCCAACACCTGACACCTGTAAAATTCTCGACATTTCTAACATTTTTAAACGTTTTGTCTTTGGGTCTTTGAAACTTTAAAACGCTATACTCATCAACTACATGTATGAATTTTTGAAATAACTTGAAAAGTGAAAACGAAGTTGAAAACTACAAAGTTCTGTTTTGAAAATCTGTATCTGATCAAATAAAAACTCTGACTCTGGATTTCTAATTTCTGAAATATATTTTTGAAACTGTAAAGCAATGCAGTGGTAAGTTTTATAAACTAACATTAGGAATTCGAATTCCTACAGCACTTTAAAGTCTCCAAAACTTGAAAATTTTATAACTAAAGACTATTCATTCTAAATCTGAATCTAACTATGGCAACTTTGTTATCTCGTAAGCGATCTTTAACACCAAAATCAATGAAACATTGCAGCTGTAAGATTTTCAATCCTTGACACACTGACATAAGAACTTTAAAAACCCAACAAATTGAAATTTCAAAACTCAAAAACCCCATTTTTCTAAATTTGAAAAATGATACTTTTTAAATTATATTAGTAAAACCCTATCGTGTTATCGTGTAAAAATTTATATAATTTTTCCAGTGTACGAGGGGTCTAATTAAATAAAATGTTTCCATTAAGGTTTCCTATTTGACTACATTTTCAGTGTAAATTGCAACCTATAATAGTTTTATAGTTGCTATTTTTTTTTTATTAACTAAATTGACCCCAGTTTTTCATTTATAGACTGCAAAAATAGAGTTGTTATATCGGTCATGGTAGAGCGCTCATGCATATATCCTTCGGTACATATTTATATACGTACATATATGTATGACTACTATTAATTTGTCGATACATCATTGATTTTACGCGTTGTCATTTGGTATTACAGGAATGATATGTAATGGCGTCGACGTTTTTCGTTTTATTTACTTATCAGGAAATGAAAATTACAAGACTTTCAAAATTTACCAATTAATTTGCTGTGAAATTCCTCGTTTAGTAGACTTTATTTACATGGATGGAATTTCGATTTAAATTAGAAAATAGTGTATTTTCCGGTAAATTTGTTCAGGGTACTTATTTTTTGTGGTTGACTGGAAATTAATTTACTTATATAACTTGATTTAAACAAGTTTGTTTGGTTTGTTGTTGGGAGTTTAATTGAAATAAACGAAAAAAAATAGTATTTACTCAATTAAGGAAATGAAAATCTATTAAGTCTGCTCTGTCAATTTTGCCGAAAACCTAATTGTGTGGAACAATAGTGAGTAGAACATCCAGGAAACGGCGAATTTAACAATTTCTTATAATAAATAAATCTGTTTATAATTTATCTACTCTTTAAGATTAAAGATCCGCACTATCAACCTTCAATTAAATGTATATTGTTTCAAATGTAATCATTTAATATTTGACGTAGGTATTTTGCCGCTTTGCACTGACGTATTGTTATTTATTTTAGAAATAAATCACTTGATAAATAGATGTATAGAAATCAAGAATAAATTGTATCAAGAAATTTTTATGTTTCAGAGCAAGCAGCAGTACTGCATATGTAGGTAAGTAAAATAATAACAAAATTAAGGCATTGATATCGTAAAAGAACAAATCAAATAATCATCAAATGTGCGAAATTGGATATATAATATTAAATTATACGCGCTCGCATATTACAAAGAATCTTTCAATTGCACGAACTTGAAATAATAATCTAAGATAACAATCGTAACTTATTAGTGTCAATAAAATATAGTTATTAGTACTGATTAATTAATGTGAACTAATTTATTACTAACCGACTGATTCATGAAAAAAGTAATTAATTAACGTGCTAGTTGAAGTCTCTTGCAGTGATTCGAATACCCATTGCACACTCTAAGTAGACTTCTTAAGTATAAAAACCCTTACATAAGAGAAATTTATTCACTTCTTTGTTTTATCCATGTTTTTTCCGCGTATTTGGTTCATTTGGTTTTTTCAGTCTATTTAGGTATCAGTGGTTTGCACTTCCAGAACATAAAAGTTTAACCATAAACGAATTCTAAATTTGGTGCTTATTTGAACCGAAAAGTAATTCGAACCTTTTACTTATTTCTACGAGCTTTTATTACTTCTTTCCGGTCTTACTTGTACGCTCTTTGGCCATAATTTATATTTTTGGAATTATCTTGATTCTGATATTTAATTTTACTATTTTAAAAATCAAAACATGCTATGAACCGCAATGTGAACCCTGTTTTTCAAAATCTGTGCAGATTGGAGGGAAAAAATGAAAACTCGGTCTAATAAGACCATAATTCGCTTGATTAATTTCTTACACAACAAAGTAATTGACACACTGAAATATAAGCAAGTCAGGAAGATTAAGGATTGGGGGTTCTTAAACAACTCGTAAAGCTGCAAACTACGTTCCAAAGCATATGGTGCGTTCTCATTGATACATTTAATCTGTTGTATCAGAATGTTCAACAAAACCAAAACAGATTCGTAATCATTTCTTAAGAAATATTGTGCTCGCTTGTTCAGGCAAGCTGTCTAAATTCGTCTCCAATGATTACCACATAAAAAGTGGCTCAGAAGATGACTGGCTACACATGACACCACTGAAGAACATAAAAGATAATTTAAAGACAGCTGCTGCGGTTGGTTCCGAAGGAAGCATTGGGTGGATCATCAACTAGGCTATTCTTACAATCTGAACTATCAAAATAATTAATTTAAAAAAAAATTAAAATACTTGTACCTTATATACTCAATACCCTATAGAAAATAGATAACATATGAAATAGATTTACATAGCAATCTTTAATATAAACATAGTGAAAGTTAATAATCTTTATTTTTTTTTATTAAATTTAAGTAATTATCTCAAAAACTATGATTGGCAAGTAGCCCGAAGCGCCATCTAAGCGTGTAGAATTCTAAGAGTTTTCTTATACGGTGAAGTCTCCCATTACGGACACTCGCTATAAGAGGAGACTTCCTGTAAGCGGGCAGATTTCGTGGAGTCAAGTTTTGCTATTACCAAGACATGCTAAATAACCTTTTTTAAACGGACTCTCTAATACATGGACACGGACAGCACATAAAGCTCATTTTTAGTAAAAAAGTCTCTTAATTGGATCATTAATCTACGTCTGCGAAATTCAGAAAATAATCTTTCAGCTCTACATGTGGATATACAGTAAAGACTCCCATTACGGACGCTTCCTATAAGAGGACACTTCCTGTAAGCGGGCAGATTTCATGGAACCAACGTTTTGCTATTATCAAGACATGCTAAATAGCCTCTTTTATGCCGACTCTCTAATACATGGACACGGACAGCACATAAAGCTCATTTTTAGTAAAAAAGTCTCTTAATTGGACAACTAATCCACGTCTGCGTAATTCAGAAAATAATCTTTCAGCTCTACATGTGGATATACAGTAAAGACTCCCATTACGGATGCTTCTTATAAGAGGACACTTCCTGTAAGCGGGCAGATTTCATGGAACCAACGTTTTGCTATTATCAAGACATGCTAAATAGCCTCTTTTATGCCGACTCTCTAATACATGGACACGGACAGCACATAAAGCTCATTTTTAGTAAAAAAGTCTCTTAATTGGACAACTAATCCACGTCTGCGTAATTCAGAAAATAATCTTTCAGCTCTACATGTGGATATACAGTAAAGACTCCCATTACGGACGCTTCCTATAAGAGGACACTTCCTGTAAGCGGGCAGATTTCATGGAATTAACGTTTGCTATTATCAAGACACTAGCTAATTACCCTCTTTTATGCGGACTCTCTAATACATGGACACGGACAGCGCATAAAGCTCATTTTTAGTAAAAAAGTCTCTTAATTGGACAACTAATCTACGTCTGCGTAATTCAGAAAATAATCTTTCAGCTCTACATGTAGATATACAGTAAAGACTCCCATTACGGATGCTTCTTATAAGAGGACACTTCCTGTAAGCGGGCAGATTTCATGGAACCAACGTTTTGCTATTATCAAGACATGCTAAATAGCCTCTTTTATGCCGACTCTCTAATACATGGACACGGACAGCACATAAAGCTCATTTTTAGTAAAAAAAGTCTCTTAATTGGACAATTAATCTACGTCTGCGTAATTCAGAAAATAATCTTTCAGCTCTACATGTGGATACACAGTAAAGTCTCCCATTACGGACGCTTCTTATAAGAGGACACTTCCTGTAAACGGGCAGATTTCATGAACCAACGTTTTGCTATTAGCAAGACATGCTAATTACCCTCTTTTATACGGACTCTCTAATACATGGACACGGACAGCACATAAAGCTCAGTTTTAGTAAAAAAGTCTCTTAATTGGACAATTAATCTACGTCTGCGTAATTCAGAAAATAATCTTTCAGCTCTACATGTGGATATACAGTAGAGACTCCCATTACGGACGCTTCTTATAAGAGGACACTTCCTGTAAGCGGGCAGATTTCATGGAACCAACGTTTTGCTATTATCAAAACACGTTAAATAGCCTCTTTTATACGGACTCGCTAATACATGGACACGGACAGCACATAAAGCTCATTTTTAGTAAAAACAGTCTCTTAATTGGACACTTAATTTACGTCTGCGTAATTCAGAAAATAATCTTTCAGCTCTACATGTGGATACACAGTAAAGTCTCCCATTACGGACCCTTCTTATAAGAGGACACTTCCTGTAAACGGGCAGATTTCATGGAATCAACGTTTTGCTATTATCAAGACATGCTAAATAGCCTCTTTTATGCGGACTCTCTAATACATGGACACGGACAGCACATAAAGTTCATTTTTAGTAAAAAAAAGTCTTTTAATTGGATAATTAATCTACGTCTGCGAAATTCAGAAAATAATCTTTCAGCTCTACATGTGGATATACAGTAAAGACTCCCATTACGGACGCTTCCTATAAGAGGACACTTCCTGTAAGCGGGCAGATTTCATGGAACTAACGTTTGCTATTATCAAGACACTAGCTAATTACCCTCTTTTATGAGGACTCTCTAATACATGGACACGGACAGCGCATAAAGCTCATTTTTAGTAAAAAAGTCTCTTAATTGGACAACTAATCTACGTCTGCGTAATTCAGAAAATAATCTTTCAGCTCTACATGTGGATATACAGTAAAGACTCCCATTACGGACGCTTCTTATAAGAGGACACTTCCTGTAAGCGGGCAGATTTCATGGAACCAACGTTTTGCTATTATCAAGACATGCTAAATAGCCTCTTTTATGCGGACTCTCTAATACATGGACACGGACAGCACATAAAGCTAATTTTTAGTAAAAAAAGTCTCTTAATTGGACAACTAATCTACGTCTGCGTAATTCAGAAAATAATCTTTCAGCTCTACATGTGGATATACAGTAAAGACTCCCATTACGGACGCTTCTTATAAGAGGACACTTCCTGTAAGCGGGCAGATTTCATGGAACCAACGTTTTGCTATTATCAAAACACGCTAAATAGCCTCTTTTATACGGACTCGCTAATACATGGACACGGACAGCACATAAAGCTCATTTTTAGTAAAAACAGTCTCTTAATTGGACACTTAATTTACGTCTGCGTAATTCAGAAAATAATCTTTCAACTCTACATGTGGATACACAGTAAAGTCTCCCATTACGGACGCTTCTTATAAGAGGACACTTCCTGTAAACGGGAAGATTTCATGGAACCAACGTTTTGCTATTATCAAGACATGCTAAATAGCCTCTTTTATGCGGACTCTCTAATACATTGACACGGACAGCACATAAAGTTCATTTTTATTAAAAAAAAGTCTCTTAATTGGACAATTAATCTACGTCTGCGTAATTCAGAAAATAATCTTTCAGCTCTACATGTGGATATACAGTAAAGACTCCCATTACGGACGCTTCTTATAAGAGGACACTTCCTGTAAGCCGGCAGATTTCATGGAACCAACGTTTTGCTATTATCAAAACACGCTAAATAGCCTCTTTTATACGGACTCGCTAATACATGGACACGGACAGCACATAAAGCTCATTTTTAGTAAAAAAAGTCTCTTAATTGGACAATTAATCTACGTCTGCGTAATTCAGAAAATAATCTTTCAGCTCTACATGTGGATATACAGTAAAGACTCCCATTACGGACGCTTCTTATAAGAGCACACTTCCTGTAAGCGGGCAGATTTCATGAAACCAACGTTTTGCTATTATCAAGACATGCTAAATAGCCTCTTTTATGCGGACTGTCTAATACATGGACACGGACAGCACATAAAGCTCATTTTTAGTAAAAAAAGTCTCTTAATTGGACAATTAATCTACGTCTGCGTAATTCAGAAAATAATCTTT
The DNA here is from genome assembly GCA_929113105.1 of Agrypnus murinus. Taxonomy (NCBI): domain Eukaryota; kingdom Metazoa; phylum Arthropoda; class Insecta; order Coleoptera; family Elateridae; genus Agrypnus; species Agrypnus murinus. The sequence continues at coordinate 21,555,071 of OV816030.1, read as the reverse complement.
CAGCTCTACATGTGGATATACAGTAAAGACTCCCATTACGGACGCTTCTTATAAGAGCACACTTCCTGTAAGCGGGCAGATTTCATAGAACCAACGTTTTGCTATTATCAAAACATGCTAAATAGCCTCTTTTATACGGACTCGCTAATACATGGACACGGACAGCACATAAAGCTCATTTTTAGTAAAAACAGTCTCTTAATTGGACACTTAATTTACGTCTGCGTAATTCAGAAAATAATCTTTCAGCTCTACATGTGGATACACAGTAAAGTCTCCCATTACGGACACTCTCTATAAGAGGACACTTCCTGTAAGCGGGTAGATTTCATAAAACCAACTTTTTGCTATTATCAAGACATGCTAAATAGCCTCTTTTATACGAACTCTCTAATACACGGACACGGACAGTACATAAAGCCAATTTTTAGTAAACAGGGTCTCTTAATTGGACACGTAAATTGTTTTGTCGTCCTTATCATCTGAAATTTGACAACGGCAGTTCTCGTTTAGACATTTTTCCTTTATTAGGGGTTTCTCGGAACTAATTTTGATTAGTTTATTTTTTGTGTACATTTGTTTTAAAATGCATAGCATGGTACTTTTTAAGATTTGTTTTGTAGACCTAGTTCTCTTTTAGGTGGACACTTCCAATAACTGGACATAGTCGTCTTTTTTATGCGGACGTAGCCAACAAATGGACAAAAATTGCTGCACCGTCAGTGTCTTCTTGTGGGAGAGTTCACTGTACATACAATAAAGCTGTAAACCTAGTATAATAAATATCTAAATTTACCGTTTAAGAATATTAATTTAAAAAATCCTCAACTAAATTCACTGCTGAAGCCTGAATCTATATATTTAAAACACAAGGCTTATTTTTGTTCCAGTTCGTTTGAGAGATTTACGCGTTTCTTTGTTTAAATTAAAGTTTTCGCTGTGTAGATTAGTCAACACTACTTAATTTTTAGATTTTTTCATTGTTTATATTTTTAATTTGAAAAACTCTAAAATGTTTAATTTGAGACGGGCGAATCGGACATTCACTAGGGGCGCCCTCTCACTTTCTACGGTGGCGAGATTCGTAATAGGCCAGTAAAATAGAATCCGTTGGTGGAAATAAATGTTCGAAAGCGGGAGATCGTTTCGATCGCTTCGTTTGAGGTCAAATATAAGTATCCTAGGTTAGCACGGTCCCTCGACTCGAGCTTACCTGAGGGCATCAAAAGAACCACGAAATCTTCGGACCTTTTTTAGTTTTTCGCTTATAACTCCAAAGTGGTGCTTTCCAACGAAAACTTTACTATTACAAGAATTAAAAAGCATTAAATTCTGCGGCGGATGAGTATGCAACACTTCAAAATCGGTCCAGTGGTATGGTCGAAATCGACGGTCGAGAAACAACAATTTTACAAATTTTCGTTTTTGCGTCAGACCGGACGCCCAGAGGCTTTCCGTATAAAAAAACCCGTTGGACTCATTCTAATTGTTAAGGTCCAAGTGTACCCAGAAACGAGTGTTATTTGTTTCATAAATAATATAATAATGTGATAACTTTGGTTTTAAGTTAATAATCTAGGATCGTTAAAAACTTGCTTACCTAACTTGTTTTGGAAAAAAAAATTTTATTTAAATTATTTCACATGTTATACGTGAAAAATTAATTTTAGAAAAACTATACATTCAAAATTAACCAAAATAATACCACTTATATTTCATAGTATTTGAACTATTTTCCCAGAATTTTAAGAAAATCGTATGTCTAGCGACTAAATACACTAGAGTAAGACACCCTAACGGAGTTAACAAAAGGCCCCCAAAAACGTCAACAAAAACATAGAGCTAACAATGCTTTAAAATAATGCACGCAGCATTTTAAAAAGCTTACTTAGTGGTGGCTAGATTTTTGAATACAGTAAAACCAAAAAAAAATCCAATAGACTATAACAAAATAAGAGAGACCGTTTTTGTAATCAACATCATAATCATTATAGCCTCACGTTGGATGCCAGATTTATGTGACACCACTGGGGCACATAAGAAATAATTAAAGGCAGCTGTTCCGGCTCGTACAGAAGGAAGTTATGGACGTGGGTTACCAACTTTAATATGTTAATATGTTTAATATACAATACTTATAATCTAAGCTATCAAAGAAGTAAAATAAATGCATTAATAAATACACATCAAATAAATCTACACAACAATTCTCAATATCTCGAGAAAAATGGAGCTTCAATAGAAAACTTACAATAGCTGCAATCATTAGTTTATTTGTAGATCTTGTCAGTCAGTAGCAAGGCATACATAAATGCTTAAATCATTAATTATTATTATAGGAATATATTACATAGCAATCTTTTAACCAGTTTTAAAACAGGAAACTCTTTAATTTGTCAAGGTAATTGATATTTTGCATGTAAACCCGTTTGTTTGAACAATACTTAGTCATGTTTTAATTGATTTAATCAACTTTCCTTGTATCGATAAAAATAAAAATCTTAACACTATTATATTTTGATTAACTGCAGCAAAGTAATTTCCTGAATCACCTAAAAAACTACTAAAATCCGTGTAAAGCGTGATGAGAAAACTAAAATAATGCAATAAGGTAGTAGTATAGGTATAATATACGTTGATTCACACTTTTGCAGCCTTGGTTGTAATGTGAGTCACTGTATTGCAGCCAATTTATATTGTTATTAAAGTCCATTGTTTTTTTTCAGGTACATTGAGTTGTGTATTAATTCGATTCAAAAAACGAAAAGGTACTCACTGTATCATTTTATATTCATTATCATTAGATATCAATAACAAAAACAATAAAAGCAGCTTAATATTTTTCTTGGAAATCAACTTGATTGAGTTTTACACTGATTATTATTATTGTTTGACTTTTATAGTATGTTCAGAAAATTTATTACGTCGTTATAACAGAAAATGCAATCTGAATGATATTTTTTTCTGGCGAAAATATATCTGAATGAAGTAGTATAAGTAAAAACATTGTACACTGATTAAAATAGAATTAAGTACATCAAAGTACTTAGATATGTATTGATAAGGCTCATTTAACCTTTTCTTCTAACAAGCTTTTATGATTACAGCTGATAAATTAGATGCTATTTCTTGAGATATTGATTTTGAGTTACTCGTTGAGCATGAAAACTTGTGAAAATTGGAGTTCGGTGGAATTGGCTAATTTCTACATTGTTGTAGCTTGACCACAGCTATTATATGAAATATAAAGAAAATCAATAAAAAAGAAAGGCACAGAAAGATATTTCTGAGAGAAAAACTTCTGTCTCTGAAATTTCTACTTTTATACCAATTGCTCAAAAATTTCTTCAGATTCTTATAAATCTCACACAACTTCTTCCAATTCCCCTAATTTTATTTTCGCACGTGAAATAAAATCACTTGATCTAACTGGTGTTTCCAGATATCCAAAAAATCTTACTATGGCGTTTGCAAAAATAGTTCCACTTCCTCAATTTTATTTTTGAGGGTCACCAATAAGTTCTGTTATTTTAAAATCTGATCAAGCGATCGATTGCTGTGGAAGCTTGCAGTTTTCTTCAAATAATTTAGAATCATCTCCTCAACCGAGTGCACTTGCAGTAATGGCAGATTCTCAGTTGGTGGTTAGTAGGCGAAGTAAAATTTTTGCCAGAGTCCATGCTTTACGGGCAATTTTAAAAATTAACATCCTTTAGCCAAAAAACATAATCAAAACATAATTTTTAATTTTATTAACATAATTTGATGAACTTATTAAAAGGGCGGCTCAAATTTAATTCTGCAATTCTGCTTTAGAAGCTTATTATAAAAAAGCTATCCGTGACCCGCATGAGTTAACGCGAATACATATATGAATATTAATTTCATCGACTCGTATACCTCAAAACACTTTCACTACTCATTTCTTCAATTGCCGATAATTTGCTTTTCTAATTAGCAATTGGTTACATAAATAGAAAATCTTTCTTATAACAGTTAGATAAAATATGTACATAGGAAATGTTATCTTACGTATATTTATAAATCGTAAACACTTCCTAATATAAGTGCTACTACATACATACATGAAATTTATTTGTTTATTTAGTAAATCGGCATTTCCTTATTCAATGCTGTGCAGTTGCTATTATCAATTAAATTCTTCCAACTAAAAATAGTGAATTAGTGACAGTAAAATATCTCAGTGATATTTCGGTAGAATTGATAGATTTTTATGCGAGTCTAGCTGGAGAATATGACAATCAACTATACCTTGGCTATCTTGAACTAAAACGTTAATGATTAACTAATGATCCTAATGTTTACTATATAGTACTATTAATTAGTACCATTAATCTGCCAAGTAAACAAATTAGAATCAAGTTAAACATAATTAATTAATTAATAATTGCTTATACTTTATAATTAATAATTCAATACAACACGTTCATTATAAGATATAAATATTTCTCTGCAAATCAATTATATATTTTACGTTAAACTACTAAAGGTGGTACAAAGTATTAACACAGCATAAAAATATACAACATATTCACCCAATTGTCGGCACTTTAAAGTTGTTAAGCTAGGTTTTAATATTGCACACACCGCGATCAGTTCGTCGAGGCTTGCCGATCGTCATCGTCATTGCATGCTGGTAATAACGAGCATATATCACAGCATAATTGTTGTTCCGTAGCCAATTTTATAATAATGCAACTTTAAATGCATTAATAGAAAGGAATCTTAGTACGGTCCTGTGTAGTTCAACATCGCTCAGTTGGGTTAAAAATGCAGACGATATTTCGAATTACAAAGGGTGTTTTCTTTAATACCAAAGATCACGCTGATGTGTTCATACAGATGAGATTGTTTCGAGAATAAAAATGCAGGCTTTATCTTAAAGCAAATGGCGTCTTCGTAAATATCAAAGTTCACTGCAAAAGCTTTCCCACGGGAACAATTTGTTTTTTGGTAGCGAAAATACAGACAAAATTAAGTTTATAAAAATATATTATTAAAAATAGTATCGTCTTTTTAACAAAGAGAATTAATTGTCCTATCTTGAGCCTATCTTCAATTTATATGAATAGATTTTTCTGCACGCAGACAAATAAAAAACGGCTTGAAGCCACATGCAAAGCATCTCGTCCCTGAGAAGCAGATTTTAAGTCCAGTGCATCCCCTCGAAGATCTAGAATGCTCCAGAAAGTTTCTAAGTGTTTATTTTCTTATTGGCTAGATAAGTATTAGCCTCGTGTTTGATTGGGTATTTAATTTTCCCTTCTTTAAAATTCAAGTTCAGTATAGGGTTGCATTATTAATTTTAGGCAGTCTCGCATAGAAGTCTTTATAGTCAAGTCGAGCAGCGGCTTCAAGACGAGCGATAGGCCTCGTGCCTCCGTTGCGGACCATTTCGCTCCAAGAAGTCTGCCGAGTTGGGCACATAGTGAAGGCAATTAATGAATTTGTCAAATACCGCCAGATCAATATTGTGGCCTATTATTTGTTATCGTTTTGAGATTTAATTACGTTTTACGGTCATTTGTTTCTTGTCTAGTTTACCGTGAGAGTCTCGCACAGCAAGTCAAGAGTGGGGGTCTCGCATTGACAGCTAGTCAGGCAGTCTCATATTGCGAGTCTAGTACAGAGTCTGATAATAGAGAGAATTAAAAGAAGGGCCGGGCGGATAATTGTTTTCCCGCCGACCTGGGGTTTAACCTCGGAGTTGAGTTTAAGGAAAGGTTAAGGAAATTACAGTTTTCGTGAATGGAACAAAGTTACAGTTTGAAAAGTACGATTTAGTTGTGCTAATACCGTTTTGTGTAGTTTCGATTACAGTACAGAAAGCTTACTAGTTTCATTTTTAGGTGTAAATTTTGTTTTGTAAATCTCGAATTGAATTTTAAAGTTTGTCGTTTTTACCTAACCTAACTTAACGTAAATTATACTAATGGTGATTAGTTTTTTATTATTTAGTTTTAACCTATATTCTCTGGGTTATGTTTTGCTTGAGAACCCAGGTAAAAGAAAGACTTCGAGCAAACGCGCCCATATACTTTTATTATGTCTATTACACCTTATTTTCCTTTACAATTCGTAAGTCATGGAAGTCAGACATACGCCTGAGAGAAAATTTGTTAATAAGTGATCTTAAAAGCCGGAACATTATAAAGTAACGTAAGTATCGTATTTATGAGTTTTGCAGTAAGTTATCAGTATATGGATTTTTATAGAGTTACGTCCATCGCGCGGCGTATTTTGTTTTATATTCAGAATAATTTCGAGTAACGAAAGTGTTATGTAACAATCTTCTGACGGCTCTATCAGAGTTTTCTTGATGTGCGGGAAAACTAGAGTTGTACCTCTCAAAACAATCTCCATCTCACGTTTGGAATTGTGCGATGCTGTAATGGCAGCAGAATTGATGTAAAGTCTCACTGATGCTTTGAAGAAGCAGATCACGTCTGACGATACGATCGTTTGCGAGACTCCCAGACATCATGACATTTGTGGCTAACCGAATAGCTTTCATTCAAGATATCGTCGCTTCTTCGCCATGATATTAAGCCCCGTCAGCAGATAATTTGGCTGATAGTACCTCACGCGGACTTTTGCCCTCGCAATTGCTAAATCATAGTTTGTGGTGGAAGGGACCTCCATGGCTCTCTCATCTTCTAGACTCGGGGCCACAACAATCTTCATTCTCTGCATGTTACTTTCCGCAAGAAGAACGTAATAATTGTATTGACAGTTACTAATCCCATATAATAGATGATCTAATAATTGATCTAAATAAATAAATTATCCTTAACGATTAAAGATTAACCGAAGTGGGGTGTGGGGCCCTCTTAGAAAATATTATCCTGGGTCTTAAAATTAACCCCGCACGCGCCTGCCCGTAGTCACTCAACAGGCCGAGAATAGTTGTTATTATGCTGTAGTATTTGATATGTGATCTACTTTGACAAGTAGGAGTGCCCAAGTTGATTGTAACTTTTCTAAAAAGATATATATTCTTTTTATACTACAAGAAAAAGCTAGGCATTTAAACGGAGTAGGAAAAAAAGACGAGCAGAGAGCTGGACGACTGATTTTTGTGTCAACAACGGAAAACGTGATTTATGAAAACGATTTTCGAAGATGGGTCTCTTCGTTTGGACTTCGGACATCTGATATAAACATGTTTTTCATATCGTTCATACAAATTGGGTATTAGAATAATTATTTCCTCTAATATGAATTCATACCCATTTTACCCATTCATGAACAGAAGATGGTACATCAATCTTTTTGAACCGGATTGTTAAAATAGAGAAAATTTGCGTTCATCATTATAATCCATAGATGAACGTAAGGTCCAAAAAGTGGAAACATGCTGGTTCCACTCAGACTAAAAACCCCGGGTGCAGAAATTTGCCGAAAAACCTTTTGCCTCCGTTTTCTGGGATAAATATGGAAAACTTCATTCAACCAGAAAAACCAGTGACGAATTTAGTGTCACCTGGAAAATTTTGCAAAGATGTGCTGTTCCTGCAAGACGTTGCACCTGCACACAATTAACATTGCACCCTGCAGAAAATTAATTAATTCGTCGACCAAACGCCCCCTTGGGTCTATTATCTCAAGAAAGGCTTCAAAAGGCGAACATTTATGACAAACGAAATGGTGATCGATGATGAAGATACCTAACTTGAAGATCAAGAAAAATCATTATTATTTTCGTTACAGTGCTCTGTCGCGGCAATTTTTAAGCTCGAGATCAAAGGCTAATGAGTCGTACTTTAAGAGGCCAAGAGCCTGAAGAATAACATCGGACGCATAACAAGCTAATTTTTTTGTATTTGTTTACATAATAGTACATTATAAAAAGTATTAATTTATTGTAAATTTTGAGGTTAACTTAATATATTTAGTTTATAATATAGTTTATAAAATCATATAAACATTTATATACATATTTAGTTATATACCACTTTGTCGGTTGTGTATCTGACAACGAATATAAAATATTATATTACATAACGAGAGTGTAATTTTTTGTAAGAGCGTGAATATTTACAAGGAAATCACACAAGTACAAAACACACTTTCCACCCGGTTATGTACAATATTTCTCGTATACGACCAGAAAAATAAAAAAATTTTATGCTCACAAAGTAAAAGTACTTTTAAGCATCTGAGTCCACCACCGACTTGTGAGTTTTATCTTTTTGCCTAACTCTCGAAAATATGCCATTGATGTTTTAACATCCTTTTAATTGCGTCACTTCATAAATTGATTGTACGCTATTTGAAATCTCTCCTGAGATTATTTTGGTAATAAATTAAGGACGCTGTTTTGTGCTGCCTGTAAAATATCCGGTAGGGTGTCTTTCAAACCAAAGAAAATTTTATCAGTACGTACTTATAGTCTTTATATTATTCACATATATGTACGTTAACAGTTTCAGCAAAATACTGATGTAAACAGTAAACTATTATGGCAGGGACCGTGATTCTGGCGTTTATAAACAAAAGACTCACCCACACATTGAACTAGTACATAATACCGTCTCTGATTACTTATTTGTTTAAAATATTCTAAGTAAGAAATTATTAAACCTTTTTAACAATAACTCTAAAATATATTCATTAAAACCTTACAATAGTAATTTAAATTAAAATAATATCACATTATATTGTTGGACATGTATTTAATATAGTAAACATGTTTAAAAATTATGTTTTTTATTTTGTAGTGAATGGTTGTTTTGGTGTAATGATAATTGGTCCAGTGAAAATATGTTGTCAAATATGCCAATCAGTAGCTTTATATGAAATAAATCAAGATTAAAGTATCAAAGGTTTATGTTACTTGCTAGGTACAGTTACGGTCGAAACATTTTCAACGGTAACTTATCAAGTTGGCACATTTATCTGATATTCACATCGAATAAATCTGGCTTGTATGCCATTTACGACATTTCAGATGAATAAAAGTGACGTCACTTATGAGAATTAAAAAGTCGAAATTACGCAGTCGCAATAGACCGTTGATAATTTTTCGGCCGCAACTGTACTTCATACATTTTGATCGTGACATTCAATTCACTTGAGAAAGTAAAACAAGCTAGCGTGTAATGTTCGGTTTTCTAGGTAACTTGATTGTACGATATGAGTTACTTTCTGATATGGTCGTAGAAAAAATATTTTTTAATTCCTCTTATAAGTCACTAGATGTTCCCTGACTAAAGAATAAAAAAAAATTGTAGACTAGACAGTTCCCGCTTGGTGTATGACATACGATGAGAGTAAAACATCGAAAACACACAGGTCGTGGCGAAGGGCTCAGGGTTAATAAGAGAGAGAGACCCATCAGCAAGTACGCCAGTGGCGTAAAGTAAACTGTAACGATCTCTGTTGTTCGCTATAGAAACAGTCATTATAAAATTATTTTATAATTATCATTACAAAATTATTTTATAATGACCTATCCGATCACTTGCCATTTTGGAATAGTGCGTTATTACCCGTGAACTGTTATGACGTGCACACAACACAGGAACATCCCTTTACAAACATTTCCTCTTCGGATTTTGAGCAGGCATAGTCTGTATATCGTTTCTACTGCTTTTGTGTCAACAAACGTTTCCTAAATGACTGTAACAGAAATTCCTTTATTTTAACAAACGATTTGTTTAAGAATCCCGTTTGAACATCGTAGCATCTACAGACCATTCTCTAATTAATTTGTAAAGAGTGGTTATTGTAGCGTTTTGGAAAAAGAGAGAATTGTATAAGTTTAAAAATGAGGGAAATATGTAGTATACCTTTCTTAAGATCGACAGAAATGGTAGAGGCAGTTGTTTTAGTTGCTATGTGTATTCTGTACACAACAACATTTATTAATTGAACTTAAAATCTAATTAAATTTTAAAACCACGTTAAATTTTATTTTTAATTAATTCCCAAGATTTGACACTTTTTTAACTTTTTGGGGGTTGGCATTTTAAGTTAACGTTTCTAGCTTTAAAAATAAAACAGTAATAAAAGTGAAGTGGAAGAGTGAGGTAAAGAACAAGTTTCTGCTAGGCAATTTTTTAAATTATAATTAATTATAATAAGTGTGTCCCTATTACTACAAAAATCAGAAACAATGTTTAATATAATACTTAAAAATACAAATTGTATTATTATGAAAGGGTCAACACAGAACGCAGAATACAAATTTTATTTAATATAAACTTAGTAAATTGATAACGAATGTAAAGCAATTAACTAAATAAATAAATAAACTAAATACAATTAATTTAAATTAAAGCGCTCAAAAATTAATCCTTCTACCGCTTTTCCATTTTTTAATTAATCATTTTGACAATAGAAGTATTATGATTTATTAATAGTATAATATTTGACAATTAATGCACAACCAAAGAGATGCAACATTTAATCTTGACTAACTTAATGAGGCTGAAATCTCATTTTAAGTAATTCTTCGTTTACGCTATTAAGTATTTCTTTCAGTGGAATAAAATATCTTGATAAAATCTTAAGTTTAGATTGTTGTTAAAGCCAATTGAAATTTGAAGAAAACAACAAATAATTAACGAATTCGTGTGAAAGTTACTCCCTGCTAATTAAGAGTTTGTTAAAAATATTAAAAAATATTTTTAATTAATTAACAAGATAATTAGCAGAAAAGAGAAAGGCCTCTTATCTAATTAGCATAAATATTTGGATGTGATTCTGACTCTTTCCTGGATTTAAGGCTTGATCAAGAACAAACTTCAGATACTTGATTTTAGAGCAATTACAGTTTTTATTAACAAGATTTATAAGTACTTTATTAATAAGTACAGTCCTATTTAATCTGTTCATGGTCGTGATTACAATTTATTGGTCGATTAATTGAGCCATCGAAATACTTCCTGTAAACTACTTCTTTCTGGAAATTTAATCTTATCACAGCAAGTGTTTTCTAAACACTAATGTCCTATTTGGATTTACCATTATTTAGATTCTTTGAATTAGTTTTTCATGAAGATGTTCTGATTACTGATTTCAGAATTGTTATTTACTAACGCTCATAGATTCTTTTTCATCTGAAAAAATAGACACTTTCGGTGACGGGACGGAGCTTTCCAGTTTTCCAACATAATAATAAGAATCAGCTTAATTAATTAATTTATTAGAACTAATTAAATCAGTCTGTTAGTTTAAAATCAAGTAATATTATTTAATCAGTTTCGAAAGTGTGTTATTACATAACATAAAACATAACTCTTCCTGCTACGTTAAGATTAGTATTATCGTAAATAGAATGTCAGTGACTAGTTAGTTCATTGATAAAATCTCGAAAAGGTATAATTTATGAACTCTTACTGGAAATTCAGAATCAAGAGCCATGTATGGTCAATTTAATATATTGCAGTTCACGATATTGTCGAAAAGATATAAGTTACCAAATGGATAGATTAGATAATAAGAATAAAAATAAGAATTAAATTACAATATACATGTCACCATATTGTTATTATTAGATTAATCTCTCACTGATGAGTCAAAAATTCATATAAAAATTTATTTCTAAAATTTGAAATAATTATAAATTTTTAATTAAGACATAAAATCACGACTTGTTACCTAATACAAGGTCATGAGTAAAGTTAATTCATAAATAATTATTCACAACAATTAGATATAGAAAAACTTTTTCCGCTAGTGCTACAAACTTATTAAATTAGTCTGGCTTTAGTAAAGTAAATTATGAACTTATTCAACATCATAAATAGATAAATAAATTCTGCATTATATTATAATATGCATAAATTATTATAATAATATAAAATTGACGTCGACACTATCCTATGTAAATAGGAAAAGGTTAAAATTTAAATAAATCGAAAACCCACTGCAATCAATGTACTAATGCAAACGGTAAGTCGCAGAAATTCTGTCATTTAAATTTGTTTGTTACTAATTGAAATAACTCCTACATATTTGTTTATTTATCCATTAAGTATGTAATTTGTTACATTTTATGCAAAAATCTAGCATCAGCAATAACAATTAGGAATTTGGTCAAAAATATTTTACCAATGAATAATAAATATCAATAACAAAATAAATTTTCAAAAATAGACTCTTAAACATTGCGTAATGATATTTTCATTTACTAAATTCAATAACATTATATAATAAAAAATATATAAATACCTCCTAAAACTATACATTGTTGAAATAGAAGAATCACCAAGCAGGCTTCCAAATACACCACCAATTGTATCCTCCGCACCCCCATTCTGGTACCTGTAAAAAATATTTTTGTCTTTAATGACAATTGCTAACATTCCACAAGTTAATAATAATAATAATAACAGAAAAATGCAATTTGTTAAAGCGAAACGAAAAAATATTTTGCTTTTTTCATATCACGAATTGCTTGGATTGTTATTACGGTTGATGCACTAAAGCTTCTTTTCTTTGGAATGCTGTTGATGGTTAGGAATTTAATGCCATAATCTGTAACCGGCAATAAAAATAACAATAAGAAATAAATTTTTATGTCCGACAGAATGCATTCTCGCGCTTTTTATTTTTCATTTAAAATTGTATCATCATACACACGCCAACTAAAATCTTAGAATCTCAAGAAAAAAAATATCATCATTAGAGAGACTGCATGGTATCAAGTAGTGCTTCAATTATTTTTCCAATTACACCCATGAATTCACCATCCCATCATCAAATTTTTCCACTTTTTACTATTTTTTAATAAATTCCACAATAATTACGCTAAAATTTATTAAACACGTTCAGGTCAAGTTCAATGTTCTATAATGACTGTTGGTAAGTATGACAAGGACGAATTTACTATAGACAAAAATAGAAATAAGTGCAATGATCAAGCCATAATTTAGTTCTTGCCAATGTTAAATTTGTTTGGATCTCTTCGGGGTATTCGTTCTGTTTGGCTTTACTGGGAAGATTTTTCTTCCACGTGAAAAAGGAGAAAATCAATCAATCCATATACTAGTAGTGTCACCACAAAGCAACCTTGTAAATAATGGATTCGAAATTTTTATAGCCTTAACCGGAAAAGACGTCCGAGAATGTTACAACACAACCGTGTGCAACTTTCCAGATAGTCTATCCACCAGTTTTTGCTACTTGCATAGTGTAATTATCGAAGAATCTTCGTCTGTGACCTTCAAGATCAGTCTGAAGCTGGAGAATACGCACATTGACGATTATAAATTCGCTGAGCTGACGATGGATAATAAAAATTAATAGTTCGTAAAGAAATATTTTTTATAAATGTTAATAGAAGTATTTTTTATATAGTACCTTGCGCTGCAACAAATCACCTTAGATAAGATCAGGATATTACCTACTTATTGATTTTGCATTCTTTAATTAAGGCAACAATTAACGCTTCTAATAAATGAGGTATTACACAAATGTTACCTTATTTAAATTTCTAATTAAGACGATCCTTCTATTAATTATTATGTGATCCTATCTATCGATTTGTGTTATTAATGGATGAACTAGCTATTAAAACTTGCTTTAATTAATTATACTAACAATAAGTGTCCAATAATAAGAGTGCCCTAGAAAAGGAAGCTTCTAGTGACTATCAACCACTAAGGTATGGTCGTTTGTTTAGAAAACACCCTGTATATTTATTTTTTATATTATACTTAAAGAAGACAATAGTGTTATTAATCTAAAATCTAAGCGCCCAAAAATAGTTTCAGAATTTTGTTACCGCCGTCTCCAAACTACAGATTTATTTTATGTATTTGACTAGTGCCAATACGTATTTCGGTAACTGGTTAATAGTGAGTTAAATACAAACGTGTGATTCCAAGACACCGTTTAAATATAATATTAACAAATTTTATGAATCCTTAAAAAAATATTTTGTTGATTCTAAAAAATATTCGTTTTTATTAGGTAGATTTGTTGCTTCAACAAAATATTTAATCATATTTTTGTTAGATTTTTGATATTTCCAACTTGGCAAGTTGCTTGTATTAAATACGAATAAACTTTGTTATGTAGATTAAGATTGAGATGATAATTATTTAGATGATATGATATTTTATTTTAAACCTTATGAAATTAATACATTAAAAAAAAGCTTCTTGAGTAAGTAAACATTTTCCCTCTCAAAATATGAATTTGACTATTTACACATCACTTTGTTCTGCTATTTTTTTAATTAACAACTCACTACACTGAAGTTTTCTGGTTACTCTGTTCAAGGCCGTGCCCAGAATGGGGTTAGGGGGATTACCCCCCCCCCCCCCCGAAATCTGTAAAATATATCTGGAATAAGGTGAAAATCAGGTAGTTTTATGTACATCCCATACACTAATTCACATTTTTCAATTTTTTTTAAACACTCTTAGTTTTTCTAAATATAAACTATTAATAGTAGCCCTGGACTGGAATGTACTAAAACTAATTAATAAAATATATACAGCTGTATTTTATATAAAAAACAAGTTACAACAAACATTAACTTAATATACCAACTTTAGTAAGACAGGTCAAGGGAAATTAGATTTTGTATTGTGAATGACATATAACGAAGTTTAGATGTTCTACTGTGATGCAAATAGCATATAGTTTATATGATGTGTAATAAAATTTGGTAAAATGTATTACATTGCATTATTTACTTTAGAACCAACCCCCCCCCCCCGAGATTTTTCTCTGGGTACGGCGTTGACTCTGTTAATGCTTGTAGATTTATTCTTTTAAATTTTACCTCAACTCTGCCTTTGTGAATTACCACGAAGATCGGTTCGTCTCTCAAATTATGGGCCAACTCTCTCTAAATGCTGAATTCAATCAACCTTAGATAGTAGCTTTGACTCTGCACCTCAAATACTGTCTTCTCTCTCTTCAAGAAATAAATTCAAAAGGAATTTCTTTTATATTCTGATTCCATTGTTGTTATTATTTATTATAATAATTAATTATTTTAACATATTTAATTTCTAAAGATTTTCTAAATTTTCTTAAACAGCTTTTAACAAGGTCTGTTCTGTTATTTTAATTTTTACTAATTTTTTTTCTTTTGTTTTTCCGTCAAGGGAAACCATTCTCAATTATCTTCCGGGATGATCCCTTATCATCTTCTAATGGTTTGAAAGATTGTTGATACTTGTTATACTTTACGGTACTAATATTGTATATATGAAATTCCATTTCTTTGCCTACTAACGTTTTTCGTAACTATAACATTTCTGTCATTTCATGTTTCTAAAGCGTAAATACTAATCTACCACATTGTTTTATTTCTTTTTCTAACTCGCTGCAATCTTATACAGGGTGGTTCATTAACTTTCGTATATATCAAATGTGTGATAGTATTCATCGATAAGAATAAAAATCCTTATGTCATTTTGTTATTTTATGCGCATCGAAAAAATTTGCTAAAAAGGCAAACTCTTGGGAACTGCTGGAAATAATAGTCAAAATCAACTGTGACATCACCTAGCATACGCTGCATCAATGTATCAGATATCACGTGAAAATGCAGTTAGGTACATCCAACTGTGATTCTTAAACCAGTGACCACCAATACACTTTTCAAAAACAATTTCTTTTCTTGGTTATTATGAAAGATAGGCACTAATGACATTAACCTTTTTTATTGGATTTTATATGTACTATCCTGTACCTGTTCAGAGGATACGAATCTTAGTTGAAACACTTGAATGCTGTTAATTCGGACAGCATTTAAGGATGCTGTCAGTTGCTACCTTGTTTTCGGAGCTAAAAGAAATGTAAAATAGTATAACAAAAATTATCTCCTGGACATTTAAGAGAAATTTAATTATTATTAATTTATTTTTTATATTTATGTCGCTATACTTTTGGTTTATATACGTCTTACGTGCTTTTTTAATTCTAACAGGAAAAGAAGTAATATTGAAAATAATAAAAAACTTCACCGCAGATTTCCCATCGAAGGCTTCTAGAATTCATTTTTAATGTTGAGAAATACACTTTAAGATGTCGGAATAAATTTGAAAAATTTTACGAAAAGAAACAAACCATTCAACCATTTATTATTATTGAAACTTTATTTAATTTTCAAGATATTTTTTGTGGATTTTGTTTTATAACATTTTAGTTTTTATTTGAACATTACATGCAGAGGATATATGTTTCAAAATATTTAATTTATTTTTAATTTAAGAAATCGTTTACACGCTGCAATACTTTGACAATTTCTGCAAATTTTGAAATAATTTATATCTTACATATTTATCTTATCAATGAAATGAGCAAGAATAGTTGAGGTAAATGTAAAGTATATTTATATGTTGTACCTAGACACCATAAAATATAGCATCATGCTATCAATGCGGTCGAGTTTAGAAATGCCCATTTCCCCATTCAACGCATCGGTAGTACTAGCTTTCCTCGTACTTGTTACGTTTAGTATTATTTGGACAGAATCAGGTTGTAATTCAGAGGTTGAGATTATGATATTTATTTATATATTTATCCCTAATGGAAATGCGTTCTCTTATCCACTTAAGCTTTAACAAGACACTAATAATTATTAGAGGTTATTAATATAAAAATAATAATACATATCAGTTTTTATATTATTAGATTATTTATAATTGTTCATAACCAGCAACAAAAATAATTCTCGAAATAAATATAAAAGCGCTATTAAAATCTTTGAATCAAAACAAAATAAATATAAAACTCGACAAGATAAATAATAATGAAAGAAAACAGCAGCCACGCGTTACATGACGCGTTCATTGTATGACGGTAAAGAGACATATCTATAAAAAGAATTATGTTAAGTATAAATTTTCTATATTTTTTACAAATGCCTTTTATGCTTACAAAAGGTGAAATGAAAAAAGTGTCCAGAAAAGAGTAAATCATGTGGTTAAGAAATCCTCTTTTTGGTAATTGTTTTTCTTTTCTACCAATAACTTTACTTCTAAAACATAATCTACCCTGTGTGTCCTTTTAACACCTTCTTACACTGTTTACATAGGAGGAAATAGAAAAGGCATGAATGAATTTAGAGAAAACCTGAGGAATCTGCTGGCCTGGAAACTGTTCACAACTAAATAGATTTAAAATCATGTTTTGAGTTTCATAATTTTAAGCTTTAGTGACAGAAGATTTGAAGTAATTAGAAAGTTATTTATGTTTTATAATTTCAAAATTCACCTGTTTATAGTTTCTAATTTATAGAGCTTGAAGGTTTCAACGAAACTTAATTTTAAAGTATTTGATAAATGCGGTGTTTCAGACGCTCAGAAAGTTACCAAGTGTTCCAAGTTTCAGTGTCAATTTATGAAGATTTTATGTTTTAACAAATTCATCGTTTTAAACATCATCGTTAAAAAGTTTATTAGACGAGAAATTAAAAAATTACAATATATCGAAGCTTCATACTTTCAGCACAGGTCAATATCAAGTTTAGAAATTTCAAACTAGATCCTTGCGAATTACGAGCTGCAGTACACTTCGCCGTGCTGTCAGATGGGCACGTTAAGGAGTCGGTCCCGACAACCACAGAAACATCTTTCTGTGGTTGTCGTTAAAGATAATACCACCCTATAGCACGCACAAGTATGTATTTACTTCAGTGGTTCAAAGTTTTCAAGATTTCAACAGCTTCAACAGTTTGGGATCTTTCGACTTCAAGGTTTGCAAGTTTAAACGTTTTGGAGGTACGATCAGTTTTTGTCTAACAACCTTAGAATGTTGGAGTGTAGTGTTTCAGTTTACTCTTATATTCTAGAATTTCATGGATTCAATTTCAAAATTTAAATTGTGTTAAAAAGAATTTTGAAAATTTCATGCCACCTAACCGTCTGATTTTACACTTGCGGTATTTTACAACTCTAAAACGCCAAAATTTGAGCTCTCTATTTTTCTTCCAGAACTTTTTTTTGTAAGGTTTCATAACCACAGAACATTGGGTTTTCCTAGAGCAATACAGTTTTGGCTGTAAATAAAACAGCCAAGAAATAAAAAAGTAATATTCAAATATGTGGATATATACCCGATGTTCCATTTAAAGATCGGCAATAGGGATCATTTCCGGCAAATCAGGAAGTCGCCCGTCTTGGATCTCTATGCCACAAAATCGGAATTTACGTCTAATATATGCTTACATCAAATTTCAACATAATCCATTTATAAACGATGCATTTGATTTTGTTTCAATTCACCGTGTCAATAGTTATTCTTCGTGTTATTCATTGTTCATTATTTGGCTGTCTTGGGTTTTTAATCAAATCTATGAACGGATATCCGGAAAGGAATCCCAAGCTTTCCAACACTTTTCTTTTCCTTTCCAAAAATATGAACAAGTAGTACTTATCGTAACGACGCAACCTGTGCATGAATGAAACAATAAGGACAGCACAAGACTCGTGTCTACTTAGCACCCTTAATTTCTTGAAACCAGAACATTCTTAGAGTTCTGAATAAATAGAGTTCTAGAGTTCCTTACAATATTAACAATCGTTTTCTTGTTTTTTTCTTGAACTATGTGGATTTTATTTTTAGATTTTTTTTCTTTGGTTCTTTAGTTCATAGGTGAATAATAAATAAGTTTTTTGTATTAAACGACGTTTCGAAGGAGGGTTTCCTTCTTTATCAAATTTATTTGCATCGTAGACGGCTAATTATTATGATATGTTATTATTGATGTTTATTTATTTAATTTACACGTTTTTTTTTATTTGTTGAAACAAGTTGGTTTGTTTTGTCATTTTGACAGGAAAGAAAAAAAGGAAACCAAAACTAAACCATTACTTTCTTTCCTGTCAAAATGACAAAACAAACCAACTTGTTTCAACAAATAAAAAAACATGTAAATTAAATAAATCAACATCAATCATAACATATCATAATAATTAGCCGTCTACGATGCAAATAAATTTGATAAAGAAGGAAACCCTCCTTCGAAACGTCGTTTAATACAAAAAACTTATTTATTATTCACCTATGAACTAAAGAACCAAAGAAAAAAATCTAAAAATAAAATTAACAATAGTTCTGGTATTTTAAGCACGGAAATCGAAAAAATGATTTTAGGGTGCTAACTTCACGCAGCACCCTTATTTTCGCAAAAAAGAGTTCTGGTGGCATTTTTCGGCATAAATGTAAGAGTTCTAGAGTTCCTTATAATATTAACGATAGTTCTGGTATTTTAAGCCTAGATGAATTTTACGGTGCTAACTTCACGCGGCACCCATATTTTCGCAAAAAAAGAGTTCTGGTGGCATTTTTCGCCATAACTGTAAGAGTTCTAGAGTTCCTGATAAACCATTTGAATAGTTCCGGTTAATGAACAAATATATAAACAATTAAAAAATTTACTATAAAATTAAATTTGTCAAAATGACGGTTCTGAGCATTTCTGAGTAGCCCCCAAAGAGTTCTGTATAGAACTAATATTAGAACTCCTAATTAAACAATATTTTCAATTGTTATAAACAAATTAATAGTGCTACTTCAGAAAAACGTTTCGGACCGGTGGAAATGTAATTTGACCAGCTTGACGATAGTTCTGAGCAGCGTTCTGAGTAGCCCTCGAAAGGTTCTGTACAGAACTGTTAACAGAACTCCATAATTAACAATAGTTTAATTGTTATAAGCAATTTAAAGTTCGTAATTAAGAAAAACGTGATTTATTGAACTCGAACAATAGTTCTGAGCAGAGTTCTGAGTAGCCCTCAAAGAGTTCTGTACAGAACTGTTATCAGAACTCCAGAATTAACAACAGTTTAATTGTTATAAACAATTTAAAATTTATAATTAAGAAACACGTGATTTATTGAACTCGAACAATAGTTCTGAGCAGGGTTCTGAGTAGCCCTCAAAGAGTTCTGTACAGAACTGTTATCAGAACTCCAGAATTAACAACAGTTTAATTGTTATAAATAATTTAAAATTCATAATTAAGAAACACGTGATTTATTGAACTCGAACAATAGTTCTGAGCAGAGTTCTGAGCAGAGTTCTGAGTAGTCCTCGAGGAGTTCTGTACAGAATTGTTATCAGAACTCCAGAATTAACAACAGTTTAATTGTTATAAACAATTTAAAATTCATAATTAAGAAACACGTGATTTATTGAACTCGAACAATAGTTCTGAGCAGAGTTCTGAGTAGCCCTCGAAGAGATCTGTACAGAACTGTTATCAAAACTCCAGAATTAACAACAGTTTAATTGTTATAAACAATTTAAAATTCATAATTAAGAAACACGTGATTTATTGAACTCGAACAATAGTTCTGAGCAGAGTTCTGAGTAGCCCTCGAAGAAATCTGTACAGAACTGTTAACAAAACTCCATAATTAACAATAGTTTAGTTGTTATAAACGATTTAAAATTCATAATTAAGAAACACGTGATTTATTGAACTCGAACAATAGTTCTGAGCAGAGTTTTGAATAGCCCTCGAAGAGTTAAGGCTGCTGTGCCCCCCCTCCATGTTTTTGTATGTAGTGCCTTAAAAAATGTAAAAAAAAAGAAAAGTTCATGTAAAGTTCTGTTTCAGCGATTATTTCTCTATCTGTTTTACTGTTTCCGAAAAAACGATTAAAATATAAACAGATAAAAGTGGCCTCTATTGGGGTTGGGAGCAGAGGGGTCCAGTCTGATTTGTCGATATGAGTCTATTCGAAAATATAATCATTTTGATTAGTTCTAGCCATGGTTAAAATGATTTGGTTCTACTTAAAAGTTAAATCAAGTCACCAGGTTATAAGATCAAAACCGAAGGAGGGGAGATAGAAGGGCGTAGGCTACTACGTGAACCTATAGATACAAAAACAAAGAGAAAGAGAAGAGATTTGTCATATGCTCTGCTCGGAAAGGAATATGAAGAAGTTTTTATGATGTTAATATGGAGAAAAATCGAAGATATTTTGAAACCTACAAAATAGAAAGGCAAATTGGTTTGGACATTGTTTAAGAAGACATTATCTGAATTCCTTAATTGACCATGGACTTAATAGTCATTTTTAATTGAAAATTGTTAATAATAATAGACATTCCTCATTCAAATTAAAAGTACTATTAAACATAGTAACGTGACTAATAAAGCACTAGGACCCACATTAAAAATACACTCTAAAAAATTCCCCTTCAATTTACCCTAAAAAATGGACGCAACTATGTTACCTCCATTTTTTGGGGTAAATTTACTTCAATGTGTAATTTTCATAGGAAGTGGGAAATCTCAATATTAGGTTAAATTTGCATTGTCATGTTTCCTTTTTAAATAAATTTACAGATTAAAATTACGATCTCAATGCAATCTTACATTTTAACATTAAAACACCTGCGTAAAGTTATAACTTTACCTAATATTGAAATTTCCCACTTCCTATGAAAATTACACTTGGAAGTAAATTTACCCCAAAAAATGGAGGCAACATAGTTGCCTCCATTTTTTAGGGTATAATTCACCGGTAATTTTTTAGAGTGTACCTTTAAAAGTTTTGTACCATGAAAATTTATATCCTACCACACATACAATACACTTAAAGATTTCACAAATAAACACCAGATTTAAAAATTAATGATGTCAAGTTTTCTTGACTTTCCCCCTTTTTAAGGTCGTCATTATCTAGAATTACCCCATTTTTTAACATTAACATAGAAATTGCAATTAAAAATATGTATATCGTCCTTTACAAAAGATACATACTTGCAAATTACATTTTTTAGAGATACTTAAAGCAAGGTTAAAACAGGTTAAGTGATATTAAATTATGCATTTCTATTATTTGCCAATATCTGCTTCCATAAAAAGCATTAAAAAGTTCCTCTTTGCTGTTATATATTCATTTCGTGTCATTAGTAGAGATTAAATTGTTTCTAAGTATGAAACGTAATTCCATTTCTACGAGACTTGTTTAGTTCAAGAAAAGTTTTTGGGAAATTTTTTTGAAGTGAGCTATTGTTATCTCAAATTGATTTTTAATGAGAAAGAATTTTGTGTATCGTCACGATTCTGTTGTTTTGGTACAATTTACGTTCACTTCTTGTTTCTAATGAACTAATCAAATTATTTAAATTTCATAAAAGAAATATTTTTAGCACTTATTGTTATCTTTTGGAAAGTACCGTGTTCGGAAAACTGTGCTGGATCATACGTCTTAAATATGAAATGTAGGTATTAGCTTAACAAAATCAACCTTGACTTTTTGAGCTGGTAACAAGAAAACTGAACTAAAATATGAAGACAAAGATACCTACGTATTTTCAATTAAATGTTTAGAAATAATTTTATTTTGCCGATAGAAGTCTGTTGTGAATTGAATTAATATTGCACATCTTAGTACATTTCAAAAGTAAATGCCTTTCACCGTAATTGCTTCTTAAGATAGTTAGAAATTAATTAAATATCAGAAAAAAGGAGAATAATTCTGCTTTTTTGTTGCCTTTACGATCATTACCCGCAATTGAAATACGAGCACTCTTAACGCAAACTCTTAGCCCAATAAACATTTTAAATTTATTTATTTATTATTTATAGTAACGCCTGGTTATATACAGGATATATAAAAGTATCAAAAGTATATAAGAAGACTCAGAAGTTTATTCGAGTTTTACAAGATTATTGTAAGCTCCAGATATATAATTCAGTGATATAAACGTTCCCATCACCATTTTATAAAATTTATAGCAACCGTTGCCATGATAGTTGCATTTACATAGTGGCACTGTTAATTACTTTTATAAATCCTAGGAGATAATAATGTATAACTATAAAACTTTTGGTGAGCAATTTGGTAAACAATATTTTCTTTATAAACATACGTAACTTTCAGTGCCTACAAATTATCCTTATAAACCATGTTAGGAGCTGCCCTGCTTTTAGTACAAAAGATGGCGATGTAAATAATTATTTGTTGAGTGTTGCAATTTAAATGGACAGGGCAGGGCCTTATTAAATACTTGGAAAAAGTTAAATACAGCAATATTTTCAATGGAAAGCTACAAAGATTTTTCGCATCTTTTTTTGCGAGAGGCCATAGCAGTGGGGATGAGAATTACGCTCAGGTTCTTCCGTTTGTACAATTTTAGATAACATTCTGAAAAACCGCACAAAAGATTAAAATTTATTGAGGTTAGATCATTTTCTATTATCATTGATTGGGTCTTTTAAGGTAATTCTGGTTAATATAGAATTTTTAAAATGTACTACTGGAATATTTTAAGTTTTATAACAAAACTTTCAGTAACGTTATATAGGGTGTTTTGGAAAATGTGTCCTTCCCGTTAAAGGGCAATAGGGAAACATGTGTAGAGTAGCATCTTATTAACAATTTACTAAAATACCCCTTTGAAATGACAACCCCCCTTATAAAAATAATATGCACGCCACTGCAAAGTAGTAGATATAAGTGTATGAAAATTATGCCTATTAAATAGTACATACTTTTAAAGGTCATCAACAAAATAACCATAATAAACCCAAGCAGGTAGCCTGGTAAATAAATTCTTCGAAAATTGTAACCAAAACAAAATAGTAAGTACGTGCTTTTAAAATGTTTTAGCTAAATGTTAACAAACATTAATTCTGACCATCTGTAAATAACTGTTAATGACTCAGATCTTTGAAATTTGTAATCTGCAGTTTGTCGTCAACTTTCTTTGTGTTAAGATGGCGGTAAACTTGAGTTTCGATTACGTATTAATACAAGTTTTAGAATTAATAACTTGAGTAAGGTAGTGTTAAGTGTTTGTTAGTGTTAAGTAGTTTAATTAATTGTAGTTAGTTACTGTTTAAATTATGGCAGAACCAAACACGCCTGCTAAATGGACGAAACTTTTCAAATCAACCATTTTCAAAAAGTACACTCACTAGAACCTGCAGATCATATGCCGCGAGTGCAATTTTGTCAATGGTTATTGGAACGCAAACAGGGAAATCCCCAGTTTGCACAAAATGTACTGTGGACAGACGAATTCTGTTTTACTCGGGCGGGGGTTTTTAATTCACACAACAGCCACATTTGGGCTGACGAGGATCCTCATGCTGTCCGAAGACATTATTTCCAGGCGTTCCGCGAAAATGTGTGGGCGGGAATTTATCAGAACCGTTTAATAGGACCTTTTATTCTATTCCAACGATTAAGCGGCGACTGGTACCTACACTTTCTGGGCAATGAAGTGTTCGACGGACTCCCACTATTGACCACCACCGCACTTTGCTCGCCAGGTACGGGAGATTTTGAATAATATTTGGGGATATTTTGAAACGTTAGTGCACAGAACAAAACTGAATACCGAGGAAGAGCTACGCGCACGCATTGAAATCGCCGCAGAACAAATTCGCGCAAATGCCGATATGTTTGCTAGCACAAACTTGTGTGTACAGACAAACGGCGATTTATTTGAACACATGTTATAAAGATTGTTTGATGAAATTTGCATCACAATTAGGTCAATGAACGTATGTTACATTTTATTTACCGACCTTAATAAATGATCAAGTCATCAAGGTAGTGAGGTTGTTTCTGTAAATTGATACGTACGTAGCGGAGGTCAGTTATTAATTTAGTAGTGCAGATGTGAGATCATTGTTTGCTTTATCAGTAATTCATGGTTAAAATCTTACAAACAATCCATAGTCGACTCGTGTCTTGCAAAAATAGGGAAAAATACAAAAAAAAATTTTAATTTTAATTTTTATTTTATGAGTTTTGGGTTCTCTATATGGTCACCTTTCACTCTCTTAAAGCATTGTAAACTAGTCCGGAACACCCTGTACAACTTCAAAATATATAGTAAAAGGTTTTGTAATAACACCATGTATAGTGTTATTTAAATTTATACCAGGTTATTAGGGGTAGTATTACAGTTTTTAGTATTTATAAGAGTATGTATCGTATTGCCTTCCGTCTTGACTTCCGTATTGCCTTGAGTATGCCAAAATGAAAAACACGCTCCACACAGGCATTATTTAAAATTGAATATATAATCAAAATTAGCATTCGTTTAACATAGTCTTTTATAGTGCAACACTATTTTCAAACTTTTTTGAATGAACGTTTAAAAGAATACAGTTTTCAAATCGCTAAATTAATTATTATTGAATATTTTAAGAGTCCCTTTAGTTTTTGAAGGTAGCTTGTTTATGTCTACAGTAAAAAAGTTTCCGCAAGACAATATTGACTTACACTTGTACAGAATTTCACAAATATGTAATTATGTACATGTTACGCATCCATTACTATTATTTTGTTAAACGAACAAGATAAAATATCAAAATATAAAAGTGGAACAATATAATATTTTAAATAAGCGCCCATAAAATGTGTGACTGCGAGAGGGAATGAGTAATGAACATGTGTTAATCGAAATATTACAAAAGCCATTACAACCAACAGATACAAAACTACATTTTATCACTTAAGGTTATGTAGTGGTAATGAAAACGTTTCTGTTACTATATTATTTATAAACTCTGAAGTTACATACCGTTATCAAACAAAGGTGTTCGAAACGTTTATAAACTGCTTCGTTTAAGCTTTTTACGGGATTATGAAGAAAAGACAGAGAGCAACTTGCCATTGCTAAGTTTTATAAATGAAAGCTATATAAACTTTATGGTTACTATAATATAAAAAAAAATATGAATACATGAAAGAAAGAATTAAAAAAAATACATGAAGTAGAATGGCTATTACATCGAAGAAAACATTTTTTCAAACAACGAATTTTTCAAAACTGATTTATTTTGCATTTTCTTTAAACTTTAATTTCATATACACCGTGTTCGTTGTAACATTTGCTATAGGGAATTAGTATGGGAAATCTGAAATATGCCAAATAGTCGTTCTCGAATAAAAGTCGGTGAAATTAATGGTTGCAATCGATAGATAAGATATTCTAACGTACTGTCCAAAAGTATTACCTTTAATAACAAATGCTAATAAACTAATATTGTAAAAATTGGTTTTTGTAACATGCATCAGTATGAAAAAGCATCATCAGTTTTCATTTATAATTTATTATTTCTTGAACGATTTGCGTTTCCGAAGAATCGGGATTGCTATAAAAAGTAATATTTTTGGACAGTACGTTAGAATATCTTTTCTATCGATTGCAACTATTAATTTGACCGACTTTTATTCGAGAACGAACTCTGGCGTATTTCGGATTTCCCGTACTAGTTCCCTATAGCAAATGTTACAACGACCACGGTGTATATATTTGTTGTTGTGTATAGGATATCTGTTTTAAAATTTATAAATGCAATCCACACGTGCGTGGATATGAAAACAATTAATCAAAGGAGTTGTATATGACATTCCTTCATTTGTAATTCGTTTGTTGACAACTCCTGTCATAAATATAAAAGTAAAAATAAGTAAGATCAAGTTCGATCCCCGGCCGAGCTGGTAATTCTTCATAGCGGAGAAAAATTTAAAACATGCCTTCTTTTCGGATAGGAAGTAAAACTGTAGGTCCCGTGTCAATGCAATGTTTGGCACGATAAAGATCCCTACTGGGGGTGGAATTCCCCCAGATTCGGCTAAATTCTAGTAGGGTCGGCCAAATGATCATAGCAATCGGTGCCATGAGGTACGAAGGATGCTCCGCCATCCTGATTCCTCGCCCAAAAACAAACAAACAAACAAGTAAGATCAATGTTTCTTAGTTTCAAAAACACTTTAATTGTAGCTTTAACAATTGTACTTTTATAATTAAAAATACAAAAATATTAAATCATTTAAATAAGTACTACCTGTTTTTATAGTAAGTATATGTATATATTGCATACACAGTCCGTGTAAGAAATATGTACACTGTACAACTGTACGACGCCGAAGGCGGAGTGCCACAAACTTCGTCCTCGTGCGATATGGGCATCATTTCTACTCACGTTGTACACACTACTATTAAGCATGCTTTTATACAAACCCTATAAAAATTTTTGTATTTTTTGTCCGAGTTGGAAATGTCATTTTATGCCACCAGTATCTAAAGTGAAGTGTAAAGTAACACCGTGTAGACACCAGTGCAAAAAGTAAATTTGGTAAATATTTTTTTTATTTATTTAATATTTTTATTAACAATTGTTGTTTTGGTAATTACAGCAATGGTTGTTATGGTAGATGTTCGTTCATAATTACCAGCCACCCGATCTTTGCACTACAATTTTTGTATTTTTATCATTTTCTAATCCCTTTAATATGGTTTGTAGAACAAATAATGTTCGAAGTAGGGCTATAAACATCCGGATATTTTAAAAATCCGATTAATCCGGATTTAACGAATCCGGATTTGAAAACCGGATTTGAACTTGGTATATACAATAACAGTTTTCATTTTTAAATTAAAATAGTTTGTCCCTAGTGAAATTAGTTACCATTTATGGTAACACATGTACATTTTGGCGGCAATCGCACGCAATCCTTAGCAATCACAAGGAAATCATCAGAAATCTCGCAGTCTTTATTGGCAATCAGCGAAATCTTTCGCAATCCCGCAATCATCATCGCAGTCGTCGAGATCGAATATAGTAGAAGTGGTGCCATCATTAATTTGTGGGAAATTCGATAGTGATTCATACTTATTATCAGTACTTTTTCCAAAAGCGGCATTTTGAGAATCGGTAAGTGAATAGGTCACTAAATCTAACACTCCCACTTCAAGCAAAACGTAGAACCCGCCTATAATTTAGTGCTAATTAAAATACCAAAAAAACTAGTTTTTTTGTGGCTAAAACCATTTAGACACAATTCGCATTTCAAAATTGGGGTGCTAGCTTGAGCTCAAGCTTCAAACAAAAAAATAATAATAAAGCCATAATTAACTACTAATTAAGAACAAATTTGTACCACAAAAACTTTTTTCGCAACTACAACTCTATAGTCGCTATTCACATATCAAGCCTGGCAGCGCAAACTGGCAATCGATCAACTTTCATAAAAGTGAAAATTTCCTAAGCTGTCATTTAGTACTAATTAAAGACTGATTTGTAATCCCAAAATCTTTATTTTTGTACTTTGCATTCACAGTGGGCTCATTGTGACACCGAAAACGATTTCATAATAGAAGCAATTATAACATCGTTTCTGGGGTCTATTTGTTTTGTAAGATTGGTAACATTTGTTTTATATTACATATAAACACATTTAATTTTGACACATTCTAACCTCACAAAACGTCAAAAGTCATGTTATAGCTTTACCACATATTAAACGCAAAAATCACTAGATTGTAATGCAATGTTTTTAAAAGCTTGAATTTACAATTTCTATCAAACTAATAACGCAAAGTATAAAAAATACTATATTTTACTTGTTTTATAGACGTAATGTAGCACTCATTCCTTTGGAACACTTCTCGCTTCTCTCGTCGTGTCCCAAACAACTCGTGCTATAGACCGTCTTATACAACTTGTATAATAATATACTATTGTACCATGATTAAAATGTTTAAATAAATGATTGTTTAAAACGTGTGCCATCTGTTTCGAGATTATAAGAAATTGATTAAATATAGAAATGTCACCTGTCAACTTTGACATGGCTTATTGCAAGTATTTTTGGAAGCAGAGTTGATTGCCAGTGCCGGTTTTAGCCGTCTTGCCGCCCTCGGGAAGAGTCCTTCAGAGCGCCCTTATTAACTTTAAAAAGCTACTGTTATCGAATGATTTTAATGATTTTACTAATTAGCTAACTAAACAGCCCAGCGCCCTCGGGAGGCGCCCTACCTCGCACCCCTCTAAGGCCGGCACTGTTGATTGCCTCACAATGTCTTTTTTTAAGACATTTAAGTTTAAGTCTAGATTAGTGACGTTTTTTTTCCGCTGATATTCCGGCACTGACGCTCTTGCATTTCCGTCACAGTATCCGTAAATAAAGTGAATATCGGTATATTCTTGATTTGAAAACGTCGCCATATTCAATTACTCTGAAAATTACAACGTTAAAGAATAAACAATGTGACACAACAAGTACATGGCCTGCCAGATTGATTTCCTGTTCAATGTTACATTGCCCATAACTCCTTAACGATTAAGTTTTGGACAAAAGTGTGTAAGGCGCTTTTGACTTAAAATTGTCCAAAGAATACGCTCTTAAGCTATGGTAATCGAGTCACGAGACACCCTGTATATATAGAATAGTTTTTGATTATCCAACATCGGCTATCGGTTCGACACCTTAATGTATATCTGAACTTGAAATACATTTTTCTCTATTAGATATGCATTGCACCCGGATTTCATTTGAAATCCGGATTCCATTTAGAATCCGGATATCCGAACTTGAAATGTCATATTATCCACGAATCCGGATTTCGGATATCCGGATTTAACTTGCAGCCCTAGTTCGAAGCACAAAATAAACATTAACTTTTAACACTTACATCATAAATCACTATTATAGCGCGGCTATTATTACATTAAAGAATTTAAGAAGAATTAGGCATCTGATTTGTGGTTGTTTGCTTCTCACATATACTTCGTACATATCTAAAACTAAGATTTATATTTAAATCTTTATTTTACTTCTTTTATAATTTATTATTTTTAATCATTGAACGAAGAGTGTAGTTTCAGTCGGGCGCATCGACAGCAATCATAAAATTTATTCCATCCTAGAAAGGTAGTACAAAGGGAGATTTCAATGAAACTAAATTACTAGTTTACTTTTTAATTCAAATCAGAAGAAATTTATAGTTTTAGTAGAGTTTGGAACAATATAAAATGAATAAATCTCAACCCGAGTACACAACCATTATAAAGTTCTTCGCAAAAGGGGTCGGTAGATCAAAAACAATCTCCGAAAGGAAGATATATATGCGTCATATCTGTTATATTGCAAAATGAAGGTTTGGCCTAAGGAATTTCGATGGGAGAGAGAATCGATTCAAGATGACTCAAAGAGTGAAATGACTGTAGAAGCAAGAACGAAGAAATCATCAAAAAGATTGAAAGACTTAGTGTTAACGCATCGAAGATTAAAGGTTTCGGTCATTGAAAAACAAGTTGAAGTGTTGAAAACAACTGGTCTGAAGAAAACAGCTTGAAGATTTGTGAACGAACAATAGATTTGCGATGACAACTTGACGACTTTATCTGAAGAAATTGGCTGTGTTCCAAAAATTTTAATCGGATGTGAAACATGGATTTGTTATTAACATCTTCCTACAATGCAAGAATCAATGCAAGGTTTTACTAGGAATTCGCAAAACGGATGTCTACATTGTTTGAGACCGTGCAGGAATACTCTTGATTGAATACATACAGAAAGACGATTGTTACGGAAAATGTATTTGAAAGACTAATCTAATAATTTAAAAACTATTATAGAAGAGAAAAGGTCTAAGAACGACTTTCAGAAAAAAGATGCAAAATTACCAAGTGTACCATAAATCTCGAAAAGTTCGACAGATTATTGATGACTGAAGCTTGGTAGAGTTAAGGCATTCGCCATACAGCCTTATTTGACACCTAACAATTTTTATTTACTCGTACTTTAAATACATCTGCCTAGGAAGACAATTTATTTCTGATAGGAGCTGAGAAATGCCGTTGCAGTGTTAGCAAAGAGTTACTGAAAAAGCGTTGTAATATAAGTGTTAAGTAATAAGTAATAATACAGGCAAATAGGACGGACCTATGTCGACTTTTCCTTCCTAGTCTTGTCTTTCATGTCTAGATGAAATATACAAAAATCACTCCTCGTGTGTTTCCACAAACCCTTTTACTATACGGACTGCAATGACATGTATATGCTTTGCATTTATACATAATGCATGAACCGCACGTAAAGGACCAGGACTGAATTTACTTATATAAAACATTGCATTCATGTAATAGAGTTATCCTTAGAATTTTCAACGCAAACGTCTTACTGAAGAATAATCAATATTGAATATAAGTCAAATATTCTCCATCTAGAATATTTTTTTGTTTATTGACCAAATATTCAAAAATGTCTGTTATAAAGGTATTTGGTGCTATTGAATAAGATTTATAGTTTTTATTAGAAGTTAAAGCTTTATAAGCGAAACTGTTATGAGTTTAAGTACAAACTTTTACAAGAGATATACACAAACTTTTCCCCTGCAAAAGTTTTCTTCGCAGTTTTCCATCTCGCACCTCACCGCTGCTGCTGCATCTCGGAAAGGAAACAGGATTTAATCTAGTTGGCTGCAAATGTAATTTTCAGCAGGGACAATTTGCCTGCGTGCAAAGTTTTATTACCTTTCATGTCCTTTCTGCAAGATTAAATTCGGAAATTGTTCCAGCTATTAGGCAATAAACGAAGTTAAGTGAGGTTTCTTCAAATTATTATTTCGAAATTTTTACATTTCTTTTTTTTTATTGTTGTTATGTAAACGATTGTGTTAGCGTATCCTTAAACTGTTAATAACTACAATAATAATAAAAACAGAAACATGCCAAAGGATCTTGACACTAACAACATTGTTTTGTTACTATCTATGTACCTATTATTAATTTAATAATAATGTATGTTGGTCAAGGATTATTTTTATTAATGGGATGCCCCATTTTTTAAAAACCATATATTTGATTTCTTGTTTTTCAACATCTAAACTAGTGTGCTTACTAAATTTAAATTTTTCTTTCTTTTTCTGTAAAAATATTGAAATCGAAACGTCGCGACCTACTTTCATGAATTCCTTTCTTTCTGTATAAACTAGTGTCGTTAAAAGCGTCCTTTTGTTAAGCGTCCTATATACGTATATATATTTTTCTTCTACAAAAGCGTTCCTAGACATCAATAAATTACAGGAGAGCTTTTCCTGCGAAAGCATGCGATATCAAGGTTGGATGGTACGAGCTGTCGCTTACAGAGGCGTTGGCATCGACCCGCAATTATCATGTCAAAGGACCTTTGCAAGGAGCTTTCATAAACTAGGATTAGGGAATCTTAATGAGCAACGGACTAAAAACTAACTACTGTGAAACTTGAAACTTTTCGTGGTGTCGTTTAATCCTTGTAAAACGAGCTTAAACATTTTAACGCCCTTTGAATTAATTGCCATTGTTTTTGGCAAAATTTTAATTTTAAGAGATTAATTTTTTTAAATATGTTAACAAACGAATTGATCTAAATTGATAATGGAGGTGGTGTTAAAGAAATACAGACATAAAATATATTGCAGTGCAGATTTATCATTAATATAAGAATCTTGGATATTGTTAAATAAGATAGAAATTAATAGCAATAGTAATACCAGGGACAGTCCGAATTATAGTATGTATTTGAAACAAGTGGGGGTGATAACTGAAATTTGCCGACTTAGAATAACTGACGGTTGGAGACAATCAGTGACGAAGAGGGCTAATTCTTTATACCTACTAGGTATAAAAATGAATTTTAGACGAAAAAAGATTTGCTTTACTGATACTGATGAAATACTCGAACACTTGCTATGAAACATTGTGAACATTGATAAAATGTTAAAATATCTTAGAAATTCCAAAATTTTTTCTGAAATCTTTGAAATTTCTTAGCAATATTAGAAATTGATTAGAAATGTTAGAAATTACTTTGAAATATTAAAAGTTTCTAGAATATCCGATCCCATGCACGTAAAAAGACAAACACGGTTTAACAATGTTGTTTGCTATTGTCGTAAGGGTCTATACTATTATTAAGTTAATTGTTGATTAGTTAATATTAATCAATCAGTTAATGTACTGTAGCTAGTAGTATTATAAAAAAATCATTAAAAAGTAATTAATAATAAAAAACAAACAAAAAACACGATAAACGACGTTCATTAAAGAAGCCATCGCCAGGTGCTCGAGTGGCAAGGCGTGCTAGATTTTCATTTACATAACAGTTCTGTTCCTGGTTGCAGTAAATCTTTTTTATAAATCTTTAAATTTTTAATATATTTTAGAAATTAACAATTGTTTTATAAAATATTAAATATTTAAGTTTAAACAATGACTGTTAAATTAAGGGATAATCTTATGTAATTATTCTTTTTTATAAATATTATATTTATGAAAAAATTATTTATTTATAAAATATAATTCATATTTTATTTAAAAAATTACCCGAGCCTGGACAGCACCGGCAGCGTTTTGTACTTAGAAATGCGGCTAGCTTGGTCATTTGCATACATATAATATTTATAAAAAAATAATAATTACATAAAATTCTCCCTTAATTTTACAATCAATGTTTACACTCTGTATATTTATGTTAATTAAAAATTAAACTAAATTGTTATACATACCATATTAATATTTAATTGTAAATTAGTCTTTTTTATAAATATTATAATTATAATAAAATTGTTTATTTATAATAATAATATTTAAATATATAATAATTATATTTACCCTACCTGGAAAAAAACCTATGTCTTGTATTTAGAAATCAATATCAATATAAATATAAATAAATCAAATTTTGATTTATCATTAAGAAATTATAAAATTACACTGCGAGATGCGCCATATACCACTATTATTGCACTCTCTGATCAGTTTTTCTGCGTTAACTGCCTTTAGAGAAATATTTATACTAAAAAAAGACACTGTATTACGGTTTTTCTTCCCCCTTCCCCCGTCTCTCGTAGGGCATGAAGATAAGATTAATGGTTAGGTTAGAGGTTAACTAGGGTCCTTGATTTGGATTTGATGACATTTGTTATGTAGCCCAGGCAAAATAGTAAAAATTTCACTAAAACCCGAAAGAAATTAGGGCAGATGGGAATTTTTTTAATATAAGCTCAGAAGAATGCCCTATATCACATACTAAAATTCCCCATTAATATCTGCGGTGGCTTTTTTTTAAGAGCCCCTTAAAGTTAAAAGGCTATTTTTAACGTCCCCGGACATGGTAAAATATCAGATTTTCAATTTTCTAGTGATTTATTGGTCTTTTCTTTATGCAGTAGGGTACTTGTCAAATTGGAAGGTTTGGAGGTTATATTACAACTAAAGCACGCGCCTCATTAGTTGCCTGCATAACCACCTACCGCGTATCTAACTTATTTTGTTTAATTTTGTTAAAGTTACTTCATCTAGTTACGTAGGTCAGCTGGTCGATCAGAGTAACGCAAAAAGCCACCATATTGGGACAAAAGAAGCACGAAATTGTGCATTATTTTTATCTATGTTGAATTTAATCAAATCCATGTCTAATTTAAAAGATTCTTCTTATTTTGAAAGTTCAAATCTCTAATATGCTAAATATGTAAAATGTGGTTTTAATTTGTCCATTATTAAAGATCACCCTTCTCTGCCCCAATATGGCTGCGTTTTGCGGTACTCTGATCGACCAGCATGGCTTAGGTGACTAGATGCAGTGGACTCTAATTTTGTTGCTGTGCAATGCCATCTATATTTATTGGCGCATCCCAATTGTCATAAAATATTAAAAACTCGTTTTTACAGTGTGTTAATTTGAAAACTCCCCCTATCATTTTAAAAGCAATAAAAAAGGAATCTTTTGGCGTAAAAAAATTAAAATCCGATCATGGATTGCTGAGATACGGGGAAAATGATATTGAGGGAGGATTGTTACAAGTCTTTTCCCTGTATCTCTTCAATTCATGATCCGATTTCAATTTCTTGCGCCAAAAAATTTCTTTTATTCCCTTGAAAATGAGGTGTCACAATGGGAGGAGGTGGGTGGTGAGATGCAAAATTTTGGCAATACTTACAATAATACTAAATGTTTCTCTCAAAAAATAAATCGACGTGTTTTTGCTGAATTCGATGTTTTGTATAGTTTAAGAGATATTCAAGGTAGGAAGTGTTTAAATGAACACACTGTATATATATTAGCATTTAACTGAATTAATGAGTAGCGGTGTTTCTATGAATGCAAACAGCTACATGAATTAAATGTGTTTATCGTCCCTTAGAAAATGATAATAAACGCCGCCACTGTACAATTCCACTAATAGCGTTTTTAATTGACTGCTTTGGAGTTATCTTAGATTGTTCTGAGAGCAAATTCCGTATTCGATTGATACACCTAATATTCCGGTCATGGAGATTTGCGTGTTCGATTGCGTCAAGCGCTCTGTGTAAAAACACATCGACAGTGCTCTTCGTTGATCTGTATCGCGAAACAGATCGATTCAGATCAAAACAATCAAAACAAAAACCTCTAATTCATTCGTATCTGCGATATTTCAACCGAAAAAATACATTCAAAGTATTATTATGGATTATAAAAGGTGTGGTTTGGCTTTATTAGAAATTTTATCATCAGATTCGCCTAATGATAAAGAAATTGAACTATTATTAAATATCTAAATGACAAAAAACCATTATGCAAAGTTCGTAATTTCCTGGAGACGATAAATTCATTTTCTAATGAATCAGTAGGTTTGCTATAATAATGTGCAATCAAATATTTTATTAATCGTTTTTGCCCATTTTTGCGAACCATAATAAATGAATTCCTGATCATGTTTCAAAACAATTAGTATTGCCCAAGTGTTTTATTATTATTAGGTATAATAATTTAATATAATAATGGTCTCACAAACATACGACACTCGAAATGATTTTATTCGGTTCTACATTGTAAATCACTCTTCAATCAATCTAAGCTCAATCTACATAAGAGCAATGACGTCATGCCCGTTTTGCGAGCAACCGCAGAGCAATCTGCAATTGAGCAATCCGGGCTCCAATTGAAAACGGCATAAACGTTAGTAGAATATGGCATTTATAGACCAATTGTCATAATAACCTCTATATCTACGCACACTTCCACAGCTCATAAAATACTATAACGGTATCCGGGAAAAGCATTACAAGATCAAACCTACAACGAAGTTTTTAAATATCGATCACGGATGGGGGATGATAAATGTAAAAGTGAAACCTCTAGAAAAAGGTAAATGTTCAGAAGAAACTCATGTTGATCGGATAAGTCATATCTAAAATCATTTGTTGAATAACTTAAGGCATAGGAAGATACGCTTATGGTAGGTGTACCTAAACCAACAAGGACAGATATTATTTTCAACAGTTTCTGCAGTTTTACATGCATCCAAGGTTCTCATGAATTGAATTATTTTTTAAATAATATTGAATTTAAATATGTTATGTTAGGGATTTTTCAAACATGTGATTTAGAAAAGATATTTGGTCAATACAGACAAATTAGTGGCTAAAACTATAAATTATCTGTTCAATAAATAATACAGGGTGAATATGAAACGATGGTCAATATTAAAACCTGGTTTTAAATGTGTAAAATGGAGTCATTCTATGTGTGATTTGCAAAAAGCATTTCAAAGTTTTCAATTTTTGAAGCAATGATGTATTGTTTGGTAATCCATGGAAATGAAGAATGTATTACTAAGTAATAGGCTCGAACGTGTCTGCGAAAACTAAAAAACCTTTATCAAGGCTCTATGACGACATGGCAGTATTTTTATGATAGTGATTCTTTTGATGCCATTCACAAGTCATTATCGGTTTGATTTGTGACCAACATTTCCTATTCACCCTGTAGATTAAAAAAAAGTTGAAAGTAAAACAGTTGTCCTTTAGGGTAAAGGCCTTTAGTTGTGAGCCAGCTACAAATCAAAATAGATTAAAGTATCATACAGTTTTCAGTAGATATTGCTGAACAAATTGAACTTGAAAAACTTTTCTGCTCTTTGCACGTCTCCGTACAAATCAAAACAATGAAAAACCTATTTTTTTCCTGAACAAAGCCACGCAGTACTAATTCAACAACTAATTGATTGATCTAGATTTTTGAATTTTTTGTTCTCAATGGTAAAACCTTCACAGTCTGGTTTCCAGTTAACGCTATGTGCATAATTTAATTCTCCGTTTTTTTTATGTAGAATTACTTCTGAGTAAAATGCCATCGATATGAGCTGTCCTTTAATGTAGTTCATTTCAAAGAATAAGCCACCTGTTGTGAATTAAATACTATCTCTGTTATTTTATTTTAAAACAAAATAATTATTATAAAGCAATTTTCCACTGCATAACATTACGTGCATGCGCTTAATCAAACAATTGCACGTAATCATGAACGTTTTGCTTGCGACAAGACGTCTCGTAGATGTTGAAAATTGAATTAAGTATACTACTCTGCATGTATACTAAACATTGCTACATTGTTGTTAGTAGTAGTAATTAGATGTTTTATTTATTTCTAATTAAAGTACATGTTTTATTTATTCATTCACTTACTTTTCTTTTCACTCTTTTGAAAGTTATATATTATCTACTTGTTCGAATACTCACAATTTAATTAATGTGTTATTCGTTAAAGACTATATGCTTTGCGCAATGTACCAATTTGAAGAGGAGTAAGGATTCGTACCCCACATTGTGTGGGTATAGATAATTTAAGATTAAGTTTTTAAACAATTTAGTAGCAGAATTAAAATTAGGTTCAAAGAATTTCAATGATGTATCGCTTGTGGTGATAGTATCTGGTGATGTGACTGAATTTTTCTTAATAAACTAAGTAGGTATACGGAGACTATTTAATATGTAGATGTCGGTATGCTGAGATTTTATTGCTAAAATTTTTCAGACCTTTTAATATTAATTTTTTCTTATATATGTTCAAAGATGCGCTATCATGCTTAAACCATTATTTTCATTTTCCTCATTGATCTATTTGTTCCCCAATTACTAATTGTCAGAGTAGAATTTTCATCGGGGGTTCAGGTATTTAATTACTTTAAACATATCATTTTTCTGTAAAACCACAATTTTGAATTAATTTAGTTTAATATTTAAAAAAATCTCAAGAATTGTAGCTTCGAAGTATTAAAGTTTCGAAGAAACAATTGCAAAATTTCCAACTATCCGCAATTCTAAGTTTTGTTTACAACGTCAGGTTTTTAGACCTTCAAGTAACATTTTTCATCCATTTTTAACATTTCATGGTTTCGGGGAATGCTAGAAAATGGTATTTTAAGTTTCATAATCTGAAAGTTCAAAAAGACGCCAAAAATTTGTAACTGTAACTCAATTAAATTATGTCTTGAGTGCCATTGTGTTTTCAAAAACTTAAAATACAAAATTCAGCAATCTAAAGGATAATATCAATAGTTTTTTGATTATTTTGTTAAAACAATGAAAGCTGTCAAATTTAATTATTTGACAGTTTAATAAAAAAACTAATAAACAGACAAATATTCACTAAAAGTATTTTTAAGAATTAAAGCGAAAAATGCATAGTGATTATTTAAATATTTCAATAATTAACGAGCCTTGAAATATAAAAAATGGGGGAACGGTAAATACCATCATCACCAGATATACTAATTTAAGTTTAATTTTCTAATTGATTTTTACCCGTTAGCCATTTGACCAAACGGGGACTGCAGCTGTTCTTGTCATCTCAATTCACCTTATGGTAGAACCAAAACAAGTGGCTATCTTAATTTTATTAGGATACCCTCTGAAAATTACTTCTGTAAAATTTGGAAAAGAAAAGTGCATTATTAGAACCAAATCAATTACCGTCGATTTTATGTATTTTTGGGTGAAATAGTAAAATGGTCGTTTAATGGTTTATCTGTTAAAAATTCAACCAGTTTTAGATGAATATTAACTAAATCTGGCATTTATCTAATTTATTTAATTAATCTACAACGTGTACATACGTGTACACTGTACATGCCAATTTTTGATTGTCAAATGAAGTATGCGTAACCACACCTCCATATCACTTTGTGATTATCTTTTACATTTCTCGTAAAATAGGAGTTTCATTGCATACAATAAAATAAATCTATAATCTATAAATCTCTTTAATGTTAAATATATTTGATAGAAATATCTAAAAATTAAATATTATAATATAGTTATAATATAATTATTATTTAATGTTTATCCGCAAGGTGGTGTTTTAATCTTTTACCAGATACTTAAAATAATTATAATTATAATAAAGTAGTATAAGAAATTTTAAATTTAAATCATTAATTAAAAAAAATGGTGAACTTTAAGTAACATTAATTTTACATATAATTATAATTTTTTTATGTAAATCATTTATAATATATTAATAATCACTTATCACTTATTAAAATATTTATTTGTTTTAATTAGTTCTTGTTAATTATTTGTTTTGTAAATTAATCTAATTAAAAATTGTGTTAAATAAATATAACATAGCTTTAGAAATCAAATACAATATTTTAATAAGTGAAACTTCTTTATTTGCCATCTTTAAATATATGAAAATTCAAATACGTTTGTTATTCAATCAAAGGTCCCCTTCTGTCAGTTATCCACGAAGTAAGAAAACAGATCTACTTATAAATGTTATTTTTTGGGATCCCGTAACTCAGGATGTGCTACTGCAGTGGAGTTTTTATTTTCCTTAATAATAATGCCAATCGGATCATAACATGTAACTATAATTTAATATAATCACGTTTGATTCATAATTAGCAATGCCTTTCTTCGTAATTTCCACACTTTTTTTGCTCAAATAAATGCTATAAAAACACATAAGTTGGCCTTTTTTCAAAATAACTTTAAACGAATGGTAGGCGTGTTCAAAAATAATACATAATATAGTTATTTTAATTATATACCTATGTAGTTTATTATTAATATATTATGTATTTTATATAGCATAATATTCGTTGGAAAATCAACGGCGTGTGGAGGCACCGCAGGTGAAAACGCGCCAGTCGCTGGCAATCAGTGCGTGCCCCCATTAACTTTGTAGTTTTTGTAAGCCCAGTTTTTGTCAAAACCGGTGAATCTCGAGAAGCACTGAATAGATTTTGATGCCGTTTTCACCATTTGATAGCTAATTTCTTAGCAAAGGTTTCTAGGTATACAGATTATTGAGAGGGTTTTTGGAGAGTCCAGTAATAAGCAAAATATGAAATACATACTTAAGAAAATTGGCTCGAACAGGGACAGAACGCATTACGCTGAGAAAATGGTAACAGATATGTACTAGAACGCTCACAAACCACAAAACTCTGGATAATCCTCCTCGATCCCGCCTAAACTCCCGAAATCCAATATGGACCGACGATGTTATATATCTACAACGAGAAGAATACGACCTAAAGGAAGCATGGAAATCAAAATGGACGTTATATAATAACTTCAACCAAAATGGTCTTCAAGATCCAACTACCACTCTACCAGGAATGCAGTTGCCCAGAAAAATATGGTGCTGATTAAACCGCATCAGAACCGGTCATGGTAGATGCAACTCGATGCTCCACAAATGGCAAATATCCGACTCACCATATTGCGACTGCGGAGTGCCAGAACAAACGGTAGCCCACATAGTGCAAGCTGCCCCCTACGTAAATACCAAGAGAACTGGGATGAATTTATAAAGGCAACACCTGAACCTATCAAATGGCTGACCGACCTGGACTTAGATCTGTAGGATAAGGAATTACAATAATAATAAATTTTAAACTTTAATAGCTTTAATATCTTAAGAAATTTTAATCCATTTACAATATTAGTAATAGGTTGAATATCTGTTGTAAACACACATATACTTATATTTACATATCTTTTATAATTAGATAATAAGCGCTATGTAGATCGCCATACGATAAATAAATAATGGTAACAGACAAAGCCAAACTATAAGCGAACGAATTGTAGCCCTCAAAAAGATCTATAAAAAAGTCCGGGATGGCATATACGTATCTGTTACAGATTACTCACAATCAAGATTTTTATAACAGTTATTTTTGCGGAAAACTCTTCTTCCCCTGGAATGTTGCCTTACGCCACCCGTGGATAAAATGCCGGTATTTTTTTATCTTCAGAATTGCTTCAAGTATAATCTGTGAAAATTTGAAGTTTGTA
This sequence comes from Agrypnus murinus, assembly GCA_929113105.1. Classification (NCBI taxonomy): domain Eukaryota; kingdom Metazoa; phylum Arthropoda; class Insecta; order Coleoptera; family Elateridae; genus Agrypnus; species Agrypnus murinus. The sequence continues at coordinate 21,514,258 of OV816030.1, read as the reverse complement.
GCTTACGCCATTCAAGAGATATATAGCCATAATGATTTTTTAAGAAATGCCCCCCTCCTGCGACCCCCTCGGGTTTTTTAGGATTAAAGATATACTATGCACCCGTTTGGAGCAAGGCCCACCTGCCTGTAAAAGTTCAGGTTCCTAAGTCTTTTAGTTTTCGAGATATTTTTCGGTGGACATCGGACACCGGACATCGGAACTGGCTATTATTATATAGTAGATAAATGATTTATTTTTTATTTTTATGAATAATTAGCTAAACAGTTTTAATGTAAAATACATATAATATTGATTAAAAAAATATAAAAACAGATTTATGAGAATAATTATATATAAAATATTATTACTTTAATTATTGTTTTTTTTTTTTAATTTTATATGGATCTTTTTGAGAGACTCTTGATAAAACTTTTATGGTTACCTATTTTTGTATCACCCTAATATATTAGATTTTTTGAATACAATACCAGCTGCGACATACATAGGTATAATTAACACGATTTTAATCGAACTGAATAATTATTCGAATAGATGAGCATTTTTAACAAGAAAGCATTAGGATTATTTAGAATAAGCTCAATAAAATATAAAGATAAAAAGAATACGTTAAAAACATGTGATTACAAATTTTCTGCTGCCAATGCTTTCTTGCTGTGCTTAGACTTACGTAAGGGTAAATAATAATCAGAGTTAGAGTATCTTTCAGCTTTACAATTTTACTATTTTACAAACTTTTTCAATTTATCAGGTTTTCAAGCTTTTTGAAAGCTTCAAGTCCAAATTTTATATTCAATTTACAATTAGAAAGATCGTTTCAACTGTTAGAAGCTCGTTAGCAAGGCTTTTTTTTATCATTGAACTTCATCAAAGCTTATTCTTCTGTAGGAATTTTGTATTTGAAAACTGCAAAAACTTTAATTTTGGGATTGCCCTTTTTGTTGAAATCGCATATTGTTAATATGTATGTATTTAAAATTGTAATAATATTGTATAGAATTTATCCGCGAACATCTAAATTAATCTGTCCAAATTAACAATTAATTAAAACCAAATACCAGTTACTGTATTTAATTAGCTGTCCAGAAAGAACAAACTAAAGTCAAATATGAGATAACTCCACATGAACAATTCATTTCAGTATTTAGGGAGCATTCTGCGTTTTTGCTACCGGTTGATGTTCTCAGCAGATCGCATCAATTGAAGATTTCACATTTGCACAGGGTAGGTATTAGACAAAAAGCTATTAGAATATATCGCTTGATCAGATTCTTAAATTCAACGGAAGGTTTCGGAGAAACGGCGGGGACTAACCCACAGAGAGACTAGTTATTCAGCTCAGAGAAGCTACACTTGTTGCCGTGGAGAGAAAAAAAAAGAGATTTTCATTGCGCAACCCAGGAAGATTCTTATTGATAGCCTTCGCAGATCGGCATGCCCCAAAGTACATTGTTAAAAATTGATTTTGTATCATTCTGTTACATACGGATTTCGTATACCCTGTATGTTATTTGTGTTAGTAAATTTAGGTTGTCGTGGGGCATTGTTTTATATTCATATTACGACAGTTCTACCGTAGTTTACTAAGTATTGATACAATCTCTTTTGGATCTCTTTTTGGGGATTTTGAGGTTAAGAAACGATTTTTTCCCCATATTTAAATTGCTTTCGTGTATTATTTTACGCTGAATTCATTCACTTATTGGTTCCTGAATGTTGTCTACTTAAGGTATGGTATCGCATCGTGGATCTCTGCAATTTGGTAATTTGTAACGTTACGTTTTTGTCGATTTTTAAATAATGCAATTTAGTATGCATATTTAACAAAAAATTCTAAATGCGGTCCTGCGTATACATATATTTTCTCTTTCAATATAAAATCATCGTTGGTATATATATGCATAAAATGAACCACATAAAATGTTAAAGGTCATCTCAAAAGAAACATTCCCAGATCGATAAAATTTGTTTCTAGAAAAACAAAATTGTTTATAAGTGTTAAAATCTTATTGGAGGAATAAAAATCTCCTTATAGTTAAAACGTATGAAAGTTCAAATTCATAGTTTTAAAACATTTTACTAGTAAACAATTTACCGCCAAAAGGAACTTTCTCGAACAGGCTGTCTAGACACCATGTGTGTGTTATTGATCTTAGTTTTAGTTGGCTTAAAAAAGTCACGTCATTCCCTTATTGGTCTATTTGAAAGTGCGCCCCTTTAAAATCCCGTCTTCCGTCGAAATACTGTAGTTTTTACATTCAGTCTACAGTCAGGTTTTAATAAAGCAAGTAAGAGAATAATACAGAGAGTGGGACGCTTTGGCGTCGCCGGGCTTCGGCCCCCGCGTCATCGGCGTTCGGGTCAAATAATGATAGTTTTTTGTTCTAAGTCCGAAGTTTGTTCCAGTTTAGTTTATCGTACTAATATTATTGAATAATGTAAATTCAGTGGAGAATTATTTCTAATTACAGTTCCAGTTTAAAGTTGTTTAGTTGGATTTTATGTGTAATAAACGAGCGTGAGGCTTTCACAACTTTTACGTATTCGATGGGGTGGTCGCCGCTGGTGTTCCCCAATATTTAGTGTTGCGTTTAGTTGCCGTCAAAGTACGAAAAATACAGTGATTGATCGAGGATCAATTTATCGAAATTACAGTTGAATTCTTAATGAATTAAATTTTTATAAAATCTTGTATAAAATCCGGATATAATTTGAAATCGGATAACGTTAAAACTTAAATAAAACCTAAATCGTACGTTTTAGCGGATGTGGCTGTTAATAAAGACTAGGTGCCAACTGCTTACCCTAATGGGTAAGCTTTAGTAACTTGTTGCTTTTGTTGAAATACGAAAAAAGAATTCAAGCTCGGATCCTCACCTCTCTTACATGGCGTAGTTCAATAGGGTTTGGGTCATCCAGCGCTAGGTAGCGCTGGCTGTCTCGCCGAATACCGAGACACATGAATGAAAACACAATGATTGTACTTAATAATTTAAGGATAGAATTTTCTTCCTACAGAATTATTTAAACAAGTAGTTTTTATCCAAGTTGTCTAGTTGTATCGGCTATTAGATAGAATGAATCTTACTAATGAATACCTCTTTGTGGCACAGTATTGTGAAGTTTAAATCTCGTAGTTTTGGGTTGTTAGTGATTGCAGAATTTCACGAAGTTTTTCCAGTTTCTACAGACCAGTGACAACTGTTTATACTTGTGTTGATAAAGGGCAGTATTGTGTAAGTTTGTTCTGATTTAGTTTTGTGAATTAAACAATTTGAACAAGATATCGCGAACTGTTGATTCTTTGAATTTTGTAAACATTGTGTAAGTAGTATATTGCTTATGTACCGATTATTTTCGTTATGTTGTTGTATGAAGACGTTCCCATTTGATAAGAATACTTATGAAGGGTACTGTGATTTTACTTAATGATTTTTTGACTAGTTATCTTTTCCAACTTTTTGGTTTATGAATAAACACAATTTTTTAAACTTAATTAGATTGAATAATACTAACCCATATGATTATGAAAGTTTTTATTTATATTTTATCCAACCTAACTTTGACATTATCGAATTTAACTAACAAGTTTAATTAAATTCATTAGATCTGACTTCAGTTTCTGGTTAATGGGGCCAGGTCATTGTTTTAATTACCATCATTATCAAAACTTTCATAATCAGATGGCGCCCAATTATATGCATTTTATTGTGACTTAAAAAACCTTCATCCATTCTTTTACAATTTGAAGCTACTGGAAACAGTACCTACATCATGAAATTAAATTTGTAAAGATAAGATCTCAAGCCAATCTCAATTTTGAGCATTACCGTAACGTAAGTATAAACATTTTTGAAGATTATAAATGTAAATTCAGTCAAAAAGAATAACGTTGTTTTAAATCCGTTTGTTTATTACATACCGTTTTCATTAATTTACCATTTGGTAGTCTCTTTTTAATCTCTTACACAAATATTTACTCTACCGTACTATATTTGATTTCACTGTTGGTATCCGTCTATGTTACAATGCCGTTGCATTGAATCACATCTCCTGAGAACCCTGTCCTCACAGCTAGCTAGCTGGTAACGGATAGAATTAACTTTGATTAATAGTTGTCCGCCAATTTTTCTCTTAAAAACCCATTCCGGACACCACAACATCAATCAACAGTTAAAAGAATGATATAAATAACAGAAATAAAAGTTTTTGTTAATTTTCCAAATTTATGATTAGTACTTATATTAGTTAATTAGTTCATTAGTTGGTTAAAGGTATTTCGTTTCATGTTTTTTTAGATTTCTTTTTTGTTTCCAGAGAATCTAGCAACAAATAAAATCATTTATCCTAACAATTACGTGAGCGTAACTAATATCTAATATTTATTCTTAACTACATTTTAATTCATCATAAAAATTAATCGAATTTTCTAAATAACTAGGTACTCTTTTATGATTTTAAAAATTATATAGTAATTTTGTAACTCTTTGCAATTACCTGCATGTTGATTTAAACTTATACATTAGCGTGAAACATTACGTCACATCAATGAATCCAAGCTTAGATATATCGGAAATAGTTAGCAATAGCAGATTAATCTTATATAATTAGAACAAGTTAGTGTAAAACACATTATTATCAATGAACACGCACTAGACTAGAAACAGTAAGTTAATAATTAATGAGAAAATCGGAATTTAATATCTTGAAATGAAAGCGATTCATAATTTTAATTTCAGCATTTTGAAGCTTTAAGCGTTGTAAATTGTATCGTACTTACAGAATTGGGAGACTTTTATATTTAGAGATTTATTTTCTGGTAGATCTGTTTAGCTTTCTACACTGTTAAGAAAAGGAGAGCCAAGAAAAGAAATAAAGGGCAAATATGGAAAAATGTTATCGATTGAAAGAGGAAAAACCAAACATATCATGAATGTTTTATAGATATATTTGATGCAACAACAGAAAAAAGCGAAACCCGAAATCTCTATACTGCAAAACTCATTACTACGAACACCATTGCAGCGAAAACAAATTTACGCCGAATGACAATTTCAGTGAGAAACTTTTACAGCGAATGACAATTACGAGGAGAAACTTTTACAGCAAAGCAATTACAGACAGAAACTTTTACAGAAAATACAATTACAACAAAAAAAAGTATTCATACAGCCGCGATTAGGTTAGATCAGGTCAATAATTTAAAAAATTACCTTGCCGATTATCATTTTCTTTTCGATACCTCACGTCCGACAGTTTGAGGTTACGTCTTTTAAAAACAAAACCAATCTCACCTGTCGCTTCAGTAATAATTCAGAATTTGATAGACACAAATATTTAGTGTCGAAGATTGTTTCCAAAATGGGAAAAAGCTGGAAGATGTACTTGTTTCAAACTTAAACCTCAAACTGAAATGTCTGTCAAAAACAATAAACGACGCTAGTGTTGCCAACACAATTTTTCTTTAGATAAACTTCAAGTTCCCCTAGACGACTTTTCTTTCAATTGTATATTTTTCTCATAGGTCTGTTGTTTCTCTAGGGATCTCGCAAAATTCTTTTCATTCTCCCCTTTACGAAAGTGTAACTTTCTATTTTGATAAGGCAACCGAAAGCGAAAGTAAAACACGCGAGGTGGTTGCTAGATATGAAAAGCTTTCGGTCCATGGACAACGAAGTAAAACTGTCATTTTTTTTTAAATTAATATTATAAGGTGGCTGTTGTCAACATTACCTTGGAAACAATACTGTTGTATAAACAAACATTATTTTATTATAATCACTGAATCATCATTTTGTTTATTTATTTACGGTGGTTAATAGGGGAGAATGAAGACTTTAATACATTACACCCTGCGAAAGCCCTTTCAGGTGCTCGGTGTTTTTGACTTAACCTCGGCTACGCTTACGCTTCGCCTCGGCCAATCAAAAACACCTTGCACCTAAAAATAAGTTTTCGCAGCTTGCAATGTAAATAACTGTTTTCTTTAATCCAATTAATCTTAATCAATTATGAACAATGATTAATAAGTTGAGCCTACTATGGCAGTTAACAAAGCGGAAACAAATATAAATATGTCGGTAGTGCAAACTATATTTTTAATTTTTACTAAGAAACAAAATATGCGCAGACCTTTCATGATCATGACTATATTATAGTTGTGATTTGTAGTTGCTGTCAATTGCTCCAATTCGGTAAAATATGAAGCTAACGAGCTAATAAAATTCAAGATTGAGATTTCATTTAAAATTGAGATATTACATAAAGGATTTGCTTTTTAACCTAACTAAACGATTACAGTCATATCTGAAACAATAAACGTTGAGTATACTGCCGCAGTTAACAAAGCGGAAACAAATAGAAATAGGTCGGTAGCACAAAAACCATATTTTTAATTTTAAAGTAAAAAAATTAATTTTAAAGTAAAGTAAAGAAATAAAATATGCGAAAAAATGAAGTATGCATTACAGCGAAAATAATTTACACCGAATGACAATTACAGTGAGAAACTTTTACAACAAATCAATTTCAGAAATATTATCACAATGAATGACAGTTACGAGAAGAAACTTTTACAGCAAATCAATTACAGCAGAAACTTTTACAAAACATGGCAATTACAGCGAAAAACGTTTACTGCGAATGACAATTACAGTCAAAGTCAGTTTCAGCGAAAACTTTCTACTACAAATACTGTTACTCTAAAAGCCTTTACTAAGAAAAAGCATTCCTATAAAACACGATTGGGTTAGCTCCTGGTTAGTAATACTGAATTAAAAAATAATTATCTGCTCTTCTCTTAATAATTATGTGCGAGAAAAAAATATGCCGGGTCTATTTTGTTTTCTTTGGAAAGACTTTCGCAATGATTGTTATCGGTAGTCATTCGCAATAAAGGGTTTTCGGTGTAATTGTCATTGGCTGTAAAGGTTTCTGCTGTAGATGATTCGCTGTGATGGCATTCGCAGTACTAAACTTCTTATATGTAGTAATATATACGTACTAAGTATTCTTAAATTTAACTTATTTCTCTTTAAATCTCTCGTTTTCAGCGCATAGTTGGTTGTTTCTATTTCTTTACCAGACTTAAGTCCGGTTAGATATCACTTTACCGGCCGCTCCTGGCAAAGTGATACTTTCTGAACTAGAAATTCTACAGAAAAAAGTTATTTTGTGGACAGACGCCCAAAAATTATTACTCACATTACTCACTAACATTTGCATTTGATAGACACAAATATTCAGTGTCGTAGGTTGCTTCCAAAATGGGAAAAAGCTGGAAGATGTATTTGTTTCAAACTTAAACCTCAAACTGAAATGTCTATCGAAAACAATAAACAACGCTAGTGTTGCCAACACCATTTTTCTTTAGATAATCTTTAAAGTCCCCTAGACAAATTTTCTTTTAATGGTATATTTTTCTCATAGTTATAATGTTTTTCTAGGGACCCCACAAAATTCTTTTTCATTGATCCAATTAATCTTAATCAATCATGAACAACGATTCGATAAGTTGAGCCTATTCTGACAGTTAAAAAATCGGAAACAAATAGAAATAGTTCGGTACCTAGCGCAAAAACTATATTTTTAGTTTTTAGTAAGAAGTAAAATATGCGAAGAACTTTCATGGACATGCCTCGATTATAATTGTGGGTAACACGTCGTTAAGGTAAATTTTTATATTTATTATTTATATTTATAGTATATTCTTATATTGGTTATATTTTGTTATATTGACAATTCTTAATTGTCAGGTTATAATTTAATAAATCTTGTGAAACTTTTTAATAATCTTTATTTATTTTATAACAAAAGTGATAACAGCTACACCGAATACAAAACGCAAGACAACTGTGAAATATATACATAGCATGAAGGATCTCTTTACTGCGAACGTCATTACAGCGAAAAGTTTTTATAGCGAATGACAATTACAGTGAGAAAGTGTTACAGCGAATGACAATTACAAGGAGAAATTTTATAGCAAGTCAATTACAGCGGAAACTTTTACAGCGAAAACCTTTTACTGAGAATTACAATTACAGTAAAAATCAGTTTTTCAAACTTTTTACTGCAAATACAATTACTGTGATAGCCTTTACTACGACTAAGCATTTCTACAAAACGCAGTTAGGTTAGGTCAGGTTAGTAAACCAATAATTCTCTACTCTTGATAATTAGTGTTTAGTCCAGTCAAACTAAACATTTGAAATGGAAAATGGAAGTACATAAGATCTTTTTCTTCCAGCATGCAGGGGGTGTCTAGAAAAGCTTAACTTGAAGTTTTCGACCTCAAATTCATATGAGCTTTTTCCGCCATTTTGAAAAGAAGGGATGAAGTGTTATTTTGAAATTATCTATGTAACCGTAGGTCCGACAAAAAATTTGTATTAAGCATTTTTGCCGGCAATACGATTGTCTATAACTTTTATTTGAAACTTTTTCGCGTAATATAAAAAATGAAAAAGTTGTAGACAATCGTATTGCCGACAAAAATGCTTTATACAAATATTTTGTCGAACCTACGGTTACAGAGATAATTTCAAAATAACACTTCATCCCTTCTTTTTCCAAATTTTTTCCTCATAACTTTTTCATTTTTTATATTACGCAAAAAGTTTCAAATAAAAGTTGTAGACAATCGTATTTCCGACAAAAATGCTACAAACTTTTGTCGGACCTACTGTTACAGAGATAATTTCAAAATAACACTTCCTTCCTTCTTTTCAAAATGGCGGAAAAAAGCTCATATAAATTTGAGGTCGAAAACTTCAAGTTAAGCTTTTCTAGACCCCCCCCCCTACATGCTGGAAGAAAAAATCTTATGTACTTCCATTTTTCAAGTTAAGCCCATTTTTCGTACAGTTTGACTGGACTAGTTAGAAAAACATGTGTCGGGCCTATTTTGTTTTCCTTGTGAAGGCTTTCGCAATGATTGTCCTTGGTAGTCATTCGCAATAAAGCGTTTTCGGTGTAATTGACTTCAGCACTGAAGACTTTCGGGAGAAAGGTTTTCGGTGTAATTGTCACTCGCTGTAAGATTGTTTTCCGCTGTAGATAATTCGCTTTAAATCTACTTAAAGTAAATCTACGTACCAATCTTAAATTTAACTTATTTCTTTGTAATTTTCCCGTTTTCAGCGAAAAGTTGGTCGATCGGTATTAACAAATTTAAAAGTTTCTACTTCTTTACCAAACTAAGTCCGCTAATAATCACTTTACACCTAGCACCTAGCAAAGTGTCACTTTCTGAACTAAAAATGCTACGGATTAAAGTTATTTTTTGGATGGACACCGAAAAAGCGTATGATAATACGGGATTCGGTAAGTGCATTATAACTGCTCAAGAAAAAGTTTTCGACAATTGAAAGCACTTAAAGATGAGTAGGTATCACATAAGGTTTTAAACCTAAAAAGTCCTAATAGTTTAATAGTCGGTGACTATAATAATTATACTGATGAGACAACAAAATACAATATGATCAAGAAAAAAGTCGACTAGGAAATTTACTTTTAAATAATTAAAATAAATTAACGTCCTTTAAAAACAAAATCAGTCTTACCTGTCGCGTCAGGAAAACTTCAATTATTGCACAAATATTCAGTAGCTATCGAAAATTGCTTACGAAATGGAAAAAGCTGAAAGATGTGTTTGTTTCAAGCTTAACCTCTAACTGAAATGTCTACAGAAAACAATAAATAACGCTAATGTTGCCAACACAATTTTTCTTTAGATAAAATTAAAGGTCTCCTAGACGATTTTTTTCCACCTGTAGTTGCTGTCAATTAGTCAATTGCTCCGATTCGGTAAAATATGAAGCTAACCCAGATTTTCTTCCGCAGGCTCAAATTCAAGGTTAAAATTGAGATATTAAAAGATTTTCTTCATGAACTAACTCAATGATTACAGCCACATCTTATGGGTTCCTCAAAAAATATTAAAAACTTGACGAATTTTGGATTCATCTGGCAGGTTCGATTAGCTTATAAAATTCTCGAATTCGATTCGATCGAACGTTTTAGATGATGAAAGCTAATAAATGGACATTTTCAACAAGATTCAGCTATAAAATATACAGCTCTTTCTGTATTTTGAAGGAATTCGTTTATTACAAGATATATTTAGAAATCAACAAAAACAATTGTTGTCTCGAAATATAAAGCGCTGCATGGTGCTTTTATATTAAACCGCATCTTCAAATGAAAAATGTATCCACTTTATACAGACATGTCTAGTTGTATATTATTGCGAAAATTTCAGGTGTTCAGTAAAATATTAGAAGAATCTCAAACATAATTAACGAAAAACCAACAAATTCATTGAAAAGCTCAATAGAATTTTGAACATTACTCATACATTTATTTATACCTTTGTTGTGCTTTCTATTGTGACAATGATTGAATCTAGTATATTCTACAGAGAATACCAAACAAATTTTAGCGTCGTTTTATTTTCATCAAGCTCCATCGATTTAAATTTCAGAAAGCTGTAAAGCCATGTCGACATGTTCATTTAAAGTACACAACAACGGTCTACTGTATACTAGCTATATGCATGGTGTGCATTCTGTCTATATTTTATGAAAGGTTGATTGATGGAAATTGTTCTAATAGAATAAATTTGTGAAACTTTTTACTAATCAGCTTTATTTAATTATTTCATGATTATGGAGTTTCACCAAATAAGGCTAGAAACAATAAACATTATTAGATTAGAAAAACAAAGAATTATTAATTATTACTACCAGATACACCTAAATAAATGTTAAAAAAAAACAGAAATATATAATTATAGGAGGTACACATCGATTGTGTGAAATACATTTTAATGCATCATTGGGTGCGGTACAGGTGTGTTGATAAATTGAATAAGTTTGTTTTCAATCAGCGAACATTTCGTTTACACTGGGTTTACATATTTTTAATTTTTTAAAAAGATTAGTACATCAAAAGCTTTTTTAATAGCATCAAGGATTCTTCACTAATATTAAGTGATTTAACTAAAATGTGCTAGAACGTAAAATTGTGAATTTGTTTAAATACTGAATACTTAAAATAAGTTACATAAATTAAATAAAATTTTGATGGCGGGAGGCAAAGTTGGTGTTGTGGTCATATGAAATATATCATGCTTTGTCTTACAAATAAATCAAGACATTTTAGAATTCGCACTAATTTGGGCGTTCTGATCAACAGATTATCGGCGTTGCGGTCCTATTTTGGGTATTGTAGGTCTATACAAAAGTTGGGCGAAGTGATCAAGTTGAGTGTTTTGTTCCTAGCGAAAAGATGGAAGAAACGATCATGTTGAAAATTGTGTCCATCGTGGAATGTTAGGCGAAGTACAGTCGTGTTCGGTGGTGTGGAACACATATATCAAAAATTGGGCGAAATGGACTTCCCGTTGGTTAATATGGTACTAAAAAATGGTCGGTGGGAGAAGTGTCTGGTTCCGTCTATAGGGACACCTAACTAAGACAACCAGCGTCTAAAAGCAGAAGTGTAAAAAAAGTTTTCTTGAAAACTTGTGGTATCTGCTGCAGCAATATGTTCACCGGAATAGGTGTCATTCGCTTTTAACCGCAGAATATTACTATCGAACTGTTTGGTCACCGCCAATGGCATGCAAAAAGCCGTCCTTCAGATCTTGATGATTAACATTGGCTTCTTGTTGCTTACGACCATTATATAAGTTGTTGAGGACTAGATTAGGCAAATATTGACTCATAGTGATCAAGTTTCAAACAAATTTTAGTTTACGAGTAACGAGGTCTCAACTTATCATCCATTGTGAAAATGTAGAAGAGGTCTTTCGGATAATTTGGTCCGTCGCAATGATAGCTTTTTAACATTTTTAGCATAACTCTGCATCAGATAGTGTTTGGGCCCGCTTGTGAGAGAGACTAGCACGCTAAATAATACACTACCATATCTACTATGTCCTGATAGACCGTATAACGAATTGAATTCGTGCCTACGACGACATACATTTATTCTGGATTACTACTTTGGTGTGGTAACTGTTGCTCGACGCTTTACCAAAATTCCGAACAAATTTTACATGTGAGAACGGTTCAAAGTATAAATTGGTTGTATTATTTACATAAACTTTAATTACATCATGTGTCGCGTTGCGGAGTAAACCCATGTTCAGTTATATCAACTAACTGTACGTGCTCTGTAAAAACTTCTTCAAGCGTCATTACTTTTACGCGCCACAGTAATATCATTTCAAAAACCAATAAAATAAATTCTAAACAAGAAAAGCATCTTCAGAAAAATAGTAATATTCATTCCGCAGGAGTTGACGATGAAATTTGAATAGCTATGTGTGCCCTTAAGACTTGCTTATATCATATCAGTTATGACTTGTTTTGTGACACCGTTATACGGATGAAACCGTAGATACCACATTTTTAATAATAAAATGGATTATATTGAAAATAAAGTACATTTAATAAGAAAGTCTCTTTTCAATTCTTAATCGATTAATTAATAAGTAATTTTAAGAATTACGAGTAATAAACCAAATAATAATAATAATAATAATTGCTACAACCCATAGCCTGGAAACCAGGCCCCAGAATCTATAAGCTTGTGCGGGAGGGAGGGGGCGGTTATTATTATTACGTAGACCCTAAATGCGGCTGCAGCCGACTTACAGATGGATCTTACAACAAGATTGTATGAGAAATTCCCTATCATAATGGACTTTGTTAGCCGTTGTCTACGCTGTCAGTGATATTAGCAGTGACTACCACTTAAAGAATGAGTCAATAGGAATCACTATCAGAATCAACGATCTATTCCTTTTTGACAATGCCAAAGGCGTCAGTACCAATTTTTATTGGTTGTGTTTAGCAGGCGTAGAAAACAGTTCTCCACTTTTAATGTCTGTCGTAGAATTTTATTAATTGCTTTGGTCTTCACTAAATTAACTTTTTGCACTTGATACATTAATATTGACTTCTTGTGGCCATAAAAAAAGTAACATTCGCAGACGGATATAAAAATTCTACGCAGTCTTCAAAGCACAATGTAGAGAACAATTCTTAATTTCCGATGCCTGATGTAGAATGCTTGTTCATTTCACTGTATTGAAAATTGCTTGCCGTAATTATTCTCGTCAGATTGCCGATGGCAACAAATCAATATTGACTCTTGATGGTCACATAGCAGTTCTTTTGCCCAGAGACTTATGCCACATGTAAGACCAAAGTTACATGCACAGATATATAGAGGTATAGGTACAAGATATATCAACACAAACATAACGCACCTTTAATGAACGAGCAAATTGAGCATAGTAATTCACCGTTACCGGAACTGTTGAATATTTAGTTTGATTTTCTTTTACATACATTTGATAATGTTGATAATGATACATGTTTAGTTGTGAGAAATGACAATAACTATTTGTTGCCAGTCTTGGGATTTTACCTCGACAATCATATTGAAACCAAATCCCAAAATTATAGTATCTATGAAATTCAAACAAATAGTTATTAAAAGTTGTAGTAATGTGTGAAAATAGGAAAAAAACGGTCGAACAATCGAACCAAGGTACTTCAGTATCAAAGCCCAAAGTTTTACCAACTAAGCCATAAACTCATGACTTCCAAGGCTTAAAAATAAACAGCTCATTAAATTTTATGGCCAATCCTCATTATTTAACAGGAGAAAATAAAAATGGGCTAAGGTAAAAAGATGAAGGTCATTCAAAAAGAGAATAGTCTCTTAAACAAGAAATAAATAATTTAAATTAGAAATGGACGGGCTTAAAATAATTTGTAAAATCCTAAAATGTACGGAGTGAATAAATAGAAAGACTTACAACAACAAACACTTTTTAACACTTTTTAAAAAACTTAATGGAACTTGACGACGAACCGTACATAACCCGATCAATGTGTGTTCACTATACTTTAAATTCAAAAACTGAGACCTTTTGAAGCAAGAAACTCCTTTATATACTATTGGAAAGTTCTAGAAGTCCAGTCTAGTCCATTCAGAAGGTTCTAGAACATTCTACAAAGTTGTATACGGTTCCAGAAAGTTAAATAAACATCTGGAATGTTTTATTATACTCTCAATCCGTTACAAATCTATTTAGACACTTGATTTCATTTTTAAGTTGCTTGATCTATTTGAAGAGCTAAGGTGTAAAACTGAGTAATGACGTTTTCTTCTGGTGTTTGTTAATGCAGTTAGTTGTAGCTTTTTCTTATTTCTTCAATATCATTCTGTATTCTGAAGCAGCCCAAGCAGCATCTAAGTAGCACTAACTGAGATCGGAACTTTGATTGAGTAGTTGTTACGTAACTACAACTAAATTTATGACTCTATAGGTTTAATTACTTCAGTTCGGATTATTTCAGTAATTACATAGTCCTTTCTACTATTTATTGGAACTATGTAGTTCCATTACTTCTGAGTAATCTTTAGTAAGTATGTGGAACGGTATTGCCACTTACAAGGGGACCTTACAGTTGACGTGTCGCCGATTTCAAATGTAAATTCGCAGGTTTATAGTTTTTGATTCATTTTTAGGAATAATTTAAAAAGCAAACATTATGTCAATTATTGGAATATAAATAAGTCATTTTATTTAAATTTATGGTAACTCTTAACTGTATATTATTCGTAGGTTCTACTTTCAATTTTCTGCATAATAATTAGAGAGAGTTACAATTACGATTTAGGCAATATACGACTTATAATCGTAATAATTTTTATTGAATTATTTAAAAGTCTAAGAAAAGCCCAACTGTAAACAGGGATGCATTTTTACTAATAAACTAATTTAAAAAAGTAACGGAGCTTAGTGGGAATCGAGCACTAGGCCGACAGTGTATTAGGCTAGTAAGTTAACCACGCGAGCAACCTGACTGTTGCGAGTAACGTTTTTATTCCAAGTAAATACGTTGCATCTTGTTTGTGTTAATTTGTTATTATTTAAAATAAGCCATATGAGATTAAATGCAGATACACGTATTTCCTTATTTTTTTACTTTTGATTAACTATTGATTTACTTATGATTTACTTTTATTAAAAAAACGATTTTTTGAAATGAGCGATACGTCAGCTGTAAGCTTCCATTGCTAGTATAATTACTTTAAAGTCGTACTGAAAGTTCCTGCCACTAGTCTGAAACCATTGCTTAGCCCTTTAAAATCACCAAACCTTACAGTAGTATTGAAAGTAAAACTTACGTTTTTGCTACTCAGGAGCTACTTTAAAGTGATTTTTCGTAAACTGCTCCATCTCCATATTTACTTATAAAATGTAGGAGGCCATTAATCAATTTGCAATTTGTTGATTATTAATAGATGTTTTACTATATAACTTTCAATAAAAATAACAAATTGGTGCTAAATTGTGCCTTAGGAATAATATAAAAATGGTTTCTATCATGTGTATTAACTTATAAATATTTTTGTCATATTTTATTAAAGACATTTGTTATTAAAGAATATATTTAAAAAAGGCGCGTTGTTATTTTCAATCTATCGTCATCACGTTTAACAGAAAAGTTGCAATGGTTTATAATTTTGGTATACTGGAATGATAAAATAATTAAACATTTCATCGCTCTTTCTATTATTAAGTACGTATTACAAATAAAATAGTAATCCATTTTGTGACACGATCACAGCATTTGTATAGAAAATGATATACTATTTGCTAAGTTGCAAGAGTAAGAGAGAGTAACCACGCGACACGATGTGTCAAAGAAAAAAAAGAGTTCCACGAAAGTAGCAATTACTACGTCGCCACGTTCCCGCTACGTAGCTGGACAAGTTCCAGAGGGGTTACTGCAACGTATCTGCTACCTAAAAATTGTTCCCAATTTTGGTTCCAGGCACGTAACAAAACCGTAGCAATTACGTGCTAGTGACTATAGTGGCAAAAACTTAATAGTTCCACTGGTAGTTGCTGATACGTAGCGATGACTAAAAATGCTGCTTGAGAATAGATATGTTTTAATTGTTGTAGGCAATCCCTTAATTCTGAGCTTTCAGAATGAATGTCGTCGTTGATATTGCGAGATCGTATGTTGGAAAATGCATTTCTGGGTTTATTGTTTCTGTACCTATTAGAAACTACCAGGCCTATCATTTAACACAATTTTGTATGTCATAGACCAAATGGAATAAATCAATATCAAAATACTCATAGAACAATATAAAAATCAAGTTCATAATCTCACTGACCTTAACTTAGGAAGCAAAGATGTACCGGTGCTATATTTGGCATGAAGTCAATGGCGGGCTAGAAAGTGATATATCTAATTCTTTTAGTATCAAACTGAGTGACCCAGGGCAGTCAGTAATCTGAGTGAGTGGAACTCTTTAACAGAACAGAAAATTGAAGATATCCAAGCACTGCTGGAATTAGCATTTGAAGAGGACGAGCAATTGAACATTTGGAGAGAAATGCTTAGACGTCGATCACACACAAATAGAGATTGAGTCGAACCACTGCTCACTACGAATATAAACTCCACACAAGTAACATACCGAGACTTTACCAATGTGACCATATTTTATACCATATTCAAGGGCACAAAACTCCATGTGGGGGATCTACGTATCAGAGCCTTAATTGTCCTAAGGTACACAATCCATGGAATCAATTAAACTTTTACTGAGAACCTACATCACTATCACAGTAAGAAACTTAGTACACTAGACAACTCTAAAAGCCCGATTCATTTAGAGTAAAATATCTAATCTGTACCTTCGTGTATATCATAAACTTAAATTCAATACAATGTTAGTGTAAATGTATTACAATCTAAAGCAATTATATCATTTACGGCAAGTTTTTCACACTAAAACAGTCAAATAAATAAAAGAAATCAATAAACCACACAGAATAAAAAAACTACACTACTTTCACTCTTAATTTTAGTACTTCCTAAAATGTCAATCTAAATAGAAAACAAATAATACAAAAGTTTTTCAACAATTCACTTTAAAGAGACATTATTTTACTCTAAATGTATTGGAGGTATAGAGTGGTCTAGTGTTCTAATTTTAAACTAAATTGTTTACTGTGATAAAGCCTAAACAAATTACAAAGCTCTTGTATAGCTCTATTTGTAACCATTACAAATTTTTGTAAAATTTTATTTATAAAATGATCACTCTCTCCCAAAAGTTCCATTGAAGAATTAACTGTAGTTAATGAAAATCACAGCAGGTGCATAGATTCTGTATCATAAAATTCAATCTTTCCTCTCTTTCTTATGATAAACTTTTCATGTTTTCTGTTAATTGCAAATTTTAAGTCTTTCGTAGCTTTTTTAAAACGTATTTTTCCTAAATATGATGATTCTGCCGAGCAAGTAATTCAATTCAATAAGTCGTTTGGTGTCTCAGAATAAACAGTTTTAAAAACATCCATTTCTATAAACCACTCTGCTGCTTACTAGCAAAAGTATCAGGTACAGCACTCACAAGTTTTATATTTTTTGGTTTATTGAGTAGTCATAAATATTTCTTGTACGTATTTATCAGCTTAAACTTTCCTACAACCACAGTTCATATAATACCTTTTGAATACCTGATGAAATGATGCACATTTCATATGTATGTGCGCAATAAATACGACTTAATTGTTTCTATATAAAACCTTGAAACGCAAAGAAAACTCAAAAGAGTCACTAGAAATAGTTAAGCAAGAAGATATGCAAATTAAATCTGGCCTTTACTGAAGACCTTAATTCTAAGAATTTAATTAAATTGTACATTGTCTGGCATCTCGGGTTATTTTTCTCGGGATTTGAGAAATCAATAATTAAGTAATTCCCGAGACATAATTTAATATTAATTCTGGGCTCAGAAGTAACACTATGCGCTACACCTCCAAAGTGCATAATTGCATATATGCATAATTATACAAATTACATAGAACGTAATTACTCCTCAAAGTGCCACTTTTAATCCTAATAACTCTATACTATTTTGTTCACTTGGAAATGAGCAACTTGAGCATATCAACGACAATATACAGTGTCCCATTTTTTTAAAAAATATTAATGAAGTACAATATTATTATATTTTTGTACTAACGATAGTAGTTAAAGCTAAAAATGTATATTGATAAACTGGATGATTGATCAACCAAACAATACGATAAAATATGATCGAGAATTAAAAAGTCATCAAGTAGGTCTTGAAATTGAATATTAAAGAAGTAACACTGCCAATTATCAGTTTCACAATCGAAGGTTGCTTCCGAAATGAGGAAAAGCTAGAAAATGTATTTGTTTTAAACTTAACCTCAAACTGAAATGCGTAAAATATCGATCGAAAACAATAAAGGGTGCTTGTGTTGGCAACGCAATTTTTCTTTAAATAAATCGCAGTACCTCCTAGGCCTAGACGATATAAATTTATATTTCAATGTAATTTAATCAAACTATTTTTGTAATGTTAATTTGTATGATAATTAATGCGTCTAAATTAATAAAAATATCTCCAGTCATCATTATGTCCAATGAAACAATCCAAATAAACATCCATCTACCTTGCCCAATAAAGGAGATTTTATTTACTGGGAATTATATATGAATAGCTAATCCCTATTCACTTACCATAAGAAAGAAATTGTGGATGTGGACTATAAAATATTTTCATAAATCAATCGTGATTAATAAAACAAGAGATGGTATATACACGTATATTCATCAAGCTATGCATCATATTTTGACCACCCCTTTATCTTTTTATAAAGGACTATTCGATAGAAATGCAATAATATAATATTATATATAGGGTGTTGAAAATTGAAATATAAAAAAACTATTCTGAAATACAATCAAGACATTGTAATCATATTAAGGCATATAAAAGATAATGCAGTGTAATATCTTATTAGTAGTATTATGTTATTAGGTTTTATAAGGCATTCCTGCACGTACCTTTTTATAAAGAAAACTATTCTTCATCGTGATAGATAAACACAACGATAACAACAGTTTAGTTTATAAACACGTACTGCTTTTAAGTTGTTGAGATTAATAAAATTCAAAATTTAGGTCAGCTTGAATCTGGAAATATCGAATTTCAAGATGATCCTTGGAAATCTGGAAAACCCCTCGAGTGTTTCAACAATCTATGAATACGATTTTGAAAGCAGGACTTTCCTTTTTGTGAATATAATATTTGAATTGGTAATGTATTTATATGCATTATAAAGTATTTATATTAGATACTTTGAATAGAGGCATGAAAACTGAATTTTAATATTTTAATTAACTTCTTTTGTAAAAATAAAATTGTATTAAAAGTAATTTGCACAAAAACAGACCTGTATATTTTAATTAAAGAATTATGCAGGCTGGAAGCCCGAAATGGAATAAATTCAGTAAATTGATGAATAATTTCTGTGAGACGCCGATTTTATTTTAATCTTCGGTCAATTCTGTATATCGAGAAAAAACGTGAAGCGGAGCAACTTAACAATTAATATACAAATTAATTATAATAAAACAATTATAAATGGGACACACTGTATATTTTCATCTTAATATGATTCTGTTCAAATATTTCAATTGTTTTCCAAAAACAATTGAAACTTAAAGAATATACTGAACTTAAGTTCCGTAAAGCTAATTTCCACAGCATACTAACATATTTAATGCAATTCTTCAGAAAGAATTTATACACTCCACAATGGCTTATTTTAGATCCATTTTTAATAGGTATATTTTTAATCAAAAAAAGGAAGTAAAACCATAGGCTAGTGAGAGTGGAATTGCACCAGATTCGGCTAAATTCTATTTAGTAGGTTCGGCCATATGTTCATGGTAACCGGTGCCATGAGATACGAGAGTTGTTCGGCCATCCTGATTCCTCGCCCAAAACTATTTTTTTTACAGAATGCGCTCTGTAATCAAATGTACTTACTAAAAACGTGGAAGATGACGCAAAATCGACGTGCCCAAGTATTTTTATCAAAAATTATTTGCAAATAAGTTATTTAACTTACTCCATTTCAGGTTTCCACTTTGTATACAAATATACAGTGGCAATAAAGTTTTGCACAAAATTCATTTTGTTGGAGACCCTCAAAGAAACAGGGAAATCAATGTCAAACTCTTATTTTTAAAAAGATACTTCTTGGTGTAACAATTTATGTTTTATCAGCTTTTGTTTTTGCGCTATGACATACTGTGTGCCGTCCCCAGGTTAAAGTTGGCCTATTTAGAAAATACTTAGCTATTATTAGCATTGTGTAAGAAAATCATAGCTGCACATTTAGGCACGGCCATTTCGGCGCGGCCGTTTCGGCGCGGGACAGTTCGACGCGGACCACTTAGGCGCAGGGACAGTTTGGCGCGAGAAATTATCTAGTATTATTGTAATGAACAAAATCTGTAGGTACTTACAGGCAATAAATACAGTATGATGGATGAAATAAAGTATTCGATAAATACGGTATGATGAGAAAAAAAATTAATATTCACCAATCACAAAAGCTCGTATGTACTGCCAGATTTAAGAAAAATTCATTTTTATAAGTTACTAAAACATTAAAATTAAGATTCTTCTGCAAATCTCTGCATAAGGGAATAATTTGTAATAATAATTCAATTTGTTTATTATAAATCCCTTATTCTTTATAAGAATATCATGTTTGGTAATTAGGTTAAGATAAATTTTAAAAAGTTTTTTAACACCAATTAAATGACATTAACATTAACATTAGAAAATTGATATTAACATCGAATATCGTACCACGAATTGTGTCTCAGTAGGTAACACTGATAAATGGATACTGCTTAGTGCTTATAGTCCAGTGCTTAAAGACAAAAAGCACTGGAATAAAGCAATTGAACCAATCCAAGCGACATTGTGGAATTAAGAAGGTGTATATGTGTATATAAAAATAAAAAAAGTTACTCTGCTGATAGGGTAGCTTGTCCCAAACAATTAGACTAATGGTCCAAAAAAATGTTTTGTTGAAAGACCTCCGAAAGTTTTACCCTAATTTGTCGCGGAAAAATTTACATGCCCGAACTGTCTTTTCGACGTAGTGTGCCTGCGCCTAAGTGTGCCGGCACCGAAGCGTGCCGGCGCCGAAGTATGCCTGCGTCGAAATGTCCTTGCGCCGAACTGTCCGGCGCCAAACTGTCCTCGCGCCGAAACGACCGTGCCGAGATGACCGCGCCTCAACGGCTGCGCCCAAATGTTCTAGACCGTAAGAAAATGCATATTTTCGACGCATATTTTTTATAATCTGCAAGTTAAATTACATTCGACCAGGTTGCCAAATTTTCATTTTTTTATCAAACGATTTTTCAATATTCTAATATTGTCTAATAATCTTTTTCAGGGAGTTTTCAATTTTCTTTTGTTTATTCAGAAAGTCATGAATGAATAAAAACTTTTTTAATTCAGTCTAGTTAACCCGAGCGGGAAATCAGTGAGGAATTTTAGTGTAAAGGGCTGAGGAATTACAAGGAATTAAGAGGAAGTAGGAGGTATTAAAGGAAGTAGGAGGTATTAGAGAAATTAGGAGGTATTAAAAGGAATTATAGAGGTATTATGAGGAATTTTATAGGTGTTTTGAGGAATTATAAGGGAATTGTGAAGCATTATAGAGGTATTATGCGAGGGATTATAAGAATTATAATAATAATTATACCCCGTTCAATCCTCAAAGCAGGTGAAAGAAAATTGGAAGAATGTTTTATAAGCTTTTATGTGACAAATTTAATCAGAGTTTACAAGGTAAGGAAGTCTTTATATTTATTTATAATGATAATTAATAATAATTAATGGTTTAGTCGCAAAGCGCTTATCAGGATTGCTTGAAGATTTAATCAAGATTTTAACCAAAACTTTATTACAATTCGCTATAAAAACTAAATAGTTTTAACAAAAATAAGTAATATATTACTGACAAAATTTACTTTACAAATAATTATTATGGATGATGCCACTATGATTGATATTTAGCAAAATTTCTAAGAATTGTATTGTGTATTACTTGATAATAGCTACTTATGGTAAAATTATGTTATAATTATTATATTACAAATAAGTCCCGCGAGAAAAGTTAGGATATGAGGCCGTACGGCCGAGTGAGTTATTTTTCTCAAACCACTTATGCTATTATTGCCGTTTGTGTTGAATCTTTACATGATTTTAACGTCATTTCCTAGAAAAGTCTGAACAATTAGCACATTTTTCAATTCAACAAAAAAGGATGATAAATGACATTCATTAAAGAAGCAAGATTTATCAACCAACATGGCCGAATGAAAGGCGCATTTCCAATTACAAAACGCCAGTTTTAATCCTGGTTGGGTTATTTTTTTATTATTAATGAAATATTTAATATACATACAATAGATAAACAATTTTTCAAAATTAAGGTATGAAAACGAAATATAGAGGTATCAAAACGAATTGAAGGAGGAGGAAGTATGAGGAATTATGAAGGCGTTAGAAGGAAATAAAGAGGTATTAAAGGGAATTTTGAGGAATTGTAGAAATTTTGAAGAAATTATGGAGATATTTTGGGGAATTGAAGGAATTATGAAGGTATTTTAGGAATTGAAGGCATTATTCTAGTCTAAAGGAATTTTAGTGTATGAAATTTGGCAAGATTTCCTTCTCGAGTTAACCATAAAAACAGTTGTTTCGTTAATTAGATCAATAGCAAGTACTCCATGAAAGAATGAAGTTGCTGAGCGGGCTTTTACAGAAAAAGTTTTTTTTTTTAATGAAACCTATAATAGGCTATTTTGCCATTAGTTAGAGAATTTTCTTACAAATTTAAAGATACGCATCATGTACGATTGCATCTTCATCTACAACAAAATATGTATTAAAATGTATTTATTAAATTATAAAATACGAGACAATTAAAACTAAAAAAAAATTAAACAAAAATATGGCAACATGGTCGGATGTAATTTGACTCTTAGATTACAAAGGATGTAGAACATACAAAGTGTTCCATTTAGCAAATTCAAGTTTTAGCATTTCCGGAAAAACCGGAAGTCGACGTTTGTTTACGTCGACGTGTCAGTTAATCCGAAATTTTACCTAATACCTCTGTATCAAATTTCACATAAGTTGATTCATAAATTCTGGAACTATAAGGTTGGCCTTGGATTAGGGCCAACCTAGTGTGATCTAGTATGTACTAAAATAAATAGAGGTAGAAAGCTTTAATCTTATCGAGAACCTCATTTTATATCGCTATGACGCAGGCTAATGCTGAATTGAGTAATATCGATAGTATATTTTTGAAACTCAGTTTAACCATAGTTGTAATATTAATACGAATTAATGATTTTAATATGATATAGATAATTATTAATCATTCATAGTTATGTTACAATTTTATTTTATTATAATCGGAAATGCGCAAAAATTCGGAAATTCTATGATTCGCGAATTCTATTGCAACAATACAAAATGAATCATGTGACTCATCGCTACATTACGTATTCATTTGTGTCTCACTAGACTCCGATACATTCTCGTAATTCCTTGGATAATTCTTCTTACTTCCCCGGACTTCGTCTATACTTCCCCCTAATTCCCTTTACTTCCCCGTACTTCTTCTTTGCACTTTCTTAATATTTTCTCGTAATTCCTCAATACTTTTCCGCTGTGTACACGTTACCCCAACCATTACCCCAATGGCTTACACTGGGCGACATCTTCATTAATTTGAAAAAAAAACAGCCCAGATTTCTATCTTCACACCATTTAAAGAATACCTACAATTTTATTTCTAATAAGATAATCTTGAAATTCGGGACTAAAGGACATAAAAACAGTAGTTCGAACAACCTTAACAGTAAAACCTAACGAAAATGTCCCCCATTTTAACCAGTTGCCATTGGCCGACACGCGTATAAACACTGTAATAAACGCTCAATAATTTCCGCCCTAACATTATTACCATTTCTGCACGAAGCCGCTGCGTTATTAATCGTTTAAATTGTTAAGTCTATTAATGTAAGTTCGCGATTTTAAATAATCCCATAGAAAGAAACCTAGTAGTGTAAGTCAGGAGATCGCTCTGGCCATTCAATCGAACCTTATCTGTAAGGGAATAATATATCAAGAAGCTGCCGGAATTCTACACCGAAATGGAAAGGCACTTAAGCTTGTTCAAACCAAATGCTTTGGTGGGGCACCTTTCTTCATTGTTTGGATAAAGAATTGAAAGAGCTGGATGGAACTAACTCAAAACGCAGAGAATGCAAATATCGAACGGCAGTCAAATTCTCTTCGAAAAAGTATGATGCTAGAAGATTTTTCACCTCAATGAGGTTTTTGTTGCGATCAATATATTGTGCAGTTATGGCAATATACTGGGTCATTCAGGATAAAAATGACTTTATAAAAAATGTTATTTAAAAAGTGGAGATCTGAACAAGTTGCAAAGTGCACTTTACAAGGGTGGCCAATTTTCTTCAACAACTTTACAACAAATGAATTGTCGGTATTAGTATTTGCAAGTAGTATTGCTTGTAGACGTATAAGGATTGTCGTTAGATTCAAGTAAGACAATTAATTTGATTTTTCTTTCGTTTACTTTAGGCAACAATTATTAATGTTTCTATTCTTTTGCATTCAATTAAATTTTTTATTTTAAAATTTTGATAAGAATTTCTGCTTTCTTACAAATGTGTCGAAAAGTTTGCACTTTTACGTATCTAACTAGGCAATAAACGTATTCTTTATTTATACCCCGTTTCTTCAACTGTTTTAAATGGGAAAATATTTTTTGTTTGTTAGATACATAATTTTAAGAAATTTCTGGATTATCTCCATCAAAAATAAAATTTGTATTTATTAAATTGTATTTGTATATTTTTCTCGCCATTTAGCTGATAAAGAAATCTATCAAATCTGGAAAGGAACATTGGGGTTGTCATTAAAAAAAATAATAATGCCATTTCCAAAAAAAACATTAAGTAACCAATTTATGGATTTTGTGCAGAATTTTTCCATATTCGAATTAAATAAGTATTTCTAATTCAATTTACGAATTTATCTGAATTAACTGCATTTTTACGGATAGCGTTCCGGTTACCGCAACTTTCGGAGAGCTAAATAATAAGGGGTGTAGCCATGGTGATCACTTTGTAACTATTGCTCTGGAAAATTTCTATTGAGGGCATTCGACCACAGTAAAATGCCATGCCCTTGTATTTAATACCTTCTACAAATTTGAATAATTAAATTGCAAATCTCTCTTTCGCGTACTTTTCTCTGGTGGATTTTAAATATATTTAAAATGTTTTGCAATTTAAAAACTGTAAAAACGTTTTTGCAAATTTATAAAAAATAAAAGTATTAAAATTTACATAATAAATTTGGAGAGAAGGGGGAGACGGAAGAGCAATTTTAATACCTCCACTAATTATTTTCCTTTTATTTTTTAAAATACGGAAAGTAAAATTAGTGAATTTTAACTATGGGATTCTTCTAGTATTATTCTATTGTAAAAAGTGAAAACGCCACTATAGTAGTGTACTTACAATTAGGATTACAATAGTACGTTTATTTATGTCATTTTTTTTGTGAAATCTACAATTCATGGTCACTGACTGCCGGTTAAGTTTTCCCTAAATTATAAAAACCCTAACATAATAATAAAGCACAGAAAAATTGCATATAAGAGAGCACTCACCTTAATATTATATAATCCTTATAATCCTCTTAATTTTCTATAAGATGAATGAATTTTTTTTTTAATTTTTGTTTACATTAATTTATTTTCAATTTTTTTTTTAATTAGAAAATCAGTCACATTTTGATCAGTTGCCCCAAAAATAATCACAATTGTTTGTCTGTCACAAAAATGAAGTTTATGTCGAAAATTCACGTAGCGATAATAGACAAATTCTATCTCCTCTGTAATAACGCCGAGTTTATACCTCGCGCGGTTTCAAAGCGGACTGCGCGTTGAGTCAACGAAATCCTGGTATGCCTTGGTTATTGCAGTCCGATAAAAGGAGGTGGCACACTTTTATCTTTCTCCCTCTTATCGCGGTATACGGTATAAACGTGTTGCACCTGAATATCCAGGTAAAATGTAATAATAATTAAGTTTACGGTATTATTTTATGTATGTGTGCCTATGTGTATATATACACTTAAATCATATTTTTATTATCTATTATTATCCTTACTGTTAATTTTTCAAAATATGAATTTTCAGTAAACCGTAATGTTTTTCATTCGAAAAATCAAAATTTATAATTCTTATTAGCATTATTATGTAATGTCGGAGATATTTTTTATTTTCTTAAAGGTCAGTAATATCTCTTTTTGGAAACGGAAATCATAAATACATGTTCTAGCCATTGTAACTAACAATACGTACAGATGTTAAAAGAATGCTTTTATAAATAAATATTAACAACAACAATTTCGGATCTTTTCCGGGTTTCAATATTCATTGTAGGAAAGCCAATTAATTAGAAACTAACTACCTATTTATGTAACTTATTATTATTTTTTATGACTAACAGGACTATCCGGTAATAAGAGTGCTGCCTATTAAACATAAATGTTGGTAAACAGAATGGTTGAAAGTTTATAAGTTAATTAGAATATAAAAAAGTCATCAAAGATTTCTATGGTATTCTTGGAAATTTTTTGAAGGTGGAATTTATGCATAAAACATGGTACATGTGTGTCTCCTTTAATATTTAATATGTCCGGCTGCATAATGCTGTAATAATGCAGATTTTACTTTCTCTTGTGGGGGTGTAAACAGCAGACATTATTATTGTTCATCATTTAAATTCTTGGAAGTCGCAAGTCCCCGACACAAAAATTCTTTGTGCATTCATATGTGAATGCTGATAAAAATGTTATTGTTTCTGCAGCGGAATAATAATAATAGTTAAAGATAATTAATAAAATTACGTATTTGTCTTTTATTATTGTATATATCTGTGTGGAAGTGACGATTAGAAATTTAATTCATTCAATTGTTTTATAATCATATAGAATAAATAATTATGACTATTTAAAGGAATAAGGCAAAATATAATACAATAAAGACGCAAGAATAAAACGAACTTGCTTATACGGTTTTAGTTTGAATCTGATTTGTGGCATTATCAAATATAATAATAATAATAATTGCTACAACCCATAGCCTGGAAACCAGGCCCCAGAAGCTATAAGCTTGTGCGGGAGGGAGGGGGCGATTATTATATTAAGTAGGCCCTAAGTGCGGCTGCAGCCGACTTACAGAAGGAACAGCGCAAATCCCACATTTGTGTCACAGCTAAGGAAAACTGCAGAAAACCTTAACCAGATCTGCCGGCACCGGGAATCGACCGCGGGCCGCTTGGGTGAAAGTCCAGCACTCTAGACATTACACTACCAAGGCTGTTTTGTAGTAGTTGAGTAGTTAGTTTACTTCCGACAAAGTTCAGACTGAATTGTGTTAAAAGAACTATTTTTTGATGATAAAATTCAAAAATGGCGCTAACAACTCGATTTTTTTACAAGGGGAGATCATGCTGCACCTAACTTGAAAGGTATTTCAATTCTGTACACAATCGGTTTCAAAAAATGAAAACCATCTGTATGAATAAACTCAAAAATAAATAAAATTCAATCAAAGCGAACACTTTAATGAAACAAAAATTTTTTACAAGAATCGTCAAAGATTTTATTCAAGATGATCTGTTGGCAATAGAATAATCCATTGGAAACCTCCTGGCTCTAATTATACTTGTCTGAAATAATGTGGAGGAGCACCGTTCTGTTGGAAGGCTATTTCGACCCCGAAATTTTCCAAGATTATTTGAAATTCCTGGACATTATTTTGTATTGTTCGGGTTATTCCAGCCTCGATAACATTTTACAATATATCTATACCAAAATCTAAAATTGTTTCTCAGTACGTTAGGGGGCGTCCATTAATCACGCGAGGTTTCTTAGGTCACTTTTTGACCCCCCCCCTTGGTGATACAAAAAAAAGGAAAGGTAGTCAAAAAAATGTTTTATTGCTTTATTAAATAAAATTAAAAGCCAGTATCTTCCGACCATGGATTTACTTGGCTGTCTTCAACGGTGAGGAGTGGACAAGCATTTTGCACCTCAGCAATTAGCACTGCACTTAACTCCTGAAGATTTACCTTGTCCTCGTCCAGAATGCGCATTTTTTTGGTGCAGAAATACAGTCCACACTATCATTGGCATTAATGATGCATCCAGCGTATACACTGGGAATCAATTTGTGCCTCGAGCCCAAGCAGCATTTTTAGTCACCGCTACGTACCAGAAACCACCGGTGGAACTATAAAGTTTTTGCCGTTAGTCACCAGAACGTAATTGCTACGGTATTGTTACGTGCCTGGAACCAAAATAGGGAACAACTCTCGGGTAGCGGATACGTTGTAGTAACCTCTCCGGAACTTGTCCAGCTACCTTTAGGTTACGTAGCGGGAACGTGGCGGCGTAGTAATTGCTACTTTCGTGGAACTCTTTTTCTCTTTGACACATCGTGTCGCGTAGTTGCTCTCTCTTATTCTTGCAACTTAACAAATATTCTTCCACTTCTCTACTAATGCTGCGGTCGTGTCACAAAATGGATTACTATTTTATTTGTAATACGTACATAATACATAAAGAGATGAAATGTTTCGTTATTTTGTCAATCTAGCATACCAAAATTATAAACCATCGCAACTTTTCTGTTAAATGCGATGATGATAGATCGAAAAATAACAACGCGCCTTCTTTAAATATATTTTTTAATAAAAAAATGTCTTGAATAAAATATGACAAAAATACTTATAAATTGATAAACATGATATAAACCATTTTATTTTATTCTTAAGGCACAATTTGGCATCGATTTGTTATCTTTATTGAGAATTATAGTAAAACACTTTTTAACAATTGCAACAAATTGCAAATTGATTAAAAGCCTTCAACATTTTACAAGTAAATATGGAGTAGTTTCGAAAAAGTCACCTTAAAGTAGTATTAACTGTAAAATTTGTGTCTAAAGTTTGTGTCACTTTATAAACAGTAACGGGAACTAAACAAATTCTACTTCTAGGTTGTTGTTACCACGAAGTATAAAATAACTTAAAAATTCTGTAACTTTCAAGTGACTCTTACTATAAAACGACGTCAACGTTTCCGTAGCCACTTTCTAGCTCCTAATGTCACTGCAAAATTCCCATTGGAACTTAACCTCAAATTTAAACGTCAATCGTAAACAAACAACTAATATTTTTATACTGATTGCTACTTAATAACAATTATTATTTAATTATGGCTTATTTTAAAGTTGTAGTGACGAAAGAAAAAAGGGAAATATATTTCACCCTTGTTTACTACATGATGGTTTACCAGTGATCTCATCCCTATTTTTTTCTATTTTGTATTGTAAACAGTTGATTTTGTTTCCACTGATTTCACCTAACTGCTGTTTTAATTTTCTATAAAAGGTGGACGTATATCTAAAATTCTTCTTTTTTCTTATTGCATTTGCCTTTGACATTTTTATTAAAAACTTGCAAAACTACTACCACTGCAAAAACGCAATTAACCTTCAAATTCCAAACTAAACTACTGGAGATATGCTTCTTTAGGAGTT
Organism: Agrypnus murinus; assembly: GCA_929113105.1. Lineage (NCBI taxonomy): Eukaryota > Metazoa > Arthropoda > Insecta > Coleoptera > Elateridae > Agrypnus > Agrypnus murinus. The sequence continues at coordinate 21,484,641 of OV816030.1, read as the reverse complement.
ACTGTCACTTCATTGTAATTTTTTAATAGCAACTGGAACTTTCTAGTAATTCTGATGCAAAATAAGTAGTGAAAATTACTTTCAAGTGATTCTACTGGGTAGCATAAACGTAAGTTTTACTTTCAATACTACTGTATAGTTCAGTTACTTTAAAGGTTAAGCAATGGTTTCAGACCGGTGGCAGGAACTTTCGGTGCTACTTTAAAGTTTTAAAAACTTTAAAGTAGCTTCGGGCAAGTTACTGCTGCAATCATAATATCACTTGAAGTTGCAACAATATTAAAGTAATTATAGTAAGTAGCAATACCGTTCCACATACTTTAAAAAGCTACTTAGAAGTAATGGAACTACATAGTTCTAATAAATAGTAGAAGTAACTACATAATTACTAAAATATTCCAAATTCAAGTAATTAAACCTATAAAGTCATAAATTTAGTTGTAGTTACGTAACAGCTACTCAATCAAAGTTCCGACCTAGAATAGATACCACGGTTTCTAAGGAACTTATTGTGGCCACGCAAAAGTGCTGATCGGGGTGAGCCTTATGATGGTCCGCCTCAAGTCGGCTCAATTTGACAGGTGCTGGGACTACATGTCTCTTACCCTCCAAGATGCTATAATTTCTTGGGAGCAGCCGAATTTAAGTGCCACTTCTTGAAATTTGGAAGCCATGCTCAGTTAGTTTGTTATGAAGGCCTGTGAGTGTGCGGCAACTGCGCACAATATCAGAACGTCGTCGTTCTTCCGCAGAAGCCCCAAACATTGCCAAATGAACGATAGTTTTCAGCAACTCCGGTTGTTGCTTCTCTAGGCGTGGGCGGCATGGGGTAGAGCGCACCTAGAGAAGACTAGCTACATTAGGACTGTCGTGGCAAGCAAGTGTAATTTTTGATTTTATTGATTGCCTGTGTGTTTTGGAGTGAGATCTTTATACAGATCTCCTAGCTTATTAGACATTGTTACATTAAATGGAGAACAAATTATAGTAGCTGACAATATGCGTGTGCAAACGTCGCCAACCTCACTCGATACTGGCGCTGGCACTGGCACGTAGCGTGGTCACGACGTAAGCAGGCCGGCGGGCGCGGCGCGGGATGCGAGGCGACAATGTCAAAAGATGGCGCGCGGTAGCGGGGCCGGCATTCTTTAAACGTTATTTTGTGTTTTATCACAAAAGTTAGGAGCTTTCCAGACATTTTAAAATATGTGGTCGTATGAAAAAGAAATACACGTGACATGCCTCAAGACCCCCTCCCCACATCGTGATTATTAGTAAGGTTATCCGAACCCCCTCCCTCCCTATTCGGACCTCGCGTGATTCATGGACGCCCCCTTAGACTCTGTATAGACTCGGTTCCTATAAGCCGCACCCACATATCAGTATATGCTTGTATTCAACATGGACCAAAAGGCTGGTAAGCTTGACTACTTGTTAATGAGCGTGTTAGATTTGTTTGCCAGTATGTTTGTCCTTTCACAGGCTCGGCCCGTCTAAGTCCTATCCTACACCTAGACTAACTACATGATTGGACTCAGTATAGGCGGTAGACTTACACCATTATATTTTTGCTATATGTATATGTATTTTGCTATATGTATGTATTTGCTAGTTTATAGTTTGTGTTATTTTTATGTATTGTTAAAATTAATATCTGTTGGTTTCTATAGCACGTGCGTCGTTTATAGAAACAAACAAAAGAAATGTCTAGAAAATAAAATTATCAGTTAAACTACCACCTCTCCTTTTTCAAAAATGTATTTTGTCATTCAATAATCACTTTTCATCTGGCAACAAGCATTACAGAAGCATCCTGTAATAAGTAAATTTAGTAGGCGTGGCTTTGTGCTAGTGGGCGTAGTATATCTGTTTGTCGGTGTGTTAGTCCCTTTATATAATTCACTCATGTGGTTAGACTAAGCATAAACCAAAGACGCGCAAAGAGTGGGTCTGCTGGGCTTGGCCCCATTTCAGGGCTTGAAATATTTGTTCACCAGCATGCTTGCCCCGTATACAGGGTTCCTCAAAGTAGACAATCCATTTTATATTTAAATAAAATATGTGCGAGATACTAAGATTTATTTTTGCTATGTGAATTAATTATTTCGTAGAACGTCTTTTTTCATGAAAAATCGTGTGAAAACAAAATTTAAATTGTTCATCTTAATTACTATGGATTATTAAATCCAACAACGGTTTTCTTCATGTACAAATGTACATAACAATGAATTATATTGACGAAGTTATAGGATAGCGTTCTAGCATCGATTCAAGGTGGTGTGCCAAATCAAGAAACCGTTGCGGAATGGGTTGCTTACTGGTATGCAAATGGTTCGGGGCTTAATTTGAAAAAATCTGGGCGTCACAGAACGTTTGTACGTCTGAAAATATTGGCAAAGCGCATAATCGATGCATAAATGAAAGTTTACTTTAACTTAGCCGAGTAATGAAGGATTTTATATTCAGACTTCATAAGGGTATTGAAGTTGACCTTGGTATTTTTACAAATTAAGGTTACATTAAGCAAATATCTAGCAAGCTTTAATTTTAATCCAATAAAAAGTTTATCTTCTGAAATTCTTAATATTCACTATAAATGTGGATAGTCTGTTATGAGGAACCCGTAGAATTCACATTTATGGTTGGGTTAAGGAAGAACCAGTGAAGTGCAATGGATAGCTTTAGTAGGCGTGGCTAATGTTAGTGGGCGTAGCCAATAAACTAGAATTTTCTAAAGTGAACAATAGCGCTAAAAAGAGACAACATTCGTTTAATCTGTCATATCTTCTTTATCTTCATTTAATGAATTTGTTTTTTATACAGATTGTCCTGAAATTATTTAATAAATATTTTATTAAATACAGTGAATTTGGGCCTCGCATCAAATTATCGCGGTTTGTATAAATCGCAACCGCCAGACGAGAGGTGCAGGATTTCAAACAAAGCCTCGCTTCTTGATGAGCTGTTAGTACAGGCGAAGAGATTGTCTAAGGTTGATCTGTTCCAATATAAAACGCAGTTTTGCATTTTCTAATTTATTTAGTTACATTTAGTACCCAATTTGTGTTTTACTGGATGGTGGATTAGTTTGGTGCTTGGTTACGTCTAATCGTCTGTAGTTCGCTAAGAGATGTTCAATGGTCTCGCTTCGCTTGCCACAACTTCTACATCGAACGAAGTATAACAGTGACCTTTTCTTGTACTGAAGAATGTACTGAAGTTTTTTTTGCAGATAAATATGAAAGTATTGCTTTATTTTAGACATTTGATTTTGCACATTCTAGCATTGTCTAAGAAGCCCTTCGCCTTTGCGGGACAGATACAGACGCTCGATCGAACACATTAGGTCAAGAGATCGAAACTTTGTGGGTAACCTGCGTGTCATTTTTCTCAGCTCATCCGAATCGGACCCGTTACATTTGATAATACCAAAGGAGCACGATAGGGTTGGTATAGCCCTGATAATTGCTGATAATAGATTTTTGAATTTAGCTTTGTGTTTAACAGCATGTAATGTTCTTTACCTTCGGATTTGAGTTAATTGTGGTCTTTTACTAAGGTAGCACTTTTTTAGCATCTTTAAAGTCTCATCAGCTAGGGTTAATTTCCTGTGAATCTCTTTCTCTCACACACAGACACACTTATTCACGCATGCGCGCACACTCACACCATACTGGCTTAGATACCTTCCATGAATTGACATTAATATTAAGAAGAGACTAATGCGACAGCCATGCTGATACCGGTACAGATACCATAAGATTATACCAGTAGATACCGTTTGCACCAACACCGTTTGAAAAGATAAGTAATCAATGCATTTGAACAACATAACCTATAAATCCAATGAAATAGATAATGCTGGAAAAAAGTAACAGTCTGCGACTCTTTCGTTGTTAATAATAGTTAATGATGCATTAAACGATTCAACAAGAGCAGTTTTAGATACTGTATTGTTGTTAAACACTACGCAACATCAAATACGTACGCGTAACTAATTTTGTAAAGTGGTGACGACATTAGTAGCGCCTCCGGTATGCATCTAACTTGAAATTTCTAAAATATTTGAAAAGAAATTAAAAAATACAATCATTGTAACGAAAGATGAGTAGTTTAGATAAATTGTAAAAGTTGATTTAGGCTAGCGCACAAATAATAAACCACTGCCTATCAGAAATAGTGCTATTTTTAGCAACTGTTTTAGTAGCACGCTTAAGAGGTAAGCGCCATAAATTATCGACCTGATATAGTAAAAATAAACTTGGTAAAATATAATAATTTTTATTTTTCAATATAATCTCCCCTAATATCAACACACTTATTACAACGTGGCATTAATAATTCAATGCCCTTGTAAAAATAATCTGAAGTTTTTCCTTCGAAATGTTCAGATGAAGATGGAAGATAAATAATAGTCACTAGGAGCCATAGCTGGACTGTACGGTGAATGATCCAATGCTTCAAAGCCGCATTCGATAATGGCAGTTTGTGAAATTGCGTCAGTATGAACGGGTGCATTGTCGTGTAATAATCGAACACCTCTTGTCAATTTTCCTCAACATTTTTTACGAATATTGTTTCTCAACTTATGGAATAAAGACGCATAATATGTACTGTTAACAGTTGTATTGCGTTCTTTACAATCAATCAGTAAAATGCCATCGCAATCCCAGAATATTGTTGCCATAACTTTCTTTGTCGATTGAACTACTTTCGCTTTTTTGGGACGAGGTTCATCGGGTCGCCGCCATTCCATCGATATCTTGTTGGATAGAGGATCATAATACAGAACCATTGTTTCATCTCCAGTGACAATGGACAAAATCGGCTTTGGGTTGTCTCCATACAAATTTAAAAACGAGCGCGCACATTCGACGCAACGTTGACGTTGAACAGCAGAAAGAAGACGCGGTACAGCATCTTGCACTAATTTTATTCATACCCAAATGGTCATGAAGAACTGCCAACTCCTTAACTTTCAAACGGCGATCTTCCAATACCATGTCTTCAATGATTGCAACGTTCTGAGGCGTTACCGCTTCAATTGGCCGACCGGTACGCTCATCATCTTCAAGAGATTCTTGCCCCAAACGGAAACATTTTGACCACTTTTTTACAGGAGAATATGAAGGACATAAATCACCATAAACGCCGTCTAAACGTTGTTTGATTTGAAGGCGTGTGCCCTTCTTTTGTTAAAAATTTAATGATCGCGCAGCACTCAACTTTCGTTAGTTGACATTTTCATGAACTCTTCACGATGCTTGAGTGGCTACTAAACTCTATTACGCTTCTAGCCGTAATGTATATAGTGTAGGCCTCTTACATGTTCAACTACGACGCAACCGAGTTTGAACATGTTGGCACCTGTAGAAGCCTGCCGGCCCGAGAATAAATGGCGCTTACCTCGTATCTTGTGAAGACGGCTTTTCAAAAATGTCCCCTATATGATGATTCCATTACTAATTATATTAAAGTAAGTATTTGACTAAAGGGTTCGTAAATTGATAGTAAATTACTCAACCTGCTCTATCTAAAGCAAAATTACCAGCCGGTAAACGGTAGATACCTACCGGTATAAGTCATATAGTACGGTTGTGACCATGCTCTTAATAATAATAATAATAATTGTACAACCCATAACCTGGAAACCAGGCCCCAGAAGCTATAAGCTTGTGCGGGGGGAGGGGACGATTATTAGTATTACGTAGGCCCTACGTGCGGCTGCAGCCGACTTACAGATGGAACAGCGCAAATCCCACATTTGTGTCATAGCTAAGGAAAACTGCAGAAAACCTTAACCAGATCTGTCGAGTCGATCTCGGCTCGCTTGGGTGAAAGTCCAGCAAGCTAGACATTACACTACCAAGGCTGGTTCTTCTGAATTGATTATTATTATTATGGTCATTTTAATTTTGAACTGGCGGATTTGGAAAACAAAAAAGCAAGACGAACGATAACGCCCTCTGCCAGAAATTCTCGAATGTAAAGCTACTATTCCTGTATTCGTAAATGTCACGACCTCCTCGATTTTACAGACAGTCTTCTCTTGTATGACCGTTCGTGTTTGTAGTTTCAGGCATTATTTCTGTTTTGAAGGGGGCACTAAAATTTGGCGTATTATCGAATTCTCTTTGGAAATATTACATTGCTGTCCGGTTGCGAATTCTCAAAGTTGCCAAGAACACATAACCTCTCATAAAAGACTTGCTTATATATTGTGTTATTTTATTTATTTAGTTTTAAACTAAAAAACGGAATGAAAATTCAACATAACAAAACAAACAAAGTTATCCGTAGAATGTAGAGCTCTTAAGTTAGAGTAACAATTCAAAATATTTATTTTAAAAGTTACTTAATTGTTCTGTTAAATAAAATGTAACTTAATCATTCATATCATCACAACTAGATGAGATTTGGACAACGGAGCTGAAATGTATACCTATATTAGTAATTAGAAATTATAAAAATGAAATTAAACAGTGCCAAACGAAATAGTGCAGGTCTCGACAGATGGCGCCATTATGATAAAACTGTCAAAAACAGAAATTTTACCAACGCGACCGACCGTGTAAGAGACGTTTGTCTCTAAAATCGAGGAGGCCGTAGTTATTTCTTTATTCATAAATGTTATATAATTAGCACAACTGTTTTTATTTGTAGATGCCGCTGTCGTTCGTTCATCTCTAGAGTCTCTACATCTAGTTACCTAGGCCGCGCTAGTCGATCAGAGTACCGCAAAACGCCGCCATATTGGGGCAAAAGAAGCACGAAATTGTTCATTTTTGTATCTTACTGTACTTTAAAAGGTTTTTCTTATTTTGAAAGTCCAAACCTTTAATAGGTCAAATACGTAAAACGTGGTTTTAATTTGTCCATTATTAAAAATCACCCTTCTCTGCCCCAATATGGCGGCGATTTGCGGTACTCTGTTTGACCAGCGCGGTCTAGGTGACTAGATATGTAGTAACTCTATTCATCTCTAGAGTCACTACATCTAGTTACCTAGGCCGCGCTTATGGCAGTGTTTGCGGTACTCTGATCGACCAGCGTAAATGTAGTGACTCTATTCATCTCATATTTATTTTACAACAAATTTATCATCAACTCTTGAAAGGAATACGCATTGATTCGGATCGGATTCGATGTGTGCGCGGGTGTGTATGTGTACGATTTTTCGGAATTTTTAGATTTTGACTCTAGGTTCAGATATTTGATAAAGAAATAGAATAGGAATGTCTGGAAGAATTAATATCGTATCTCTTAAAGAACATGGACAAAACCCGACAAACTTTAGAAAGGTGTATACTAAGCATGTAGTATGTGGATTCAATGTAATAGAATTTTATGGTGAGGGTTGATAGGTAAGTTGGAGGCGGAGAAACATAAGTCGGGGTTGGGTTATTTAATTCAGACGACCGTTGCTTCGAATCAAACCGAAGCCAAATATAAGAGTCTCTTCTATTTGAATATTTATATGTTACTACTGTTATTAGTATTGAAACAAAAATAGATACCAGTTGTTACATTATTAAATTTGTTTATAATTGCTGATGAGAAAAAAAATTAATTCTCCAATAATGTAAAAACGCTATTAAAAATTGAACATTGTTAAATCAAAAGAAAATATTAAGTAAAGTAAATGTAAAATTTGTCAAGAAAAAGTCGTGAAGATAAATAATGTTTTCCTCGCGACTCGTTTTTGCATGGCTTTAAATTATTTACATTTATTTTACTTTGTTATTTATAATGCTTTAAATGAATAGCAAAACCCATTTTCATTAAGAATATCTCGGAAGTACAACCCCTTAAAGAATACTAACTAAACGCAACAAACATATGAATAGCCTACAGAATCCGACACATTGGATGGGACATTTGTGAACTCGACCTCGTCGATTACCTAACGCTAGAGAGCTGGATCTTTCTGTATATTATTCGTCTCGTGAGTTTAAACATTTTTTCTTATTACAAATGGTTGTTTTGTTGTCACAGAATAGGGCCCAGGAGAGCCTGAAACGCGGTGACGGCGGGCCGATTCATCTTTGTTTTACAGGTCGCAATGAACTTGGTCATATGCTCTTGATAATTAAGAATATGCTTGAACTCATTGTCACTACAGGTGTGCATATTAATAGTTAAGGTCGACCTGTCTTCTGGAATTATTTTCATTGTCGAGGAGAGGTTATAGCGATTTCAGATATTATTTTGTCCATGGTCAAATTGGCATTAAACAGTATGAATGCTTAATCAGAAGGTTTGGTTATATTAATTATTCAAAGATAGGCTGAATTAAGTTCTTACAATCTTCAATGCAGAAAACACCATGCTATTTATACCGTACTTTCTTTATAGGTTTTTAATAACTAAACCAATTCTATCAGAAACTGGTTAGACCAATCCAAAGTTTTGTTACAAACAATGCTCTTAATTCTATCGTTTTCAATCGTTTCACTGTCGTCATGGATGGGTCCTTTATTTTCAAATACATTGTCACTTATTAAGCATTGACAGATTAAAAACATGCTAAAACAAAAATGGTGAGATGCATTAAAGTTAAAATACTGTCTGTATGAGAATAAGATAAAGAGAAAGAGAAGGGTGGGATAGATACGTGGACATTTCTTCACTACTGTTATATTGCCTAGTTCAGTCAAGTAAGCTCAAAATTTGCCTAGGCAACCCTAGATAATGTTAAGACTGCCAAGATATTCGAACATTGCCTATAAACCGCTTTAGGCAATCTAAATTGCCGTGTCCTAAATTGCTTTCAGATAAAACCCAAAATAAAGTTTTATCTTGAAAATCGGCATTGCCTGGGCAATTTTAAGATTACATATCAGTTTATCATTTTAATTAAATATTTATATCTAAACTTGTACCTATCATTGCATTTTATTGTGCAAAGTCTTAGTTTCTAAATAAACAGTAAACAGTTCAGGTATACATTTTTTTACTGCAATAAAGTAGAAATTATTAAAAAAATATAAATGAAAGGAATTTCAACAAAATCTACTGAAATGATCGGAACGTGGATATCTACCGGAATTCATGATATGGAATTTGGCATCACAGGTCGATAATGCCTTTTTGCGGATTTTATTAAATTTCAGCAAAATAATACCTTTGCAAGATATGATTTGACGGGTTACCTGTATAAATACGACTAGCTCTAACATTATAACTAATTACTTCACAATTACTTCCTTTATCCTAGTTTAACGTTTCTATTTCTTACAAAATAATGTTAGCTGAATCTCTGTGCATAATTCAATTTGCCGAATTTTCCAGATGAGTAAATAGCCATCAATTGCCAATGAAAGCGTTTTTGCAGATAAAAGTTTATATACTAATTAAAATTTCACTCGCGTTTTATGATTAATTGACACTGAACAGCTGGTAATGATTAAATAACAATTTTGTAATTCTTGATCAATAATCGAACAATGACGTCCCGAATGTTTTTTTAGTGTTTCTCTTTTAAGGTTACTCGCAATTTTCCATGATTATTTCAATGAATTTTCCTTGAATACGAATTTAGCAATAACTAACTGAATATTAAAATTGCAAAACTAAAAAATAGTAATAGATTGCTTATTTTATTAGTGTATTGTATGCATTAGCCAAATATAAACTTAAATGTTGTAAACTGAAAAAAATAAATTATAAAAACATCTCAATTCTTTTATATAGGGGATTACTGCAAGCAGGAAAACTAATTCCAGTACAATGAGATTATAATTCCATTAAATCCTACTTTTAATTCTGCAAACAGTACACAACTCAGGATACAGATTTTGAATATTTTTATTTTACTTTAATGCTTTAGTAGGTACTAAGAAATTTTGCAAACAAAAATGCAAAGTAACTTTTTTCAGCTTCTTTCTTTCATAGTAACAATACGAAAAATAATGAGTAAAATTTGTTTAAATCGAATCTTTAAAGTCAATGAAGTTTTAGTTAGTACTAAAGTTCATTACCTTAGAGATTGGTACATCTCGTCATCATGCGCGCAAACGAATTTGTGAATGTGTACTTTCGTTGCTTAGCAACAACATATTTCTGAACAGCTGAAATAAATTCAGAAGCATCGCTTTGTTTGTTGGAATCTTAGAATATAAAGCTTTAGGAAGGATCATAACTACCCGCCGCAATGAGTTTTAAAAGCGACAGATATGACGTCACACTAGCCGCCATTAGACACCACCTAAATCAGCTTTTCTCTCAAACTCCGAAAATACGCAAAATGAAATTATATTTCATAAGTAAGTATTTGTTTATTTAAAATATTAATTGTAAAATTAATATTCTAAGATTAATTTCAAAATACTATATTTTAAAATTGAGGTTACATAGTTTATGTGTGTATTTCGAGACAGTGAGAACCGCCAATGGCAATAACCGAAAACACCTATTCCGCCATATTGAGACCCCATCCTGGTCGTATGTGGTAGATGATTATGCTCCTTCTTAAAGTTTTACATTCTAAGGTTGGAATCATATTGTTATACCCGCGTTCCATATGGTTTATTATCAGTGTTTGATAAATTCTTATACTTTGCACTTCTTTGTGGTTAGTACGTATTTAGTCGTTTATTATTCAGTCAAGAACATTCTAAGCTGATACGCCACTGAACTCACCATGTTCGCACAGAATCGATGACGTGGCTGTCAATTCGTGTTCCCAAATTGTTCCATTTACCTTTAATCAAAACAACACTCCGAATATTCAAAAAAATAACGTCATGAGAAAACAAAAACACACCGAAGAGAAAATGACAAAATGCCTTCTTGTGCCCCTATTCGCAGTAAAATCACATTTTTTGTATAGGATAAAACAGTTATTTGCGTAATAAGTCAATCAACAAGCGTGAGTTCCGTAAAGGCATATTAATGACATGTTGCGTATAATATGTTTCTGCAACCCTTTAATAAAAACAAAAATGGAAAACTTAAAAATTAAAAATGAAATTTTTAGTCAATAAAATAAATTTGTATCAAGCATCATGTTAACATAGCATGATGTTTCCAAGGTGAGCACTTTCTATTGAAGCCGGGAAGTAAGTCATTACCTGACTAGTCAGGTAAAGTTTTTACCAAATGTAACGTTACGTTTTTTGAAACTAACAAATATTAATGGAATCCCAGTACGGTCCTGGCAGTTTAGTAAATTTAATTTTGTCGGAACTACAAATATTACGTTAAGCTAAATAGTGTTTTCCTACAAGTACAAAAGAGTCATCTCGAAATATATTCGTAAGCAATATTTTAAATTTCAGCAGAATTTTTGTTGGTGCGAGTGTTTATTTGGGAGCGTTCTCACGTTGAACAAATGCGTCTTTTCTGAGAAATAGAATGTACCAGAACAAAAATTATTTTTAATTCCGTGCTTACAACGGCTAAAATATAATATTAGCCTTAACAAAAATCTCCTTATGGTTAAAATGTATGAAACTTCGAATATACAGCTTTAAAACATACTGGGTTGAAATCTTTTCTAGTGAACAAAATGCCGACAAACAGAATATTCTAGAATAAATTTGTCTAGACGGCCACCTGTAAATAACATCAGGCTTTCTAGTAGGCAAATCCTAAGGCGAATCCCCGTAAGTTTCGTTGAAATTGTTCTAGAACAAAATGACGTAAATATACCTCATTGGCCAAAGAGAATCCCGCCATATTTTTATTGGTTTATTTAGAATTTGCCCTTCTCAAAACCATACGATTGCTGAAATATTTTCATTTTAGTCTAGTCGAATATAGTTAAGTGATAAGAACTGACCGAGAGGAGGGAACCTCCCGCGTTGATCTGGGGATCCTACCTCGGAGGAGTCTCCAGTAAAATTTTACGTTTGTTGGTGTTTCGAAAATAAATAGGTAAATCCTACGTATAAAACAACGCTCCAGTTTAGAAATAATTAATTAATAGTGTTATTACAGTCTTGTTTTTTTGTTCAAGTATAGGATTGCTTCAATTTACCGTCTCAGTTTCCAGTTAATAAAGTTAACTAAATAATCCAGTTTCCGGTGGTTAATATCTGTAACGCAAATTCAGTCTGATATTGAATTTTAAAGTTTGTTAGTCTAACGAAGAAAATAATTACCATTCCACTTAAGTAGATGCTAATAAAGAATTATTAGTTATTGGAAATTATCGTATGTTGAGGTTTGTTGTTAATCGAGAAAAATAATAATAGTTCAGGATCCAGAAGATTTGTTCCCGTATTGGTTTTCCAGGTCAGCAGTTTTGTTGTGAAAATTAAGTAAATGTCAATATTGTATTTCTAGTGATTGAAGTTATTTGTGCAAAAAATCTTGAACTTTGTTGGATTATTGAAAATGTAAGGTATACTTTTTTTTAACTAGGTTTTTATGTAAAGTCTATTTGGGATCCCGAAATTTAAATTAGTTAACTTTTAGTATGATAACTTTGTATTTTTAATTTCTTTATTATTTCAACTTTTTCTTTTATGTTTTAATATACAGATTTCAAATTAATTTATCGTATGATATGGTTTGGTCCGACAAATTGCTGATATTTTGTTTTGTCTTTTATTAAAATTCAGTAGTATCAATTGATACGTGTTTGATTAAACTAACGTCAATTTTAAAAGAGGAATTTTTCTCGATTGAGATTCCTAGATTCTGTTATCAATTTGGTGGCTCTCAACATGTTTTTTATTTGTTCCTGATTCCATTATTTAATTAGAAGCTTTTGGAGTTAACGCCCACACCTGTATTTAATTTGCATAATCAGAGATCTCAGCCGGAACATCTAGTTCAGTAAGTATCGTATTATGAGCAATTATAGTAAGTATTAAATATTTTGTGTTTAAAGGAGTTTTGAGTGTTATAATTGACTCCTGATCGCTGGGGATTTTTTTGTTTTTGTGTTAGAATAACGTTGTCATACAAACTAGTCTGGTAAAAACTAACTTTGATAACTTTATTAATACTTGATTATACACATGATACCATGAGTCATAAAAGTGATCACTTTCGTGACAGTTGCAGAATACTTAATTGTTCTTCTAAATCATTTACTACAAACAAAATCAGCCAAACCTATGTGCATTGCTTCTTCTAGATATGTAATTGTTAGCTACCATCAACTGCACCATATTGAAATTATCGAAAATGATCCTATAAAAAAATCTTGTATTGTAAATAGCCATGCCCAAATGCTAATAATTCTTCAGTTACAAACAGGATTAGGTAATCCACCTAATCAGCAATCCAACAAGTATTATGAAACGATCTAGTGCTCAATTCCTAATCACAAAAAATATGTAAAAAAACAAATCCTTAATCCCTAACCCTAAAAAATATTTTTTACATTTTAATCCTCAATCCCTATTTCCCTAAAGAATTTTGAAAAATCTAATCCTTAATGAATTCCTAATCTTAAAAAATATTTTTAAGAATTCAATGTCTAATCCCAAAGACTTTTTTTGTAATTCTCTAATCCTAAAACAAAATTTAATATATTTATATAAATAAAACCTTATTCTTCATCTTTAATTCCAGAAAGTATTTTTAAAAATTGAATCCCGAAAATATTTTGAAAAAGGATCTAATCCTTTATGAAATAAGTAAAACAGACTAATGAAAGTTTCACATGTTTATTATAATCTACCCGACAATTGTTTCGACAGCCAAGCTGTCATTATCAAAGGTAATAAATATAAACAAACACGTTGCTAAGGTAAATATAAAAATTTCAAAAACTAAATTTCATTTTTATTTATTTAACCAGAAAAAAAGTTTCATCAAATAAGACTAAAAACAATAAACTAATCCTTTATTTATGTTTAATCCCAAAAACATTTTTCAAAATTCATTCGCTATCCCAAAAAATATTTTTGAAAAAATCGATTCCTAATCCGAAAACTTATTTTTAGCCATTCAATCCCCAATCCCTAGTTTCAAACATATTTTGAATAATTCAATCGTACATCTAAAAAAATATTTTTAAAAATCCAATCCCTAAGGCCAAGAGGTATTTTAAAAAACTTAATCCCCAATCCCTTATCCTTATCCAACCCGGGTTACAAATAATGTATCAGTAATCTGTGTCAGTAGTTTTTGTCTTTCTAATAATAATCCATCAAATCAAGTGTAATATTAACTACCAAAACTAGTAAAATTTTGACAGTTTGATTGTTTAGTAAACAATCTATCATTAATTTAATTTTACATGTCTTTTTTGTTCTGTAAGTAGTACATAACTCTAAAAAAGGTAAAAAAAATAATAGTTCGGTTAGGTAGTTTTTTTCTAAAAAGGGATTTGACCTTAGAGTATAAGACTGTAGGAAGGAAAATAATCATCTACCACATACGACGGGGATGGGGTCTCAACATGTCGGAGTTGGTGTTCCGGTTTTGTAATGAAATATTTCCATTGGCGGTTCTCATACTGTCTCGAAATGCGCACATAAACTACATAACCTCAATTTAAAAACATAGTATTTTGAAATTAATTTTAGAATATAAATTTTATATTTAATATTTTAAACAAACGAATACTTACTTATGAATTGTAATTTCTTTCTTCGTATTTGTCGGAGTTTGAGAGAAAAGCAAAATTTGGGTGGCGTCTAATGGCGGCCAGTGTGACGTCGTATCCGTCGCTTTTAAAGCTCATTGCGCCGGGTAGTTACACTCCTTCCTATAGTTTTATATTCTAAGGATTTGACAATCTGACAGTTACTATAATATTTTATGCATGAAGTATAAAAATATAATGCAAAAGGTGGTAACTAAGAAAGGTCACATTCTAAGTGTACTGTTTTGTTTTCTAGGTGCACTGTATTATTTAACTTAACTGTATTTTTACTATAGATCTATATGTGTTTTTGAATTTAAAATTGCACTGAATTTATTAAAGAGATACTACAATGCTAAACAAAACTTGAAAGTACTAAAATTAGTAGAATTGTACTAGTAAACACAATAAGTTAGAAGTTGGTAACATAGGACTTTAATGACTGACCCTAAAATAATTTGAATATGTGTATATTGATTATCTCGTGAGTTAATGGTTGAACATTTTTTCTGCTACAATGACTATTTGACTACATGGTAGGACTCAGGAGGGCCCCAGATGGAGGGCATGTCCAAAATTGCAAACAACCGTACATAGAAATTTTGATTTGAAGTTTTTTGCTGGATATGGTAAAGGCAAAGAAAAAAAACAAATTCTTTAATCTTTCCGCCATTAAATAGATTTTTTTTAAGATCTTAGATTTAGATTTTTAATTAAGATCTTAAATTAAATTAAAGGTTGTAGTAATCATATTTTTCGATTAGCAGTCATGTCAGGATAAAGAATACAAATTGTTACAAAATTATTAGGACCATCCCACAAAATTTATTTGCCTACGTCCTTTGAAATCAAAGAAAGCTGTTGAAGTAGCTTAAAAGTTTTTGAAAATCTTCCTTGAACTTGGATGTCCAGCCATATTACAAAAGCGACAATGACCTCGAATTTGCAAACTATATAATTCTCGAATTAGTAAAACTATGGCCTGAGCTGGAAATTATTCATGGCCAACCGCGACATCCTCAATCACATGCAGTATTATAGCAAGACGCAATCAGGATGTAAAAAATATGTTGCCAGTCTGACTGCAGGATAATAATTACACAAATTGGTCCGTTGGCTGTTATTTCTTGCAGTTTCAGTAAAGCTGTTCCTTTCATAGGATTATTACATTGGATTGGTACAAGGCAAAATTTGGCACAGATCTAAAAATTAGACTATCCTCTACAAATCATTTCAATAAAATGATTAAATCCCTAGGGCATAGTATAAATAACATACAGTAACGTGACTGTCGCAAATAGTTACCATCCACCACACAGCAAGCTGGCAGGTGCCGGCAGTACATAGAAAGCATACTTCATACACGCGACCGAGCACATCAAATTATCCAGTCCCGTATAACTCCAATTATGCAGTGCGAATGCCCCCTATTACGAAATGAATAAAAACAGAATCAGGAAACGATGAAAAGATTGTTTTAATTGACAAAGATTACCAAACTTCTGATAAATTAGAAAAAACTTTATTCGATATATATGCAGTTATTTGATAAAAAATGTTTATCGGTACACACCTGCAAACCTGAGTTTTATTTAATTTATTTTATCTATGGAAATATACTTTTTCAACAACACTTCCAAGATATTTGTGTAAATGAAAATGTTGTCAAACGCGTTTTATCCATCTTCAAAACATTAACATTTCTACATTCGTACAATAATTTTAAATATAATAATAATATAGTATATCATTTACACGCTCGACTGCGAGTGTATTACACTTTAAAAGACGTTAACAGAAATTTTAAATCATCCAAAAGTAGTAAAAAGATAATTGTATTGAAACATAATTAACAATAAAGTTTTCGTTTTGTAAATGAATATTCAATTATGTACGTTAATTTAAGTTCAGTTAATAACAAACTAATTGTTCAAAGGCGTCAATTAATTTTGTTGATTCAAACAATTCTATTTCGTATTTTATTGAATACGTTACTGGATATTATCTGGAGGCGAAGTCGACCGATCAACTCCGGTGCACTACTTCGTTTATGGGCGTGATATTCGAAGGTGGATTAATGATCTTGTTTATTGTTTCCAGCCTTATTTTGTGGAACTCCATAATCATGAAATAAATAAAGATTATTAAAACTGTGAAACTTTTAATAATCTTTATTTATTTCGTGGATTAATGAAATCAATAGTGCCGCACGCAAGTAAACCTTGTTATATATACTGTGCCTAGGCACTGAAGTTGATCTTGATGAGTTACTCTAAAAATTACAAAGTCATTCAGTAGAAGTAAATGCCAGTATTAGCCAATCATATAAATATGTACAAGAAGGTGAACAATGGGAAAGAACAATTGGCGAAGAATAAACAACAGAAATGTGTATAACATGGTGGAAGAAACAAATGTAATAATATATTCAGAAAATGTAAGAACTTAGAATTGAATAACGTTACTACAATGCCTTGTAACGAACAGGAAAATGACAAAAACCTACAAGAAACAGATCAACAAATTATGTGCCTTAATTGCGAAAATCAGAATACCACATGTGTTTTCAATGGAATAGGTATGTCGAGTAGTTCTTGCAAATGTCTCCCTCCTAATGACTAATCACTTAAACAATGGATTTGTACTTTTCATGATTTCCAAAGCATCGTTTGTAGTGTTCGATTTGCCAGTTTTCGGAAATATCTATTTGAAAAGGGCAGCTTTGGCAAATTAGAGAATTGATACAAAGTTGATACACTTTGAAATTTTGAAAACATATTTTTGCTGTGGGGAGTTTATGTAGACGCATTTGCCGTTAAAGGCAATTGGGGACCTCAAGTGACTCAAGTTCGTGAGTGAAGTCTACCAGCGAACTTCAATCACAAACTTTAGTCACATAAAAGTCTTTAATTGCAAGATAAGTAACTTAATAAAATAAGCAGATATTATAAAAAGTATGTACAGCCTCTTCCACATGATAAAATCAGGAGACTAATCTCAAGAAAGAAATTGTACACGCTACACCAGATTACAAAACACCGCATGATCTCACAGCCGAATACACATTTTATTCAGAATTATTTATTTGCCTCAAAATTTGTATATCGACTAACCAAGTTTCAAAGAATCGAAATTTCATTATCTCTAAAATTCTCAAGTTTAGTATTTTAGTTTCAATCATTTAAAGATTAAATATCAAGAACTGAGACATTCAAAGTTTAATTTCCAAGTTTCTAATGTAATCGAAATCGTTAATCTAAATTTTCAAAGCTTCAGTTTCCAAGTTTTCATTTTAAACAATAATGGAATGTTTGGAAGTTTCCAATATAATGATGCCCAGAACATATCAATGTAAACTACGGATATGAGTTGAAATCTAAAACGTGACATCTCTGACTTGAATTTTAAATTTCTGAAATTTCGAATTTTAGAACCTTAAGAGTGAGACTTTACAATATAAACTTCTTAAACTGCATTTTAAAACTATGTCGGTTTTAGACTTAAGCTTCATTTTTAATCCTAAACGTTTGCAGTAAATACCAATTCCGTTGGAGGGAGATTCTTGGAATGAACGGAAAGGAGATTTCGAATCCCTAGAACCAACCGACAGGTAGAGACCCCATCGTTTACAATCATGTAGCATTCTAGGGATAGCTTTCACTATGTGACAGATGACGTTTCGTTCCAAGAATCTTCCGCCAACGGAATTGGTATTTACTGTAACATTCTGCTATTTTTAAAGTTTTCGAATATTATATCTCTGAAATTTATAATTTTTGAGATTTTAAAACATAGAGGAAATTCTATAATCCATGCTTTAAAAACTGTTGTAATGCTGAACTTGTAATTGTGAACCTCTAAAAGACTTCTGTTTGAGACTTGAGAAATGACACAGTATTGGAATTATAAATTTCGAATTTTTGATACCTTAAAACGTTTGAACTGGGGTTTCAAATCATTTTCATGTTCAGGAACAAGAACAGATTATTTTAAACCTTTGGGACATGCAAAAAAGTAACATTATATCAATTACATTGATTCGGCCTGTACTTTATGAAGATCCATAATAACACAATAAATAAAACTATTTATTTAAAAATCATAACTGTCCTTTCGCTACACGGTAGCTTCTTCAGATAAAGACTGGTTTAAGTTTTAGTTATAACCAGTCTTTATCTGAAGAAGCTATTGTGTAGCGAAACGACAGTTATAATTTATAATTAAATATTTTAGTGAATATTTTAATAGTATTTTATTGTGTTATTGTATTTAACATTATATTCAATAAACAATTAGCCAATCGCACACAGTGTATATATATATTTTTTATAAAACTCTGCTCTTTTAGCTTTAAAACAAGCCTAAGATAAAAGATCTACTACGATTAGAAGCAAAGTTATGAATTGTTTTTGTTCACCTTGTAAGCGTAAATTTTACATTTTGTACCATATATCCAACCCTGCTGTATGAATACCGTGTGTCACTGAGGGTTATTATTTTACATACGTAAGTTACTTTATGTCGTCTACCATCTTACTAAATTTCACGAAAATCTGAGATGGTCGGGTTGAAAAGTTCATTTTGCTTGTGATGATTTGGTATGGAATGACCCGAATGACATTGAAACAACAGTATTTGACCTGACCCAAAAAAAACCAATAGCAGATTCGTGATCTTCATACAAAAAAGTTGTTGAAAAACCATATGAAAACCTGGAAGTTTTTTTCGTGTTGTACAGTGTTATCAATCTTCAAAAATCAGTTGTTATCTTCTTTGCGAATAAAGCCTAATACATTTTTAACTGACAATATTAACGTAGCGATTGGTGGGATCCCTATTCCTATCAAAAAAGAAGCTAAAAGTTTAGATTTTAGTTTACAGTGTGTGTCGTAAAGTTGGATCCATATTCCACATCAGAAAATTCTTTCTATTCTGATTGGAAACAACTATGCAGGGCAACTCTCTTTCCAGAAATACTTGAAATACGCCACGTCAAAGTTGACAGGTGAAATTATAGGTAGGTATCTGTTAAATTCGCAATTTTCTAAATCACGAAAAATGACCTTATGTGTTAAAATATGGAAAATATTTTATTAATAATAATGATAATAATAATTGCTACAACCCATAGCCTGGAAACCAAACCCCAGAAGCTAGAAGCTTGTGCGGGAGGGAGGGGGCGATTATTATTATTACGTAGGCCGTAAGAAAAAATGTTTCTAACGACATTTTACGTTCACATATCTAGTTTGAACAAGATATCCCAAGATAAGGAAAATGTTTTTTAACATTTCTACACTCCATAACTGACTATTTTGAAATCATTAAATAATAGTTTATGATAGAAAAGTGTCAAAAGTGAATGTTTATTTTGCGAAAAGAGAAGTTTGGCCCAAGACGTGCCAGCAGAGTTAGTAATCTCCTCGAACAAACTAAATTCACTTTTAACACGTATATCATACATTTATTTTTTACTTTTTACACTCGTGTCTAAAGTGTTACTCTAGATATCGCTTTAGATACTAGTGGTATAAAATGACATTTTCGACTCACGACAATACAAAAAAGTCAAAAGTTCTGCTTTTAATAGGGTTTGTAACACTTTAAAGGAGTGGTAAAGCAACAATTGCATAGCAGATTTTGCTAATAATATCAAAATATGAAATGAAACTTTCTGGACGATTTTCCAATTTAGAAGAAAATAACGGATAATTTTTATCCTTTTTTTATTAAGTCAGTTTGAATAATACCACGAGATCATTTGAATTTATAATTAAAGTTGGCTGTGATTTTTAAATTAGATTGGCAACACTAACTGTTCACTTCACAGTTTGATTTGAATAGTCAAAGTGACGCTCCAAAATGTTTAATCTAGACCATAAAATTGCATAACCTCTAATTTACACAGCGAGTCAATTGGCAGGATCGCCAAACGTATAAAAAAATTCCCGCCTACTTTAATTTTAAATTTAAATGATCTCACGGTACTAGATAATACCTTCCTATGTGAAAAATCCATATAAACTCTCGCATAAATAAAAGTATTCAAGCACTGAAATTAATCTACCCCCATAGACAAATATTAACTACTGAAACAACAAAGACCTTGCATTGTTATCCACTTATTTTATCTAATTTTTTATGCTGTAGCGAAATTTACGATGGATAAATAAATCCATTTATTTAATATTATACTGTATATTTATTTTTGTTGTATTTTTAACTATTTACTAATTGTGAAATGAATAAGGATTAATAAAAAGTTTCAATAAATTGTTTTAAATAAGTTTTACTATTTGCTAATTAAAACTTACTTCTTACAAAATACGTTACGCATGTGCTCAAAAGGATATTTATTAATTAAAATTCCCATTCTCTATTCCATAGAAATATTTTAAATTTATTTCTAAGAAGGCAAACAATGAACGAAATATTATACACTTATAAATAGAGTTCTAATAAAACATGTATATTTATCTCCAATATTTTTTTCTATGTCAGAATTTCTTTATATAAACATCACAACTACTCGAATTGCAAATACGAATGAAGCGCCTCTAGTGGGAAAATACCTTAACTTCTTATCTCCGCTTGGATATCTTTTTTACAGCCATTGTCAGTTGGGTAGCCTAAAATTAGGAGTAACTGTATAAATCGCTGTCAGGAACATTGCGCACTTTGTTAGAGTTCATCACAAAATTCAGAGGTGATAGCGACATGCAGTTTTCATAAACACATTCTCCATTGAATTTCCAAGGGGATGACATATTTCTAATTTTCGAAGAATTTCTAAACTTGTAGAAAATAACAATCTAAAGTTGCCGAAGTTTGAAAGGCTCTCTATCAATTATTACAAAATATCCACCCTTGAAAAATATGTCAAACCCTAGGTATATCCTTTATCTACAATTTAAGACCTCGACCAAATTTTCATCTCATTCCTGAAGGTGTGTGAACTCTAACGAAAATTGGTCGGAAACGACACTTTCAGCACGTAATGAAGCGCGCCCTTAAAGATTTATTATTTCACTATCTATATACTTCTTAATTGTATATCAGTTTAACCCTCTAGATTTCCGAAAATCATATTTGGCGCTGATATACAGTGTGTCCACGGATTGAGTTCACAAGAGGGGAAAAATTTTTATTTTTAGTTTTATCGAAAAATATCATTCTTGATACAAAGTTTTGCTTGTTGTAAGACCCCAGAAAATTTAAAACAAATTCACGTTTTATTTTACCTGCTTCATTTTATAGTCAATTTTCTGTGAAACCATATGAAATTTTGCAGTTCAAAAGAAAATTTTCACAGAAAATTGACTATAAAATGAAGCAGGTAAAATAAAACATGAATTTGTTTTAATTTTCTGGGGTCTTACAACAAGCAAAATTTTTTATCAAGAACGACATTTTTCGATAAAACTAAAAATAAAAATTTTTCCCCTCTTGTGAACTCAATCCGTGGACACACTGTATAATATCTGGACTTATAAAGGGCCCCATATCTCAAATAGCTTAGAACCTTATCAAGTCTAAATCCGGCCCTGGTTTTAATTAATTTTTCTTAAATGTAATAACAGCTGGAAATAAAAGAAGATGCGCGATCCATAGCTTGTCGCCAAGACTTTGGACGAAGGATAATAATGAAAGCTTTAAAACATTAAATTTGATGAATAAATATGCTGGATGAAGGAATATCACCATCATCCTCTTATGATGTCCCATTACAAGACATCAAAAGTTGAGTTTAGTTGAGACTCGTAGTTAAAATAAATCAAAACATATTATTTACTGTTGTATTATTCTCGCAGGAAATTGTATTCATTATAATAGGTTTTAATTAATAAACTAAAATACTTTAATAAACAGTTTTATATATATAAAATGCAATAACAGCTGAAAGTAAAATCACGACCTACTAGATTATGAATATGAATGTTATGACTGCGTATACTGTATTCGAGGAAGGAGCGGAGTGATCACATGCAAACTGCCTGATAGGGGTGGAGTTAACACAAGCCCTTATCAAGCTGCACAAAACTTGTACTATTCCGGCCGGAACATTTCGCACGATTTTATCAATAGGCTGATTTTTCTCAAATTTTATGTGAATAACAAAAACTTTTCATGACATGACACAATCTCATAGGCGCGTCCAAAATAACCATTGCAATGAAGATAATAGAGTATTAGTTGTTTTTATTATCAATATAAAAAAAGGTTTATGTTGAAAAAAGAATTTATATCAAGATACATAATTTTGATTTAAAAATTACGTATTTTATGACGTACATATGTGATTTAAAGAAAAATAATACAACATGCCACTGGATGTGACAGCGCTTACAAAGGGAAAAAGATTTTACTGCCGGAATAGTACATCTGTCGTACGCTGTTTGCTGCCCGTGCAAGTCTTTGAATTCCCATTTGGGTCATTCCATCTCAAGCCATCTTTTTGGGTAACCCTTGGCAATGTTAATAATTTTCGAGTTCACTGTCTCCAGCCTTACTTTGTGGAACACCATAATCATGAAATATAATATAAATACAAAGATTAAATTAAACTCGTGTGTATCATAAAACCAGAATATTATATCTAGCTAATAACAACTGTCACTGTCAAAGGACTCAGATTATTTTGTATAATTTGCTGGTGTTATAATACACATGAGTTAAAAATTCCAAAGGCACATTTGATGGAGTTACGTTTTGCTCGTACTATATTATCTGATTCTTTGAATTACTTAGCAGTTACTAACATTTAAAGTGAAACATGCACCCAGACATCATAAAACTTCGAAGCTCCATTAGTAAATAATCAATAAAAGATGCACTCATGTTTTTATGCACTTTAGCAAAAGTTGAAAAAGCAAACCTAGAATACATATAATTGATAACTTTATTGAAATTATATTATTTATTAACAATATAACAGCATTAATTGTATTAAATAACTTTTTTTTAATTGAAAAAGTCTCCAGCTTCGATGGATTAGTGGTTTGTATGTTGTGTACCTGTGGTAAGTCTTCGAATAAAAAGCTTGTCTTTTACATTTTATATTTTCATCTGTCCACACTTTAGAAAAGGTATGGCCAACGTTCACCCATGTCTCATCAAGAAAGTATATTGTCCGAACTTTAGTTCTGTACTCTTCAAATGTACGCAAATGCTGTCTACGCCAGGTCACAGTATCTTCTTCTCCAATAAAATACTTTTATTTTGTAACGTCATACAAGTGTTGTGCTGTCAACAAGTGTATTAAAGTGCACGTTATATTAAAATGAAATGTCTTACCGAAAATTAAAATTTTTAATTGTATAAAAGAATGTTTTTCTGGAGCAATCTTTCTTCCAGTAGAGGTTTTAGAACATATTCTTTAGAACAGCGTTTCCCAACCGCCGGTCCGCGGACCGGTGCCGGTCCGTCAGAAATTTTTGCCGGTCCGCAGAGAAATAACATTATTCAAAATTTTACTAAACGAATTTTTTTAATTCGTGTTATCCTGGAGCTAACGTAGGGTCAAATGGTTTATCGGAGTTGCCCAAGAGTAAACTCTGAATAAATTTATACGGAGCCGGCGCTATGTATTACATACATACGTGCAGATATATAACGCGCCGGCTCCGTACCTATGTGG
Organism: Agrypnus murinus; assembly: GCA_929113105.1. Classification (NCBI taxonomy): domain Eukaryota; kingdom Metazoa; phylum Arthropoda; class Insecta; order Coleoptera; family Elateridae; genus Agrypnus; species Agrypnus murinus. Next base: position 21,460,459 of record OV816030.1, on the reverse strand, counting down.
TGGGGTAGTATTCAGCAATAGGTAATAAAGAGGATCTCCCATTTTAGAATTCTTAAGCGGGTTTGGCGCGCACTATTCTAGGCATACTGGTACCGAAAGAATTTTCGTCTTGCATCCCCGATTAACGCGAACGATGAAAATCCGGGTTTCGCGTTTTTGAGGGGCTGCAAAACTTCGACCCGGACCCTTTTTTTGTGTGTCGATGCATTGGGTAGTTCCCGTCTCAGATTTGAAGTCTCCGGTAAACCCTTTAGGCGGAGGCGGGAAAGAATTGACCACGCCTTACGGTAGGTCGTAGCAAAAATCTGATCGCGGTATGTTTGCCATCGCACTACCGCAATTTTCTGAACTCTTCCGGGGGGCGGGGGCTAGGGGTGACATGGGGTTTTTGGAGGCGATCAAACATGTGTTGGCGGCATTTGATGTCACGCGGCTTGCTACGAGCGGTGCACCTATTGGTTTTTCCGTATCTCTAGCCCTCTCCACCCGTTTTTGAGAGGCGGTATCTCGGAAACTATAGGAGCCAAAACTACAATCTCGGCGTCAAACGACGAGCAATCTCAAAATGTTTCCTTTTTTCACCTGAGAATCGTGCTAAAGTAATATCGCCGCCACTAGCCTTATCGGACTCCTAAGTGGAAACTACTTCTGGAGGTCTTATATGATTGGCTGCTGGGTCGTTTGATCCAATTCCCTTTTTTGACCGCCGCTCCCACTGCCAGCGTTTTCGGTTATATCTCCGCTCCATGTGTCGATGGAGCGCCCTATGTGTCTAGAACCTAGTTATGGTCTTTGGCGCCGCACCCGGCCCTGCGTTCGTTTCTTCGTTTGGCGAAAAGAGAAAAACTCCGGCGTTTCGGTACCCGCCGATTTCGGGCCGTCTTGGTCGTTTCAGGCTTGGTATGAGGGAAGCGGTGAGGTACCGCTTTTGTTATAATACCAACTTTTGTTATTATGAAGAACGTATATTTATTTATTTTAGATTGTTTTTGCACGTGTAAAGGTAAATTTATTATTATAAGATTTATTTTGCGAAATGTTTTCGTTAATTTTTTACCCTGCCGGTCCGCAAGCAAATGCTACGTCGTTTGGCGGTCCTCGAACGAAAAAGGTTGGGAACCGCTGCTTTAGAATACTCTGCCGCATATTCTTTTTTCGCCTTGAATATGGTGCTTTTAGATACTCTTACATTACATCGCGTTCTTTTGAATACTGATTAACTCTTAGGATATAAAACTGTAATAAGGAACATAATCATCTACCACATACAACCGGGATGGGGTCTCAATATGGCGGAGTAGGTATTTTCGGTTTTGTAATTAGATATTTTCATTGGCGGTTCTCACCGTCTCGAAATGCGCACATAAACTACATAACCTCAATTTTAAAACATAGTATTTTTAAATTAATCTTGGAATATAAATTTTGTATTTAATATTTTAAGCAAACGAATACTTGCTTATGAAATGTAATTCCCTTCATAGTATTTGTCGGAGTTTGAGAGAAAAGCAGACGTAGGTGGTGTCTAATGGCGGCCAGTGTGGCGTCTCTTCTCATAAGAGGCGTCGCTTTTATTAATTTGATATGTCATAAATGGTGTACAAGCTAGATTCAAACAATGTGAATATCAGAAAAATGTGCTAATTTTCGGCGCAACTGTACAACCAGCAATGGTACCAACCAAGTGGAACCATTCTGATCTTGCACCTGCGCATTATTCGAAGAAAGTTGGCTTGATCCCGATGTTCAGTACGCATAGGGACTGCGAAAGCACGGCATATCGATCCTTTTGGCTTGAAGAGTTTTCAGCAAGAGGTGTCAGAAAAGTTACCACAGGGATAACTGGCTTGTGGCGGCCAAGATTTCATAGCGACGTCGCTTTTTGATCCTTTGTATCCAATTTGTAAGCAAGACTAATAATCTACCAAATTTACCTCAGTATCGACCTGTTGCGACTTATAGAGCTTTCTGTAAAGCAAAGTATAAGCTTCTTAATGAACCAGTGAAGGGTTTCCCAGGTTTCAAGGCAAAGTCGGATTCAACTTGGCAAAGAATCTCAAACCAAGTAGTAACTGAATCGGAAAATAATCTGTTTAAGAACTTTCGAAACAACTTACTGGGTGTGTCCAAAAAAAAGACCATTTTCAGCATTATGATTTAAATATTTATAAAGTTTTTTTTGTTCAAACTTTTAATAAAGTTTTTGTTATTGATCTAGTTCTAAAACTCGTTTAATTATTTGTGACCGAAAATAACGACACTTTACCTGAAACACCCTTTATATGAAAATGAAAGGAATACAATTAATATAAGAATAGACATTTTTGAAGATCATCTATCTTCAGTGTTACAGAAGAATTACATTAACATTATTACCAACAACAAAACTGCACTTTTACATTCGCCTGAAGTGAACGTTGCCAAGTTTCTGTATTGGCGGTAACGAAAAGTAGCTTAAATTTTGCCATTGTTAAGAATCTTTGATTTAATAAAGCTATAAAGAAAGTAATTGGAATTTAGTTAAATTATTTTTGAAATATTCAAAATATCCACAAAATATCCAATAAATGAGAGGGTTAGAAAAATTATCCTGAAGAACTTCAAATTATCCACAAATCGAAGAATTATCCGCAAATCGGCAGCACTGGTAGATAGTAGATCTAAAAGCAAATGAAATATGGATAAATCACGATAAATCAAACGTTTACATTAAGGGTTGCCAGATTTATTAAAAAGCAATGCGCCAAACTGATATAAAAATCGCCAATAAATATAGATGGCGTTACAAAGCAACAAAAGTCAAAATCTACTAAGGGTCCATCTTTCCATCTCCGTAAACTTTATCTGACACTTGGCCGGTTTCACAAAGCTTGATTAAGTTCTGATTAACTTAATTGTCATTAAATTCAAAATTCAGACATTTTATTGGCTGAAATTTAACAGACCTTGAATTTTATCTAATTATATTTCTAGATTTCAAATTTAATCACAATTAAGTTAATCACAGTTTAATCAAGCTTTGTGAAACCGGGCAACTGACAGTTAATTGTTGAGTAAGTTTCGGAAAGGGAAAATAATGGGCTTTCCAACTGTGAAAAATATACAAGGTGATCTATTTGAAATCACAAAGCTGCCCTATTCCCGAGAATACGTACGTCATTTCTGGATAAATCGGAAGTGGAAAAGAAAGACGAATACTAAAAAAAAAAACTAAGGAGACTGGCAAACATCGCATTCTATTATCTCAATTACTTCAAAAGTTATTTACGATTATAAAGGGTTAAAATATAATGAGACACCCTGTATAATTTCACATGAATAAAAAAATTACCTGCGTTAATCAAAACAAAAACAAAAAATATACCTAAAAAATGACATTACGGAGGTTGTACGTGTTAAAAATCCATATAGGTATCGAAGTATGAATTTTTCCTGCTTTCTGTGCTCTGTAACTCCAAAACTGTTAATTTTAGAGCTTCGTATCCCTGGAGACTTTTGATCAGGATAATGTAAACTACAACATATCACAGTTTCAGCCAATTTGAATGGTATCCAATTTCCGTAAGAAATGTGCGGAGTCCTTTGCACGAGGGCACTCATTAGATTTGGTGGGGCCCGTACATAATATTCACATTACACTAACATTCATAATGCTAGTTGTCAAATTAATTCTTATGTATTTTTTGTTACATATTTATTAAAAATAATTATTAAGATTGTTTGGCTAAAAAAGTAAAAATTCTAATAAAACGAACAAATAGATAAAAATAATAAAATCTTACTATTATAACAACTTTATTCCTCATCAGAAATTTGAAATCGTGTAGTAGGATAGCAGAAAAGGATGAGGATGGTTTGCTGAAATCCTGGTAGCTACATTGACATATTGAAGAGCCCCCGTATGTAGCCATTGACGACACGAGTTGCAATAACATCATTAGTAGTGCTACTGGCTACCAGATGGCGTCCAGTTTTACAAATTTTCAAGAATGTTTCAAATTTAACTTTGTTAAAAGTTAAAAATTATTTTGAGTTATTTTATAACAATTTTTAATAAGTACATAACAGAAAATGCGTAAAACATAACGTAACAATTAGCATTAAGAACATTAATAAAAAATAATGGAAGCAGGAGTGTTTCCAGGAAATTAAACAACAATTACCTTATTAGATGGCGCGCAGTACAATTTCTTGGAGACACACCTGCTTCTCTTATTTTCTTATTAATGTTCTTAATGATAAATAATTGTTACGTTATCGTTTATGGATTTTCCGTTATATACTTATTAAAAATTGTTATAAAATAACTTAAAATAATGTTTAACTATTAACAAACTTGAATTTGAAACATTTTTGAAAATTTGTAACAACTGGACGCCATCTGTTAACCAGTAGCACTATTAATGATGATATTACAGATTGTGTCATCAATGTTTACATACGGGTGTAACCAATATGTAAATGTAGCTATCAGATGGCTATCAGGATACCAGCAGGGAACCACCCTCAGCCTTTTCTGCTATCCTAATACACGATTTTAAATTTCTGATGAGGAATAAAGGTGTTATAATAGTAAAAATATTTTTATTTATTTGTTCGTTTTATTAGAATTTTTACTTTTTTAATCAAACAATCTTAATAATTATTTTTAATAAGCATGTAACAGCAAATGCATAGGAATTAACCTAACAACTAGCATTAACAATATTAATAAATAATTAACTAATTAAGCCTAATGAGTGCCGTTGTGCAAAGAACCCCACGCGTTTCTTACGGATATTGGATACCGGTCAGATTAGCTGAAATTGTGATACGTTTTAGTTTACATTATTCTGATCAAAAGTCTCTTTGGCTACAATACTCTATAATCAACAGTTTTGGAGTGACATAGTAAGGAAAGCAGAAAAAATTCATACTTCGGTATATAGATTTTTAACACGTACAGCCTACACCCTTGGTAACGTCATTTTTTGTGTATATTTTTTGTTTTTGTTTTGGTTAACATAAGTAATAATGTTGTGTTGTATTCATGTGGAATTATACCGAGTGTCCCGTTATATTTCGACTCTTTATATACCTATATAGCTTTTGAACTAACTGAGATAATGTATAATGCGATGTTCGCCAGTCTGCTTCTTAGTTTTTTAAGTTTTTTCTGAGTAGCCGTTTGTTGCCCACTTCCGGTTTATCCGGAAATGATATAGCGTATTTTCGGAGATTTAAATAACATGCACTATTCACATTAAGAGCTGATAAAACCATACCCTGTATAATAACCATGATAAGTATGGTCCTTTTGGAAAGGAGAACCAATGGACTTTCCAACGTGCGTGGTTAACGCTCATTATCTCTTCGAGCTCACCACCTACAGGCGGTGGCTTTTAGGAGGTTATTTAACAGCCCTCAAGGAAGACTTATGTAAAAATCCAATGACTTCAACTGAACTTTCCTACGCTATTTTTTTAATTTGACTGCACTGGGTGTAATATTTTTCAATATTTATGTTGCAATTAAAACCAATATTTCTATAATATTTATGCAATATTAAAAAAATTGTGCAATATTACAAAATATCTCATTAACATACCTCAACAATGGGTGTGTAAAAATCTTTTTTTTTTCGTTACAGATCTCCTCTTTCACATGCCCTACATGATGGCTGTTAGAGGCCCCCTTAAGTCATTGAGGTGTATTTGGGTTATTTATGTAGTATTTTATTTTATTTAGCAGGTTATAAATAGTCAAAAATAAAATAAATTGATTTGTCAAAATGGTCTGTTTAAAATACATATCGTTACAAGAGAAACGCTTGTAAACGCGGTGATGACGTAGTTACTACCAGTCAGTAATGCATTAGACAGAACATCGCCACTCCGACGCCGACGCCCCGGTTGTATTGGTAGAAACGTCGTTATTAAGAATTTTCTAAATGCTCATATCTCCCTTATTTTGCATGATAAAAAGTGCGGTTTTTAATCCGAAAGTATAGGTGCGTCCCAATTGTTTAGCCCTTAGGTTTAGCCAGTCTCGATAGATTAATAGTTTGCATGATTACTCCATAATTCAAGGCTCGTAGGTTCATGGTAGTACTTCATAGCTATGAAAATTGTTTTTCTCGTCTTTTATATTAATGAACATTGTCGAAGGGTATCTTATAAGAACATAACAGTAACATCTCAAATGCCAAATTGGCACAAAAGCGTCATATCTGATAATCTTTTTTTCGTTAAATAGTTGCATACTCAACTGAACAGCGTTGCGAGATGAGTCCAAGAGCAAAATCCAAGAGGCTAGAGATGTCAAACAAAACTCTGTCAATAGAGTTTACCAAACACGACAACAGACATACACATTGCTGTTTAATAAATTGCAGAATTTCTGCGTACATTGCATCTAACTTTTTAGTAAATATAAATTGAAATAAGTTACCTTATCATTTACTTTTGGATCCAAAATGGCGGTTGGATTGGAAACAAATCATGTTAGTTGTAGTACATGTTAAACCATTTTGATAAACGATTTAGATTCGTTTCCTTAGAAAGCACATCTTTATCAGGAATTGCTACCACAAGATTACAACTGTACCTAGATCCGAGACAATCTGGAAGATAATGTTTTGAATTTGATGTTCTTCTCAGACGAATCATGGTATTATCTTTGTAGATATATTAATTTGCAAGTGATAAGAATGTGGAGTACCGATAATCCCAATTTCATTAAAGGAAAAACCGATTGCATTGTTCGAAAAACCAGTATTTGACTAGCTCTTTCGCGAAGGATATTGGTCGGTCTCATTTTTTTGAAGAGGCTATCACTACCAAAAGATACTAGAAAACCATTCTGAATTGGTTCATCGATCAACTCGATGACAAGAAACTGCAATACGGTTACTTTCAGCACTTCGGTTATATTCTCGTCCCGGCAGCGTTCCAGGAATGCGAGGTTGCACAGCAGCTTGATTCTTTTGGATCGTAGCTTCTCCAACTTCTTGACGTCTCGTAGAATCTCATCTCCTAAAACCCTCCCGTAAAGGTTATTAATGTTACATTTTAAATTTCCGCGGATATTATATACTTCACTACTCTTCCGGGTTTCACTCCACGTATTCACTATTCGGCTCCTAGAGGAACCAGACAATGGTTGACGACGTTTCGGCAAGATCACACTTGCCATCTTCAGGTCACTTCTAACTTCCTTCTGCTTCGCGTGGTTACACGATGTAGACTGACGTCTTGTTGCAGCGGTTGGTCTTTATATACGGTTACGGTGTTGCGCATGGTTGCGGTCGGCTGGTTTTTGGCGCGGCTGCGTGTCATTGGTCTCGCTTGATCCGGTGGCTTTCTCTCGCTTTCCCTTTTATCGTTCTGCTGTGCTGGTTTTCGCTTCTTGACGGTGATACTGGTTATAGCTGGTTTCCAAGCTGATGGTAGTCGCTGTGTATCGTCCCTGGTATTAAGATTGTTCGGACGTTTCTCGATCTCAATGGCTTCTCTTATGGTTCGTCGGGTCTTATGTTGTATATTCGCTAAAACTTTTGTATTTTCGAAATCTATGTTATGAGATGTACCACTTACATGTTGTGCTAGTGAAGACGTTCTCTCATTTTTGTTGACTGCATTTCGGTGTTCTTCTCTTCTTACTTGAATTCTTCTGTTGGTCTGCCCTATGTAGGATTCCCCGCAGTCTTTACATGGGATCTCGTATACTCCTTGGCTTTCTAGTGGTATTTTTGTTTTTGCGGATGGTAGCATGTTTCCAATCTTTTTATCGGTGTTGAAGATGGTATCGATGTTGTGTTTTCTCAGCACTCTACTTATTTTGTCCGTCAATAAAGCCAAACAAATCCTAATAAAAAATAAATATCCAACTAACCTAATTAATAAAATTTTTAAACAACAAATTAATAAATTTTACAACCCCTCACAATATACTTCCAATAAAAACAATACAACAAAATATAACTACATTACAATTCCATACATACAAAATCTTTCAGAAAATCTTAACAAAATTCTTAATAAACATAATATAAAAGTAGCTCATAAAAACACAAATAACTTAAAATATTTATATACAAGACTTAAATCAAGAACACCAAAAGAAAAACTCTCACACTGTGTATATGAACTTAAATGCTTACAATGCCCTGACGCAAGATACATAGGACAAACCTCACAAAATATTAAAGAACGACTAAAAGGTCATAAATATGCAAAAAACCCTACAGCATTAAAAAAACATGAAAATGAATTTGGCCACAAATTTGATTATGATAAGTTTAAAATTTTAAAACAAGAACTAAATGAAAAAAGTCGAACATTCTTAGAAATGATTGAAATTAAGAAAGCAGGAACAAAATCAATAAATTCAAGATGTGATATTGAAAAGCTATCACAAATATATAACCTCATACTATAAATTATATTAAAATAACAATAATAAAATAAAACAAATAAATAATAAATAAATCTATTATAATTCACAAAATAATTTTTCATCCCTATTTCTATATATATAGACATCCAATTATACACAAATAGTATTTAAATATGAAACATAGATGGATACCATTTACCTATAATAATCAACCGATAAGGATAATAAAAAACACATTTTATTTAACCAAACCATTTTGTTTCGTTTTATTGTCTGCTTGTTTACACACATAAAATTTTATTAATAAACCACATTTTACATTAAAACAAGTAATTTAAAATTAAAAATTATAAATATTCTACATATTAACAAGTAAACTACATATGGTTCATGCATTTGTACATCATGCATTTTGATATAAATAACAAAAAAAAAAAAATGACATATAATTAACTAAAAGAAGGGAAAAAAAAACTATAGTAAGTTAGAATAAGTTTCTCACAATAAAATTTTTAATAAACACTAACTTTTAATATTTTTAGATGTATCACCACACAATGTATTTTGAAAAAGACGAAATGTCGAAACACGTGTAAATGCAAAGTTTTAACTAATTATTTGTTTTATTATTGCTGAAATCCCAAGAGAAAGAAGAAAAAAACAATTATATATATATATATATATATATATATATATATATATATATATATATATATATATATATATATATATATATATATATATATTGCAGTGATATCTCATTTAAAAAAAATATAGTATTTCGCCCCACATTAACAAATGCCCCGCGTTGACCGCGACATAAATAAATGCAGTAATATTGGTTAATTAAAAATAATAAATTACTTTAAAAAATTTTATAATATAATTTAAAATCGTGAATAATTGCCGTTTGATCGTAGATAATATTCTATAAAAAAATGACTGAACTTTGGAAATGCTTTTCAACTTCCCTATTTTATAAATTATAATATGATTTGAAAATAGCTTTTAATAGATTTAATAATGCAATGGTTATATAAATTTAATGTTACGTTAGTTCTTGACTAACTCAAGTTTACGTAAGAGAGTTGGGCGCCAGTTAATAACTTAAATTAACAGAATTATATTTAATAAAGACTCATCTCAGGGTGAATGTGGATTCTTGTGGTATTAAAAAAATATACAAATTGAAATTTAAAATACTTAATTAATTTTTAACTATTACTAAATTGTTCAAATCACTTTTACTACACTTCACAAACAATAGTCTCTTCTTCAGCAAATGCCAATACAAAAAGGAAATAACTTCCTACCTTTTTATAATATTTCTTCTTTCCTTTAACTATAGATGTCCTCTTTCCCAAACCATTGGCAGAGTAGATCACTTTATGTTGACCCAGGGCTGGTCTCCAGTTCCGGTTGACTTTCTTCCTTTTGCATGGATTTCCCATATAATATCCTCCAAAACTTTTTTGGTAACTCACTTTTGTTTATTAATTGCGGGTACAATTTCCCTTTTTCGTAGGATACTTATAGTTGTTTTTTGTGTTTAATTAAATAAAACACCCGTTTATGGTTTTAACGTAGATTTATTATCTTGCTTAACTTTAGCAAGTAATTTATCTTAAAGGTGGTTCTTTATCATCATATACACTTTTACAATTTATACTTTTTACACTTTCGCCGTATTCAAATCACCAACTAACTTAACTTGTCTATATTAAGACTAAACTATTTAAAATTTTATAATATTCTCAACCACGACTTTACTCTGTCGCTTTATATTGGTAAGTGTCTATTTACATATTTACTATATTTCTTACACGACTTTACTGCGTCGCTTTATGTCAGGAAGTGTCTATTTACATATTTACTATATTCTCTTACACGACTTTACTGCGTCGCTTTATGTCAGGAAGTCCCTTTACATTTTACTATAGTCTTTAATACGACTTTACTTCGTCGCTTTATTTAGTGAAGTGTCCTAAATTATTATTTTTCTAAGCTTATATACTATTGACTATTTACATAATTATGTTACACAATTTGACGTCACCTTACGAACTAATACAAACTGTACACTCATATGATACATAATAGCAGATTAATATTCTTATAAAAGTGACACATCTATTACACATTAATTACACAATACTTTTACGCAATAAAAACGATCTATTTACATTAACTAAACCTTAAAGAATCACATAACCCGTCGATATACTCATTTGAAAGTATACATAAGTGAATTACTTCATAACAAAAACTTGCGAACAATTGGATGTAACGTACACTTAAGTAATCAGTGAGTAAGCTATTTGATAATAAATAAAGAAATATGTATTATTTAACCTTATTAAAAAGTATATACATTGATTGTATAATCAATGACACACCATTAAATAACTTAAATTTATATTTAATTGGAAAAGTTGATAAAATATTTCAAAAGTGTTAGTATTTAACAAAGATTTTAGATTATCACAAAATTTTCCAAAATTTTGAAACTACCATCCACAGCAATATATATATATATATATATATATATATATATATATATATATATATATATATATATATATATATATATATATATATATATATATATATATATATATATTTTTTTACGCAAAAAGGGAAATTGTACCCGCAATTAATAAACAAAAGTGAGTTACCAAAAAAGTTTTGGAGGATATTATATGGGAAATCCATGCAAAAGGAAGAAAGTCAACCGGAACTGGAGACCAGCCCTGGGTCAACATAAAGTGATCTACTCTGCCAATGGTTTGGGAAAGAGGACATCTATAGTTAAAGGAAAGAAGAAATATTATAAAAAGGTAGGAAGTTATTTCCTTTTTGTATTGGCATTTGCTGAAGAAGAGACTATTGTTTGTGAAGTGTAGTAAAAGTGATTTGAACAATTTAGTAATAGTTAAAAATTAATTAAGTATTTTAAATTTCAATTTGTATATTTTTTTAATACCACAAGAATCCACATTCACCCTGAGATGAGTCTTTATTAAATATAATTCTGTTAATTTAAGTTATTAACTGGCGCCCAACTCTCTTACGTAAACTTGAGTTAGTCAAGAACTAACGTAACATTAAATTTATATAACCATTGCAAGACTATAGTAGTAGTAAGTAAATGTATGTTCAAGACTAAATCTCCCCATGTTATTCTTATGGGAGTTTCGTTTTTAAGACAGGACAATTTTGTGAGGTTATGTGTGTCAAACTTACAATTATGTGAGGTTATGTGTGTAAAACTTGGCGTCCTTCCCGCTAGATGTCAGCATGGGTGTGGGGTTGAGTGTTTTGGCGGGAAAATGTAAATGTGATGCTTGCTCGTGATTGGTCGGATCGAATTGCCGGTAAAATAGGTTGCAGCATGTGTCGCTAGATGTCGCTGTGGGCGTGGTTTTGGCGGGAAAAATCAAATCTCAGGCCTGTTCGTGATTGGTCCGAAGTTTTGGCGCTAAAGGAGCTGAATGTAAACAAACGGGGTTGCCAAATCTCATATTTGGTAAAAATGAAAAGTCCCTAGATAATTCCCCAGGACTTGAAAGTGTGTTTAGATCGCGCGCAAAGGGGGCCTTCGCCCTGGGCCCCCATTCTGGGGCATCCTAGGGAGATCGTTAGGGTGCTTCGCTCTGGGCCCCCACTCTGGCGTTCCCGGGGAGATCGTTAGGGGTGCTTCGCCCTCCTCGGGGCCCCACTCTGGAGGGCCCCCCTGGGATCGACAGCGGTGCAGGGCCCCCTTGTGTGAAAGATGTCGGCGTGCGCGTGAACGCGGCCGGGCGGGGCGGGTTAAATAGAAAATTTTGTCGCGGCGTTGCGTGGGCGAGTCGTGCGGTGGTGCGACGCCCCGGTGGGCCAGTGGGCCGGTGAGTCAGTGCCCCGTTGAAAGGGGTTAATTTGAAACGGGTTTGCGCGCGACCTCGATCGAGGGGAAGGGGGGTGGACTAGTGCTCTAGCCTCCTAAGGGAAACTAGTGCAGTATTGCTTGTGAGATCGACATGTGGATGATGTATAGTGCTCAGGATTATCCCGTGGTGCGAGACGCCGTTAGCGGGGTGGAATGTTTATTGAGGCAGTTCGAGGATGGTGCTAAAGACGCTATGCACGAAGCGGTTTACGACTGGCAACAGATGTACGGCGGTTACGAATATTGTATGAAGCTTCACGGAACGTATTTGAAGGGGATGGAGCTGTGTGAAGCGTGTTTGCGAACGGAAATCTCGTTGGAAGTTTTATATGAGGAATTAAAAAAATTTGATTTGGCGCATCATCTGTCCGATGAGATGCGAAAGTTTTTTAAAATACCGTCCATCGATGATGATGAGAAGGGGGATGCGGGGGAGGAGGCGGGGGATGTTGACGCCGACGATGTGGAGGGGGGCGTGTGAAGTGAAGTTTTCTTTTCAATTATATATTATTAGCCTTAGTGAATTCGTTGAGTGAAGACGTTTTTTGTAGTAGGGCAAAGATAATGACGATGAGTGAACCGAGTTTGACAGAGATTGCATCATCATCAGTGGAGGCGGCATCGGCAGTGATGGATGGCGTAGCAAGATTTTTTTCCTGTCTGAATAATATTGGATCGGCAGTTCAGAAACCGGTAAAGAAATTGAAAGATCTACCTGTAGATCGGGAATATCTGATGTTAGACGTTCGAGCCATTAACACGAAAACGCATAGTCGCTCGTTGCTGGTAGAACTGGAAGATTTTGTGTTATTTTTGCCGAAAAGAATAAGTGATTATTTAACTAATGAAAAAATAGCGATGTTAAACATGTGCACGTGTTATTTGACTTATCGAGGACAGAAACTTGCACAAGATGACGTCACCGATGGCGGTGATGGGGAAGAGGCCGGTGAGGGGATAAAGAAGCAAAAATTCGCTCCTAATTCGTTCGCTCTAGTGGAATTTATACCGATGTTTTTCGAGACATCAAAGCAGTAGTAATCGAGTACGTCTCAAGTGAAAAACACGTGCATCATGTTATTGTCGACGGTGGCCTTGGTGTTGTCGTCGATTGCTGCCGACCGTAAAGTGCTTTACGTAGCTCATCCGGTCAGAGCAAAAGAGGCCTACGTTGGGTTCTATTTTAGCGAAAATGACGACACCTCATCACCATCATCATCATCTCCAATACCGGAGGCGTGGAATAGAATGCAAACAGAATATGTAAATAGTACCTTCGCATTTTCCTATGCACTGGGGGCCTTTCATCAGCGTCATCGAGAACGTTTTATTTGGATCAAATTACGTTATCTGTATCAAAATGAAAGCTGGCAAGAATCAGAATGGACACCCCTGTTGTGGAATAGAACAAATTCCTCGTCACCGGTAGGAGGAGGAGGAGGTGTGGTGGATGGAACTATTAAAGTTTTGTTAATTTCAAATAATGTATTTGCCCTTGTCATACTACTGATGGTTGTATTAATAATTTTTAGATTGTTTACTTACTTTACCTTGTAGATAATTGTATGTAAAAATAAAACATTATTTTATTACATCATCATCTTTTATTTCATTCTTAGTTAAGTACACATAAATAATACAATAATTATAGCTAATAATAATAATAAAAAGAAATTATTCTGTTTGTTTGATTAATTTGTCATTTTGAGACAGTGCGTAATATATTTGATTTACATTATTAATAGCACACCGACAATAATTGAGAATATGTGAAAAACATGGTGGTTTCCAGTGACGTAGAGGGGCCATCTTTTCAAGGAACTCTTCTTCGGACATTCGATCATCCAAGTCTATCACCGGCAACGTCGTGTGATTTCGCAGGTAATCGGATTTAATTTTACCCTTGCAATATATGGTGCTGTCTCGCGACGTGACGACACTTAAGATTTTTTCGATTTCTCGCAAATCCGTATTACCGAAGGACCATCGCAATCCGTGATGATATCTGGTGAGCCAGTTGACGGTGGTCTGTTGCGAAAGTGTCAATTCATGAAATGGACACGGCGGTTTAAAGACATAATGAGCTGTTCGTTCTCCGTCAGTAATGGCCATTTCTTTCGGAACAAAATGGGGTGCTTCGAAGCCCTGCAAATCTATTATTATCATCGTTTACAGGGTGGTAACGGTGCTCGTAACTGGTTCGTACGATACTATGGTGTCGTGAAGTAATAGAACGTACGCGTACGTGTTGTTAGCGAACGCTGTGCTCGCTTCGATCTCAATTTTAATACTAACCGTCCCCGCCTTTACACTCTCGTCCTGTTTCGATAGATCGATGACGTAGAGCGGGGATTTAAGAAATTCGCTGTATCTCATGAGAGGGTGGGGAAAATGGGGGTTGTTTCCGTAGTAGGATGACTGAAAGTCGCAGTAATTTCTGTACGCCTCCGTAAATAAGTTTTTATTAAAGTCCAAGTTCATGCGTCTATTGGGGTGAGCCACCGAATCGATATAGACCGTGATATTTTTTATGTTGGCGTGATTGAAGGTGCTCGCGTTTTCTTTAGCAATATTTTCCTTGTTCACTTGAAATCCCACGATTACATGATGAGGTCTCTCGAAGGCTTTCACGGATCCCAATTCTATAACATCCTCGCGTCCGCTGCGTAACCCGGGTATGATGTTAAGGGTTCTTTTTCGGAAAGGGATCGTGATGAATTTGCCCTTGTCGATTTTGTTTAGGAGCCGTAACTTGGCGGCGTCGCTCAACCTGAAGTGTGGCACTCGCCATTCTATTTTGCTGAGGCTAATGTTTCCATCGCTTTCTGCGCTTTGAATACAATTTGAGTCTGTACGAGCACGAACCAAACTTAACTGCATTTTGGACCATACGATTAACTTATTGTAGTCCTCGGCTATTCCAAACCACAATGATAAGGGTATAAGACATGAGAACTTCTTATCCGTACTCTCGATAGAAATGGGAAGAGTAAAGGGATCGGCACCCCATCCGGCGATCTCGAGCGATTTAATGGTGTCCTTGTTGTAAGCTGCAAGACCCCTCATGGTGGAGGTAATCCCCGGTCTTCGTATAGACTCGATCATGGTATCGTTCAGGCTTAATTTGACCTCTTCGAACAGATGGGAAATAGCGTTGTTGACTAGATTACATTGTTTTGTGGGGTCCGCAACTTCAAGTTGTCCTTCCACATACAGGAAACTCTCATAAATGCTGACGAGCGAATCTCGTTGTTCCACCGTTATGCTGACTTCATCGCTAGATTTGAAGTTTTCCGCTCGAGTCGGGGGCGTATGGGCGATCCATTTCTGTTCGATAATATCCTCATCGAGTCGGATGTCGTCGAATATGTTTAATTTTTCACTGCTCATCACTTTCTTTCAGAACTGTAAATCCGAGAGATTTCAAAAAGTGAACGTCTTGAGGTTTTAATCGTTTAACGTTCGAACGATTAGTGACGTGTAGAGCGCGAGCCGCTCTTTTATAATGGGATATTATGTCTTCATTCGTCTCCGTTTTTCTCATTATCATATTATTATTATTATTACCAGTAGTACTAGTAGTGAAGTCTAACCCCATTTTTTCTCTCGTTCTTTCTTTTTAAGCTCCAATCGTATAGTAGCGTCTTCGTGTCCGAAATTTAATCGTTCTCCGTTTTGATTCGTGAGTGATAACGTGATATTATCTATTTGATCCGCAACTACTACAGGAAGATATATTACGTTTGTAGGTTTTTCGTTCACTTGTTCCCCCGGCTCCACGTCCAGCGCGAATTCGTATATTGTATGTACCGGGGTGTCGTTATAATGTGCGCCTCCAGTTATATTACAATTTATTCGTATACTACTGGCCGGTGATATTTTAACGGGTAAATCCGATTCGTGTAATACGTCCGCTTCTAAAACTTTGGGGGAGAAGCCGAGCATGCGTCCGATAGAGTCGTCGGGGCGAAAATCAATGGCATATTTACTTTTGATTTCACACTTTAAAGTGTTCGTATTCGGTTGCAGAGAAAATATTTCTTCCTGCTTGAGAGTTTCATTATTGGTTAGCGCCAATTTTTTCGATATGTACTCATTCAACGAATTTATTTCATATGCCCCCTCCGCTATGAGTAGCTGTCTGTTTTTTTTATCGCCCGGTTTGCGCCAATAGATCTTATTATTGCCTGGATAGATGTTTCGGAGAGCGTTGTAGGTCCAGTAACCTATTAGTCCTAACGTGTACTCGTAGTCGGCATTTAAGGCAACCGGCGGATAATAGTTAGTACTCAGGTAACTGCCTGTACCCGTTAAAGTGAACGTCTCGGACATGATTAAACGAGGACGCGTCACATACCCTCTTTTTATCTCCTCAGAAATTGCAAACACAGATGTCCGCAGTTGTAGGAATTGTAATTTTGATATCGTTCCGTGTTATAGGTCATGTTTCCGGCATTTTTGCCGAAATAGTTCACAAGTTCTCGCGGCGGCTTTAAATTTCCAAATCCGTCGAAATATTCAATCAAGTTGTTGCGTTTCCTGTATGCCACCCAATGCGTTCCTTTCCCCATTGTCGAATCCAAATTGACTATTCCACTTTCGTTCTTCCAAGGTCGCGAAGGTAATCCATCGCGCATAAATACGCCTCGAAAATGGGGTATACCTGCGGCATATTTGCAGATGTCAATGTTGGTGAGAGGACGTCGAGGCAAATTTATTAGTTTTTTGTCGGCTTTTTTCGTAAATAGAGCCCTCTGCCGCCGCTTTTAGGTTTCTTGCTCAAGTACAAACCGAGGCCCGATTTACTCGACGACCGGTGTTTTATAATCATACTTCCGCCTTTTCCGATCGCTATACCCTCCATCCTCCTATTATGGTCCTTCATTTCCGCCAATTGATCTTTAGCGGATTTTACGTCTTTCACGGCTTTAACCACCTGAGATACGCCCCCGGCCAGCGAGCCAAGTGCAGCGAGTCCACCAAAAATGGCCGGCAATAAGGGAAGTAGACCACCTTGTTTTACCGCCCCACCTGGAATAGGAATTACTCGAGGTTGTCTCACACATCTTCTACCTCCTGCTTCTTTAACGGCTCTTCTCGCCGCACCCACAGCTATTTTCGCAGCTTTCGCGATAGTTTCCGCTTGAGCACCTTTTAAGGCGTTAAGTCCGGTTTTCACGATCCTACCGAAAGCGACTTTAGATTGTTTATTACCGCCGCCGCCACCTCCTCTTCCAAACCCCATTCCAAGTTTTCTTTTAGCTTTCATGACGTTGGTCACGAGCCAAGCGTTTGCTTTCTCCGAAACACTGGAATCCTTTGCTTTAACCCGCTTCCAGGCTTCTTGTTCGAGAACTGCGTCCGCAAGATGTCTCGATTTCACGTCCTGATGACTCGAATAAGCGATATCGTGCTCCTTACAAGCGGCGTCCAAGGGATTTACGCCGGGATCTCCGCGTGCTAACCTTTGCCCCAATCGTGTACCGGGACCGCAGAATTGATACCCCGGAAGGTGTAGTTCGACGGGTAGTTTATCTATAAGCTTGTTTAAGACACCTCCGCCTTCGTGCACGATCATTTGAACGAATAACTTCGTATCATGCGTACAAGCTTATTTATAGCATAATCTTCATTTTTTATTACTTGCCGGATATAGCGGAAAAAAGAATGAAAATCGTGCAACAACGTGAAAGGTTAACCGTACGCGATTTGGAAAAGGAGCTGCTCATGGACTCTGGGGCAAAAGTTGATGGTGCTAAGCATAGCAGTTTGTTCCCATCCTCCATCAGGTGCTTGATAGTGGGACCCTCCGGTTCCGGCAAATCAAATGCGATGCTCTCCATGTTGGTGGAGCCCAAAGGGTTGAAGTTCGCCAATATTTATATTTATTCCCGGTCTCTTCATCAACCGAAGTATACGTTTTTGAAAGAAGCGCTGAAGCGTGTAAAAGGCATGGGGTATTTTACTTTTAGCGAAAACGAGTCCGTCATGATGCCCGATGAAGCGCGCCCTAACTCGATTTTCGTGTTTGACGACGTCAGCATGGACAATCAGAATCCGATGCGTCATTTCTTCAGCATGGGGCGACATCACGGTATAGACAGTTTCTATCTCTGTCAGTCTTACACGAAAATTCCTAAACATCTGCTGCGCGATAACGCGAACATGTTATTGATTTTTAAACAGGACGACTTAAACATGCGTCACGTTTACGAAGATCATGTGAGCATCGATATGTCTTTTAATAAATTTCGGGACATGTGCACTCGGTGCTGGAAAGACAGTCGCTACGGATTTCTAATGATCAACAAGGATTGTGACGTCAACAACGGACGTTACAGAATAAATTTTGACGGTTTTATTAGACCCTAACCGCTATAAATTCGAAGTAATTTAGCTAGCTCATCTAGTCGAACTAAAGTAGCGATCGATATTGTAACCTTATTATTATGGGGGGCAACATCGCAGCCGATAAACTTCGTAAAAGAGCATTAATTCGAGTTGCTAATGATATACGAAGGAAATTTAAAGCCTTACAATCGGGCGCGCAACTTAAAGAAATCGCTTTTGCGAAAACGCACAAACCCCTTCTGGATCCTATAGAAGACATCGCTCGCTCCCTGAAAACCATTAACGAAAAAGGAAAAATAAGCGCTCCGATGAAAATGCCGTTGGCCTGGTCCACACCCGTTTTTAGCACAGTAGCGACTACTCCAAGTACTTCCTCTCCTACATCAAAATTGCTTACAAAAATGCATACATCGGTTTCCCCTAGATCAAAACTGCTTAAAAAAATACACACATCGTTCAAGATGAAGGGTGAAGACGAAGAGGAAGAAAAAGTGGAAGAAGAAGGCGACGAAGCAGGAGGGGTGGACAAAAGGGTGGAGTCTGGTAACGAGGATATATATCCGGCATGGGAAAATGTGTCAACGCGAGACTTTTTAGAACAATATCACCCGCTACCTAGGAAATATCTTTCTCTTATGCTGCGAAACGATCGAAGTATAGATAACTCCCCGTACGGTGTTAAGTATGACGTTAATTTGGATAAATGGAATTTTGGAGATTCCTTCCTCGACGTTGGAAATAGAGAGAAATATTTTAAAGTCAAAGGGGTTAGGTATGATGGAACGCATGGGTTGTATGAACTTTTAGTTCTAAAACGACCCGCTAACTATACAAGGCAAGACGTTAGAAATTACATAAGTATACTTCGCGCCACCAATGTTGATAAAATACCGCTATCGAAACGCTATGTTGGCTATAAATATACGGAGATCATTAAACCGATCATTGAATCATTAGAAGAAAAAGAAATGAGAGAAACAACGGGCAAAGGTGTACTTTCCAGTATGAAGCGTGTCAATGATAACCCCATCGAATATGTGTATTGGGATACGCCCTCAGAGCTCGTTCAACGTTTAAGATTGCTCATTGCTTCTCAGAATGCCGGAAATTCCAATGTTCAAAATGAAATTGCTAGTATTGTTGAGGAATTGCGAGAAGATGGCTATATAGCTTGAAGATGAGTAAAAATTAATTCATTTTCATGATGCCCGTGGATAAATTTGGACGGATGGTTCATCGAAGTTCTTCTTCTTCGGGAGGTAAACAACAGCAACGTCCTTTGTTTCCATTAACAAGCACCGGCGGGTTTGACATCGAACAACGACGACTTTCGAATATAGGCCATCCTTTGGAAGAAAACGATGCAGTGCCGTTAAAACGATTAACTGAAGAAGTAAAAACCTGGGAGCGTAGAGAAAAATTCTACACCGACAAAATAGACCCGTTGTTAGTGCAAATCAATAACGGGATAAATCAATTACAGCCAATTATCGAAGCTAAAAAACAGGGGCAATTACTCACTCAGCAGGAATCGATCGATTTAATGAAAACAGAAAGGCAGCGTTTCGAGACGTTTTATGTTTCACTTGTGAACCCCCTTGCCGAAAATTTCAACAAAACCATTGCGAAATTGACTGAACGTGTGGATGCGTTAGAAAGTTACCATAAAAAACAAAAAACGTAAAATATTTAAAATACTAGTACTAATATGAGCGATGTAAAGAGAGCAATCGTTAACGAGATCCACAGGCAGGCTAGAATAAATTTCCCCAGACGTTCAGCAATCGTTCTAGGGTTCGATGACCTCTGGGAAAGCGATATAGCAGTCTTTAACTCTTATGCTCATTACAACAAGGGATATAAATACGTTCTGGTGGTAATAGACGCTTTTTCTAAATATGTGTGGGTAAGGCCTCTAAAATCTAAAAGCGGGAATGAAGTTGCCGGTGCTATGCGGAGCATATTGGATGAAAACTTGCGAAAACCGAATAACTTGGCCACTGACCGCGGAGGTGAATATTTTAACACTCATTTCAAGAAATTAATGTCGGAACATTCCATCAACCACTATTCAACGTTTTCCACTAAGAAAGCATTTTTTGCGGAAAGGGTGATTAGGACACTTAAATCTAATCTCTACAAGGAGTTCAGTTTCAACGGGAATTATAAATGGTTGGATATACTGCAAGATGTTGTCGATAAGTACAACAGCACCGTGCATAGGTCAATTGGTCTAGCCCCCATCAATGTGACATTTCGCACGTCTTTAAATCGTTCGAATGATGATGACGGGGGCCCCCCAAAACCTAAATTTAAAGTAAACGATATGGTTCGTATTTCTAAGTACAGAGGGGTTTTTTCGAAAGGTTATCACCCCCAGTTCAGCACTGAATTATTTCGCATAAGCAGGGTGCAATCAACTAGACCGACAACCTATCTGTTAGAAGATGTGAGAGGTGCCCCAATCAAAGGTTGCTTCTATGAACCGGAATTGATGAAAACTAAACACCCAAAAAGCTTTTTAATTGAACGTGTATTACGAACAAAAAATGATCAATTATATGTGAAATGGTTGGGTTTTGATAACACACACAACAGCTGGATCAAGAAAAGTGATTTATTATAAAAAATAGTCTGTTTTTGTATATACTTTATTTACATTATAATAATAATAATAATAATAATTAGAAAATATGTGCATAAATAATAGTCTACTTATCTATATATACTAAGATTTTATTTACAATAAATATTTACAATATAATAATAATTAGAAAATATATGTACAAATAATAGTCTACTTATCTAAATGTATAAACTAAGATTTTATTTGCAATAAAAAATTATAAAATATCTTCCTCCTCTTCATTTATTTTAAAATGACCCCATGGAAGGGTATCAATTTTATTTTTTAGTATAAAACGTTTATCATCACATGAATCTAGAGCTTTTTTCCTAATAGAATATGTATAAAGATTATGTTTATCAGAACGAATGCTTCTATTAACGGCATATGTAATTTCCGAATCAAATAAACTTTTGAAATAATGTTCGAAACTTAATCTATTTTTTAGAGCCTGCTATCCTACACCTTTGGCCTAAGCTCTTAAAGATGAATATTTGTTAATATTTATAGCTAACGAATTAATACGACTAAAACTACCCCCTGACCCCACTTCTTCAAAGGATCCCATCTGTAAAAAAGGAAAAAAAACTAATTAAAAGTGAGTTTTTAAAAAACTTCATATACGCACCTGTGATAATAAAGAAATCTCCATGTCCCCGAATATAGAAATAAGGTCGCTGGATCTTGATATAATGAAGTTGGACGTGTTAAAGTACTTGGCCTGTACTGTATCATCTAGCTTCATTTTATAATCGGCACAAAGAACGACATTGGCTTTCATGTTAGGAATTCGCTTTTGGAGGGATGCTTCAATTTTATCCACAAAAATGGGTTGTGCCTCCTCGAGAAACTCCTTTGGATCTAGGATATTGTTATTGATCACTATACCCGTCTTAATACGCCCTTTGAACGCTGATTCCAGCTAAAACATGCAAAATATAAACAATCAAAATGAGAATATTCAATAAAAAACATGAAAAACTTACGTCATAATACGTAACACTGCTTTCGTCACTCCCTACACTAACGCCTTCGCCTGTTTTAATAAGGGATTGTTTTATCCTCGCATCCAAGTATTTACATCTGTTCAAAATCGTTTCTAGTTTCCGTTTATCAGCTATTCCCCCCGCATTTGAGTAATTCCTTATCTGTTGGATTGTTAATTCCGTAGTTTCATCAATCAGGGTTGATAACCTTCGAAAATCAGCAGGTGTTGTTGCACGTGCTAAATCATCTTCCACCAATGTAACCTGATTTTGTAAATTGGTAATATCCATTATTGTTAAGACGGATTAAATACAATTCAGCCTTTCAATTAAAAAATAATAACACGTTAATTTCACAAACTGAATCGAACGGTTTTTTCTAAATGAGTATGTTATCTGCACCAAACACTTGTTTCAAATAAAACAGAGGCACTTTAGAGCGAACTTTTTATACGAGTGCAAGGTGCAATTAATTTTAATTGTTGACACAAATCGAAAACGCAAAACACCCTCATAAAATAACTTCAAGCAATAACTCATAAAATGGCGCGCTTTCCACCCCTAACAAGGCCAACACTTCGAACAAAATACTTCATATAACACAATTTTTACAAACTAAAATATCCCACTAAAGAAATAAATGAAAATATTCTAAAAGGATGTCCAAAACAACGATTCAATTATAAATGGAATCAAAGACACGTAAATAATCTTTTTATGTGAGATTTTGTACATCCCTGTTGTTTTGTAAATCAAACGGGGAATATCAAGAAACGAATCCCAGATGTGGCAATGACGCACATTTTAAATTTATCGCCTATGTTAATGTTTGCACTTAAAAAGCATTAATTAATTATGACATGACATAATAAATTACTCCTTAAAGAAAAATATTTTTCAGTACACATTTTAACAGCGCTTCGCGCTTCGTTTCAGTTTTAAAACAAGCGGTAAACTGTGCACATATGTAATGCGGTTTGAACTCGCGTCTTTTAATCAATAAAAATAGCATTAAAAAACAATACAACCGCTTAATATTGTTTGCGATCTTAAAAATTTCATTATAACGTGTAAAATACGAAAAATAAAATGCAGGTAAATTGAGATTCTTATTTTATACCGAATGTATTGTTTTTCTAAGTCGAACATCAATTCATGAAAGGAATGTTTTTTCTTGCTAGTGCAATAATTCACTGATGACATCATCCGGCGGAATATATAATATTTTGTTAGAAGGAAAAGATGCATTTTTCTTTTAATATTATTATCGTATTAAAGGAAAAAACAAATGCAGGTAAGTTGATATTGTTATTTTATTTTAATGTATAAAATGTAATGTTTTTTTAGCTCTCAAAACTATGCAGCAATTAAGTGATGAGATCATTCTAGAAAAGGAATGTATGCACATATGTTTTGAATAATTACATCATCCAGCAGAAAGATGCATTCTCCTTTAAAATAATATCATTATTGTATTTTACTGGCTTCTGTTTTGTTCATAAAGGAAAAAACAAATGCAGGTAATTTGGAAACTATATTTTTTAATTTAATGTATAAAATGTAATGTTTTTTTAGCTCTCAAAACTATGCAGCAATTAAGTGATGACGTCATTCTAGAAAAGGAATGTTTAGATGCACATATGATTCGAATAATTACATCATCCAGTAGAAAGATGCATTCTCCTTTAAAATAATATCATTATTGTATTTTACTGGCTTCTGTTTTATTCATAAAGGAAAAAACAAATGCAGGTAAGTTGATATTGTTATTTTAATTTAATGTATAAAATGTAATGTTTTTATTTTTAGTCCAACATCAAATCTATGCAATAATTAAGTGATGAGATCATCCAGCAGTACTATTCACGAGAGAGAAGAAAACGATGCATTCTCCTTTAAATATTATTATTGTATTTTATAGGTCACTATTCATTATTTGTATTAAAGAAAAATCTACAGTACGCTTATGTTGTTAATATTGTATGTACATTAATATTGTATATTATTTTTTTCAGCCCCCCTTTAATAAAATGTTTACCCCACCGCCTTATTATTAATCAGCAGCGAGGCAACCGCCAAATTTTTCAAATTAACCCCTTTCAACGGGGCACTGACTCACCGGCCCACTGGCCCACCGGGGCGTCGCACCACCGCACGACTCGCCCACGCAACGCCGCGACAAAATTTTCTATTTAACCCGCCCCGCCCGGCCGCGTTCACGCGCACGCCGACATCTTTCACACAAGGGGGCCCCGCACCGCTGTCGATCCCAGGGGGGCCCTCCAGAGTGGGGCCCCGAGGAGGGCGAAGCACCCCTAACGATCTCCCCGGGAACGCCAGAGTGGGGGCCCAGAGCGAAGCACCCTAACGATCTCCCTAGGATGCCCCAGAATGGGGGCCCAGGGCGAAGGCCCCCTTTGCGCGCGATCTAAACACACTTTCAAGTCCTGGGGAATTATCTAGGGACTTTTCATTTTTACCAAATATGAGATTTGGCAACCCCGTTTGTTTACATTCAGCTCCTTTAGCGCCAAAACTTCGGACCAATCACGAACAGGCCTGAGATTTGATTTTTCCCGCCAAAACCACGCCCACAGCGACATCTAGCGACACATGCTGCAACCTATTTTACCGGCAATTCGATCCGACCAATCACGAGCAAGCATCACATTTACATTTTCCCGCCAAAACACTCAACCCCACACCCATGCTGACATCTAGCGGGAAGGACGCCAAGTTTTACACACATAACCTCACATAATTGTAAGTTTGACACACATAACCTCACAAAATTGTCCTGTCTTAAAAACGAAACTCCCATAAGAATAACATGGGGAGATTTAGTCTTGAACATACATTTACTTACTACTTATAGTAAAATGTAAAGGGACTTCCTGACATAAAGCGACGCAGTAAAGTCGTGTAAGAGAATATAGTAAATATGTAAATAGACACTTCCTGACATAAAGCGACGCAGTAAAGTCGTGTAAGAAATATAGTAAATATGTAAATAGACACTTACCAATATAAAGCGACAGAGTAAAGTCGTGGTTGAGAATATTATAAAATTTTAAATAGTTTAGTCTTAATATAGACAAGTTAAGTTAGTTGGTGATTTGAATACGGCGAAAGTGTAAAAAGTATAAATTGTAAAAGTGTATATGATGATAAAGAACCACCTTTAAGATAAATTACTTGCTAAAGTTAAGCAAGATAATAAATCTACGTTAAAACCATAAACGGGTGTTTTATTTAATTAAACACAAAAAACAACTATAAGTATCCTACGAAAAAGGGAAATTGTACCCGCAATTAATAAACAAAAGTGAGTTACCAAAAAAGTTTTGGAGGATATTATATGGGAAATCCATGCAAAAGGAAGAAAGTCAACCGGAACTGGAGACCAGCCCTGGGTCAACATAAAGTGATCTACTCTGCCAATGGTTTGGGAAAGAGGACATCTATAGTTAAAGGAAAGAAGAAATATTATAAAAAGGTAGGAAGTTATTTCCTTTTTGTATTGGCATTTGCTGAAGAAGAGACTATTGTTTGTGAAGTGTAGTAAAAGTGATTTGAACAATTTAGTAATAGTTAAAAATTAATTAAGTATTTTAAATTTCAATTTGTATATTTTTTTAATACCACAAGAATCCACATTCACCCTGAGATGAGTCTTTATTAAATATAATTCTGTTAATTTAAGTTATTAACTGGCGCCCAACTCTCTTACGTAAACTTGAGTTAGTCAAGAACTAACGTAACATTAAATTTATATAACCATTGCATTATTAAATCTATTAAAAGCTATTTTCAAATCATATTATAATTTATAAAATAGGGAAGTTGAAAAGCATTTCCAAAGTTCAGTCATTTTTTTATAGAATATTATCTACGATCAAACGGCAATTATTCACGATTTTAAATTATATTATAAAATTTTTTAAAGTAATTTATTATTTTTAATTAACCAATATTACTGCATTTATTTATGTCGCGGTCAACGCGGGGCATTTGTTAATGTGGGGCGAAATACTATATTTTTTTTAAATGAGATATCACTGCAATATATATATATATATATATATATATATATATATATATATATATATATATATATATATATATATATATATATATATATATATATATATATATATATAATTGTTTTTTTCTTCTTTCTCTTGGGATTTCAGCAATAATAAAACAAATAATTAGTTAAAACTTTGCATTTACACGTGTTTCGACATTTCGTCTTTTTCAAAATACATTGTGTGGTGATACATCTAAAAATATTAAAAGTTAGTGTTTATTAAAAATTTTATTGTGAGAAACTTATTCTAACTTACTATAGCTTTTTTTCCCTTCTTTTAGTTAATTATATGTCATTTTTTTTTTTTTTGTTATTTATATCAAAATGCATGATGTACAAATGCATGAACCATATGTAGTTTACTTGTTAATATGTAGAATATTTATAATTTTTAATTTTAAATTACTTGTTTTAATGTAAAATGTGGTTTATTAATAAAATTTTATGTGTGTAAACAAGCAGACAATAAAACGAAACAAAATGGTTTGGTTAAATAAAATGTGTTTTTTATTATCCTTATCGGTTGATTATTATAGGTAAATGGTATCCATCTATGTTTCATATTTAAATACTATTTGTGTATAATGGGATGTCTATATATATAGAAATAGGGATGAAAAATTATTTTGTGAATTATAATAGATTTATTTATTATTTATTTGTTTTATTTTATTATTGTTATTTTAATATAATTTATAGTATGAGGTTATATATTTGTGATAGCTTTTCAATATCCAATCTTGAATTTATTGATTTTGTTCCTGCTTTCTTAATTTCAATCATTTCTAAGAATGTTCGACTTTTTTCATTTAGTTCTTGTTTTAAAATTTTAAACTTATCATAATCAAATTTGTGGCCAAATTCATTTTCATGTTTTTTTAATGCTGTAGGGTTTTTTGCATATTTATGACCTTTTAGTCGTTCTTTAATATTTTGTGAGGTTTGTCCTATGTATCTTGCGTCAGGGCATTGTAAGCATTTAAGTTCATATACACAGTGTGAGAGTTTTTCTTTTGGTGTTCTTGATTTAAGTCTTGTATATAAATATTTTAAGTTATTTGTGTTTTTATGAGCTACTTTTATATTATGTTTATTAAGAATTTTGTTAAGATTTTCTGAAAGATTTTGTATGTATGGAATTGTAATGTAGTTATATTTTGTTGTATTGTTTTTATTGGAAGTATATTGTGAGGGGTTGTAAAATTTATTAATTTGTTGTTTAAAAATTTTATTAATTAGGTTAGTTGGATATTTATTTTTTATTAGGATTTGTTTGGCTTTATTGACGGACAAAATAAGTAGAGTGCTGAGAAAACACAACATCGATACCATCTTCAACACCGATAAAAAGATTGGAAACATGCTACCATCCGCAAAAACAAAAATACCACTAGAAAGCCAAGGAGTATACGAGATCCCATGTAAAGACTGCGGGGAATCCTACATAGGGCAGACCAACAGAAGAATTCAAGTAAGAAGAGAAGAACACCGAAATGCAGTCAACAAAAATGAGAGAACGTCTTCACTAGCACAACATGTAAGTGGTACATCTCATAACATAGATTTCGAAAATACAAAAGTTTTAGCGAATATACAACATAAGACCCGACGAACCATAAGAGAAGCCATTGAGATCGAGAAACGTCCGAACAATCTTAATACCAGGGACGATACACAGCGACTACCATCAGCTTGGAAACCAGCTATAACCAGTATCACCGTCAAGAAGCGAAAACCAGCACAGCAGAACGATAAAAGGGAAAGCGAGAGAAAGCCACCGGATCAAGCGAGACCAATGACACGCAGCCGCGCCAAAAACCAGCCGACCGCAACCATGCGCAACACCGTAACCGTATATAAAGACCAACCGCTGCAACAAGACGTCAGTCTACATCGTGTAACCACGCGAAGCAGAAGGAAGTTAGAAGTGACCTGAAGATGGCAAGTGTGATCTTGCCGAAACGTCGTCAACCATTGTCTGGTTCCTCTAGGAGCCGAATAGTGAATACGTGGAGTGAAACCCGGAAGAGTAGTGAAGTATCATATATATATATATATATATATATATATATATATATATATATATATATATATATATATATATATATTGGTTTACAAATTTCCATGCCTCCTCCCCTGAAAAACTCCCTAGATCCGCCAGTGCCCATAACTGACTATTTTGAAATCATTAAATAATAGTTTATGATAGAAAAGCGTCAAAAGTGAATGTTTATTTTGCGAAAAGAGAAGTTTGGCCCAAGACGTGCCAGCAGAGTTAGTAATCTCTTCGAACAAACTAAATTCACTTTTAACACGTATATCATACATTATTTTTTCTACAAACCCTATTAAAGGGGTTAAAAAAAGATAAAAATACAAAATTGTAATGCAAAGATCGAATGGCTTATAATTACGAACGAACATCTATCAGAACAACCATTGCTGTTATTACCACAATATCAATTGTGGTTATGGTAATTTATTTATTGAATTTACTTATTACACTCGTGTCTAAAGTGTTACTCTAGATATCACTTTATGCATAAAATGACATTTTCGACTCACGACAATACAAAAAAGTCAAAAGTTCTGCTTTTAATAGGGTTTGTAACACTTTAAAGGAGTGGTAAAGCAACAATTGCATAGCAGATTTTGCTAATAATATCAAAATATGAAATGAAACTTTCTGGACGATTTTCCAATTTAGAAGAAAATAACGGATAATTTTAATCCTTTTTTTATTAAGTCAGTTTGAATAATACTAGATAATACCTTCCTATGTGAAAAATCCATATAAACTCTCGCATAAATAAAAGTATTCAAGCACTGAAATTAATCTATCCCCATAGACAAATATTAACTACTGAAACAACAAAGACCTTGCATTGTTATTCACTTATTTTATCTAATTTTTTATGCTGTAGCGAAATTTATATAGAAATATTTTAAATTTATTTCTAAGAAGGCAAACAATGAACGAAATATTATACACTTATAAATAGAGTTCTAATAAAACATGTATATTTATCTCCAATATTTTTTTCTATGTCAGAATTTCTTTGTATAAACATCACAACTGCTCGAATTACAAATACGAATGAAGCGCCTCTAGTGGGAAAATACCTTAACTTCTTATCTCCGCTTGGATATCTTTTTTACAGCCATTGTCAGTTGGGTAGCCTAAAATTAGGACTAACTGTATAAATCGGTGTCAGGAACATTGCGCACTTTGTTAAAGTTCATCACAAAATTCAGAGGTGATAGCGACATGCAGTTTTCATAAACACATTTTCCATTGAATTTCCAAGGGGATGACATATTTCTAATTTTCTAAGAATTTCTAAACTTGTAAAAAATAACAATCTAAAGTTGCCGAAGTTTGAAAGGCTCTCTATCAATTATTACAAAATATCCACTCTTGAAAAATATGTCAAACCCTAGGTATATCCTTTATCTAAAATTTAAGACCTCGAGCAAATCTTCATCTCATTCCTGAAGGTGTGTGAACTCTAACGAAAATTGGTCGGAAACGACACTTTCAGCACGTAATGAAGCGCACCCTTAAGTTGAAATTCTCGGCAACATATCAATCAAAATCTCCTGGCAAGATGGATACAAAGAGAGAAACGTTCTATTGTTCTGTTATAATGCTCATTACTGGACTTTGAACTAACAGGTTAAAAGCCATAAATATCGGAATTTTAACAAATATTGTTACTAATTGGTAATAAAAACAATCAGTTTTAATTTACTTATTATGAACTATTTAATTTACTGCACGTATTAACAAACGATGACTAAAAATAAGTAACGTAAAGTGGGTAACGCGGACCACAGACACTTTGCCGACCGTGAACACTACGACTACAGCAAGCGGTGGACACTTTGCTGATCGTAAACACTGCACCGACCACAAGCGGTATACACTCTGCCTACCGTAGGCACTACGCCGAACGCAACCTGTGGACACTTTACTGACCATGGTCACTAGCCTAAACTGACCTATCCAAAGATAATATGTCATATTGTAGAAAACATCACAGATATCATATTTGTAATAACATTATAATAATGTAATAACATCAAAGCGATCAACAGGTTCTAGCTTCTAGCTTCCGAACTCTACGTTAACATCCCCATAAGAATTGCAACTATGGTCGGTTTTTGATCGTCGGCGTAGTGTTCACAGTCGGCAAAGTGTCCATCCCTTGTAGTCGATGCTGTGGCGACGGTCGGCGAAGTGTCCAGCGACAACATTTATTTTAGGGGTCGGCGTAGTATTTACTGTCGACAAAATGTCTACCGTTTGCGGTCGATGTAGTGTCCACGGTCGGCAAAGAGTGCACCACTTGCTGTCGGAATAGTGTTTACGGTTGGCAAATTGTCCAAAACCGCAAGTTGGCGTAGTGTCCGCGGTCGGCGTGTGCCCGACTAGGTACGTAAAAAAACTTGACAAAGCGGCATTTAAGGACAAAGAAAACTTAGAATTGAAGATAGAACTTAAAAGAGGCTTCAGTTTTGTCAAGAAAATATAGGTTTTATTTTAAAGAAATACACTTTTTCCATCAAACTTTTTGGGGCACTTTGTATATGTGTCACTAATTTTAAAATGTCTATTTTTTAACCTCATAAATATTCCCTTGATCGGATCTTTTTATCTAGGAAATCATGAAACCAGGAAATCACGCGCTCCGTGTTTACCGGAAGTGACATTAACTTTTTTTTTTTAAATGGAACACATTGTTTATTTTTGCATATTAAGTACGAATATGTGTCATTTATCATTTTTTGGTTGTCATAGTTGCTTAAAGGTGGATTCTATACCTGTTGAATCTAGAAGGTTATGAACCAGTTTATTTGTTGCTAGACTGATCAAGTAGCACTAGAAAAATATGAATTTGCTCCTATTTTGCTGTTTCTCCTGATTTTCTACAATACAATATAACTTATATTTTTGAAATGGGGTCTCATTTCCTCTAAGTAGTTAGACGGAAAATACAACCTGAAAGGTGCTTTTTGCCTGTCACTTATGCATATGTAATAATTTACAAAAAAGACTCAAGACTTGATATAATTACATTTGGCTGATGATGCTGATAGAAGCGTAGCACAAGATCATTTAAATGAGCGATATGGCAGGTGGATAGGAACGCATGATTTCATCAAGTGGCCGGCTATATCACCTGACCTTACCATACTTGATTTTTCTGTGTGGCCCTTGTTCAAGGAACAAATGCTCTGCAATGGCACACCGCAGAATCTTGAGCTTCTAGAACAAAGAACTAGGAAATTTTATAAGAGTGATAAAATAGCATTGGAACACCTGGTATATTAATATTGCTTTGATTATTTATTATTTTATTTACGCGAAACCCCTCGACCATCTTTGCTGTTTATCCAGGATGTATTCGATATCTCTAACTACTAAATATCGAAAACAACCTTCGATATAAAAAATCCTTGGTTATCAAAAAATGCATAAAATTGTCGAAATGCTCTCAAGAAATTAAAAACTTCAACGAAAAAATTTATAATTTGGCAACTATTGACTTAATTTGGTTTAATGTTATCAAGATTTGAAAGTATAATCTGAACAGCCAATACATAAAAAACCTGGAAACATTGGAATAGTGTTTGTAGGACTCTGATAATAGTGTTTGCAAAAAATGTTTTTTAAATTCAAATAGATGAATAAACTGGGATTTATTTATTACGACCTTACAAAACTAATTTATAAATTGGCAACGTCGCAACAAATCACAAAAATAATCTATAACTGAATAAACAATAACTGATAGGGAAATCAAATTCAGGTAATGTATACAGGGTGTACCGTTTAAGAAAAGCCTAGTTTTATTTGTCTAGATTGTATAGATGTATGTATTTGGCAAGAAGTGGTGTAAGAAAGCCTCCTGATAGAATTTTATGAAACGGTGCATGAAGCAAATGCAATATTGCACATCGTAGACGAATTAATATGCGTCGGGGCTCGTACATAAATATTTAATTCAAGTTTTTAGTATCGAAATTTGATAGATAAACCGAAAAGCTACACTTGAGATAAAACCTCACGGAGACGAAAAATACAAAAAAATATTGTTTTACATCAATCCTGAAACTATGATGTGAGAAACGGGAAAGCCCTGTTTGACAAATCCGAATACGAATTGTACGGAAATAATTTTTAGGCTTTCATAGAATAATTGATTGCACACTTTTAAATTCAACAATTCGCAATCAATTTGAATAAGTTATACAAAAATAATAATGCCTAATGGATTGTTTAAACGTTATACAGGAGACGTATAAATAGAAAGCATTTACAGTTGTTTTATTCAGTTGACCTACCCCTATTATTCGTCAAAGCAAATGTACAAAGCAATAAAATATACATAAATCAAAAATAAAATTTTCGTAAAAGCGGACTTCCTCTTTGAAGTATTGTCGCAGTTCCTGAAATAAAAACAGGAAACAAAACGTAAAATATGCCATTATAAAAATTGGAAAAGTTTGCTTTTGGGGTCATACAACCTCTTCTCTCAGGTCTGCAGTAGATATTGACCCACTATAGGGATAACGTGAAATATGTACAGGATCAGGAAATAGGAAATGCGTCTGAGTAACCATGCTGATGACACGACGATCCTCGTCCAACATTCACGATTTTTATTTAGGCTGCTGCAAAATTTATTATTTATTTATTTCGGTTATGTGAGGTAAAAACTTTTTGTTTCAGAGATATCCAGTCTTAAGTTCTAAAGATTATTCAAAATTGCCACGGTTGTCTGTTTTATATTATATTAAATCATTGTTCTATTTTACTAATATTAATTACTTAAATTATTTACTAGGGTTATCTTTTCATCGATTTCTAAAAATTACAAGCAAAACAACTTTTTTAGGATTTTTAATGTAATATGATTACAACGGGCGTACTTAAAATTTGAAATGCGATTTTCTCCAAAACTACCAGGAAGAGACTACATGTTGATAATGAAAATATGTTTTAAATCATTACAGCTAGCCCCCATTACGAGGTTTGTGCTTATATTAGCTACACCCTGTATATCTAAGCAGTAAAATCTATTTCCCAAGACTTTTTTAATTTAATTTATTATCTACAATCTGTCTTTCAGAGATATTCAATAGGTGATTTGACAAGAAAATAGAATATATGCAGATATAGCAAGGACATGCAGGAAACAAACCAATGAGAGTTTCCGTTTAATAAACGCAATGGTTTTGTATTATTAAGATAGCACGGCACTCGATACGACGCACTACGCACTGTCACTCAAAGCGATGTGGAAGGTCAGACAGTTTTATTCTTTTGAGTCTAGGCTGAACGTCGTCTTCCTCCTATAGGGGCTCGATTAACACATTAGGGTGAGAACTAAGTCGGGTAACATAACGGACGCTAGATTTTTGAATTTCTTCTGTGATTGAAGGGATGTCCAAGTCACGTTGAATAACTTCATCTGGGACCAACCAGGGAGCATTTACTAAAGATCGTAGAACTTCGGATTGACAGCGTCTAAAGATGTAAATATTGGAGTTGCTTGCAGTTCCCCAGAGTTGCATTCCGTAGCTCCATATTGGCTTTATGATGGCTTTGTAGAGCAAGATTTTATTATCAATGGACAATTGTGATTTTCGGTCTAATAGCCAGTACATTTTTCGCACTTTGAGGAGACCCAAGTGCTTCCTTTTCATGAAAATACACCTCTTCCAAGTCATGCGTCGGTCTAAAAGAAATCCCAAGTATTTTACATGTTCGTCTTGCGGTACTGGCGTGCTGTTGAACAGAACGGGAGGACAGGTACCTCTTCTTAGGCCAAAGGTTACATGTACTGACTTTCCTTCATTTATCTTTACTCGCCATTTGTTGAACCACAGTTCTAGTTCTTGCAGATGTACCTGTAGATAGTGACTTGCCATATGGGTTTCAAAATGAGAAGAAAGTACTGCAGTGTCTTCTGCGAATGTAGCTACTGAAGTGGAGGTATTGGTGGGAAGATCAGCTGTAAAAAAAGTAGATATAATATCGGGCCCAGCACCCTGCCCTAGGGTACACCTGCGTGTATTGGGAATAAAGGTGTGCGACTATCTCCATATTTGACAAGAAAGTGCCTATCAGTTTGATTCGTTAGATAAAACTTGAGAATCTCATAATAGTCGGAGGGTAGTGTTCTTTTGAGTTTGAATAAGACCCCCTGATGTCGCACTTTGTCAAAGGCATGTGAAACGTCTATAAAGATGGCCGAGCAGTAGCGTTTATCATCAAAGTCCTTTTGTAATTTTGTCAACTACACAATGTACCTGATGTCACGATTTTTTCGAAAACCAAACTGGTGATCAGGTATGAGATTATTATCTACGATGATTGATAATAGTTTCCTTAGGAGCAGTTTTTCAAAGACCTTGGACAAAAGTGGCAGTAGACTAATTGGTCTATAAGAAGACAAATCAATAGGTGGTTTGCCAGGTTTGGGTATTAAGATAATTTTAACAACTTTCCATTGTTCTGGAAAGTGTCTCAATCGCAGTACTGCACTGAAGAGGTAGGTGATGAACGCGAACCCTTTTTTTGTCAATTCTCTCAGTACTGTTGCTGTAATTAGATCGTAGCCAGGTGATTTTTTTGGGTTTAGTTCTGTCATGAGCATGGCCTGAATTTGAGTAGGATTGAGGGATATCGCGCTTTACATTGGGTGGCTCGAATTTCACTATCGCGTGACACAGTTTACTTATATTGTAGATATCTTTGTTGTTCTGGGCTGGTTTTAGCTCCACGAAGAAGAGTGGTAGTGCCAGTTTTATACCTCTTTGCTTTATGTTGGCAATGTTGGTGACCTGATGTCCAAGTGTTCTTTTAACTGGTATGGATTAATAGATGGGTGTATATTTCTAATGACTACTCGGAAGTTTTGTTCTTGCTTTCGCTGGTAAGTGTGGTTACAAACAGCCTTGGTAGTGTAATGGCTGGCGTGCCGAACTTTCACCCAAGCGGCCCGCGATCGACTCCCGGCGCCAGCAGATCTGGTTAAGGTTTTCTGCAGTTTTCCTTAGCTGTGACACAAATGTGGGATTTGCGCTGTTCCATCTGTAAGTCATAATAATAATAATCGCCCCCTCCCTCCTGCACAAGCTTATAGCTTCTGGGGGCCTTAATTTAGGTTATGGGTTGTAGTAGTTATTATTGTTATTATTATTATTATATTTTTCATATGTATTTGGTAAGATTTTTACTTCACCCTTCATCCATTTAAAATTTTTAATGTGTATTCAGATTTCGCGATAGATTCGAGTAAGCTCACAAGCGGTTCGATGATCTTAACACCTGATAGATATATTGGGGGTGGTTTGGGTTCCTTGGTTGCTGGGTCTGCGTCCAGATCTGTGTTGGGATCTGTCTGATTATCAGTAAGCGGTTGAAATCGGTTTGTATATTCAACCAGTACTCTGGTTGTTTAGCCGACTTAGCCTGCCTCTGTGTTGTGTTACTGACATCTTTACGGCTTCGTTTTTTGCTTTCAACTGTTTGCCAGTCATGTTCAAGTGTCGGTTGGTTTATTGGTGATTGATATGGAGTTGTATTGTTATAGTGAACCAGGTTTGTTGGTTTAAATTGTGAGATATCGGTTATTGTATAGTTTGATTGAATATTATTTGTTGGCGTATATTGGTAATTAGGAATAATTTGCATTTGGTGGATTTGTTCCGTCTACATCGGTATGTATTGTTGTATATTTTGTACAGGAATGATTTGATTGCTATAATAAGCCATAATAGTGTTTATTTACGTTACTTACTGGAACGATAAGTAATCACAACCTATTTATGTAGAATGAATAAATAAACAAGTGATAAAGTGTTACTTGACCCGTATGTCATACGATAACTTCGTAATCACTATCCGTACTTGCAAGACAACTTTACACCTCGAAAGTCAGA
This sequence comes from Agrypnus murinus, assembly GCA_929113105.1. Taxonomy (NCBI): domain Eukaryota; kingdom Metazoa; phylum Arthropoda; class Insecta; order Coleoptera; family Elateridae; genus Agrypnus; species Agrypnus murinus. The sequence goes on along the minus strand of OV816030.1, from coordinate 21,424,148 downwards.
TGGTACCTGTGTCCCAAAACTGAGCGTAAAATCAACAATCCAGATTTATGCTTAATAATAAAACAAGTTAATATCCACAACTGGGCATACAGGATTAATACTTACGTTAAACTCATATTTGCTTACCATCGCTGAGCTAATACGAATCGGCAAAACACAAACTCTCATTAAAGTTCTTTTTGGGCATGGGAAAATTGAAAGGTTGGGGCTGATTTAAATTCAACTATGATTGCCTATGAGAGCCAGCTTGTTTGGAAAAAGTATTAACAAATCTGTAATGTATCGTTAAATCCCCCAATTTGGGAACACAATCACAAAGGTTGATTTCTAGTTCAACGAGCAAATCTTCGAAGCAACCTTTAGTAACATATAAATAAACACATTAAAACAAACACACACCAATAATTTTCATATATTTGCTTCATAAACAAGAATCAAGGAATTAGACCGCAATTATAAAGGTTAAAATATGAAACCATTAGTGAGGATATATTCTCTGAGACAAATTGATCATATAGAAAAATATAAATGTTTCGAAGGCTTTCGGAAGTAATATGACAATATTAATTTATTAATATTAAATTCTTATCCATTTTAAGACTAAATGAAAATTTAAAGAAATTTATTTTATTTCACTAGGAGTATTACAAAAATTAATCTAAATTGTTTAAAATGATGTCACTGGTCAGTTTACCTGATTTATACCGTTAATTTATTTTATCTTAGCATTGAATTTTATAATAATTACCTTTTGCTTGTAAACTGTAATTCTTTAATTATTGCAAACTAATCTTTTTAATTTTTTTGGACAACAAAAGTTGAGAGAATTTAAAAACTGCCACTTAAGTTTTTATTATTCAATCAGTAATAATGACATGACTTATGTTACTCAGTAATTTTAATTGTGGCTTCCACGAGTCCTTTGCATCCAATTGTTACAAATCAGGCCAAATCAACTTTCAAAAAAGCCCTTTTCAATTTACTCAAGAACATGATCTCAAAATCAGCACATTAGATTGTTACAAAAACAATGATTGACTAACAACTTCTTAAGGTGAAGAGTAAGAGTTATAAGAGTAATTAGCTAGAGCAATATCGTATATATCCTAGAAATACATAGAAAAAAATATTCTATTTTCGACAACAAATATTCTAAATAAGTCGACGATTCTATCCAAAACAATAGCTAGCCAACACATTAGACCAAACCAACTAAATCATTACAGATATCGATCTAGGAAGAAGCGTGTAAAGGAGGTATATCAAGGGATAAAGCCAACCTAGTTGGCAATTAATTTGAAAAAGTTAAAAAATGATTTTGGTGCCGAGGATTTTATAGTGGAATTACCTATCGAAAATCGATTTGTGCAAATTATTACCTTATATGTTGATGCAATTTGGCAGTTTTTAAGGACTTAGTAAATAAGATTTTAAATTTTATTAGAATATTATAATAATATATAATAATTTCTATAAATTGAAAGGAAGAAGTGGAAATTATTCAAATATTTATTTATCAAAATACAAGGTAAATTTCCTATAGAATACAGTCTAAAGGATTTGTTAAAAAAATACGTTAACGTACACAATTACAAGGTTGGATTTATATGCACTTAAACGATGACGTTAATTTGGTACCTTTTATTAAGAAAATATTATAATAACATAATTTTTATAAATTGAAAGGCAGAAACGAGAATTAGTGAAATACTTATTTATCAAAATACAAGGTAGATTTCCTTTATAATACAGCCTCATATAAAGGATTTATTAAAAATAATACGTTGACGTACAGAAGTACGAACCCGGATTTCAACTGTTTCATGTATATATATTTTAGTTGCAAGTTTTAATTGCAAACTGGGTAAAATTGGATGGATAATTTAGACAATAGAACTTATTCGTTACATGTATAAGTGCCTAGTCAGCTACTGAATTGGGCATCTTTTATATTTACGTGATGAGGTAATTTCCATTTATACAGGACTTCTTCTAGACTGGACAGTGGTTTGTCGATTAAAAGTGGTTTCTGAATCTGTCCATGATCTGAGAGTGAGCAACATCAATACACACAACAGTCTTCATTATTTTTAATGTCACGTCTCGTTTGTGAGTATATTAATGCAATTCTCAACTCAAACTCTTCAAACGCGTTGTTTCAAGTTGGAAGGATTTATTCAGGATATACAGTAGTCAAATATGCATTTCTACAGTAAATATTTCTCGTTATAAAACGACATTAATTCCAGTTTTAATGCAGTTTTCAGTTAAGAGCAAAAAACCTCAAAATCTGCATGGTTAGATTCATTTACTTTAGGTACACATACTTTCTAATAAAAACTGACACATATTGCACTAAAACGCATTTAAAATTTTAACTTTCAGACATGTTACCGGATGTTATGCACTCAGTATATGTGAATTTAGAAATTAATGCGCTTCTGAAATTCTAATAACTCTGTTTCAAAAGTAAGTACCTATTTCAAATAATGGTTGGGGTGGTCAGGCTCTCATTAGCCCGATAATGTAAATTATACAGTAAGGTAATAAAAAAATAAATTTAAAAAAAGGATTAAAAGCCATACATACATAAAGTCGAAATTATTATTATCACTGTAATAATTAACTGGATTTCTGGATTTTAATAAATTTTTTAAAATCGGTACACAGTGGGCAGTAGGAGATGCTTAATTAGTGTCTATTAATGGTGATGGTAAAATGTGCCACTCATGGAATCGTAAACTTTACCAACAAAGAAATCAGTATAGAATAATAGTCTTTATCCAACACCTCTATATAAACACAATGTTTACTATGGTCATTTTAAATAAGGAAAGTGATTATTTAATCTTATGTTACATTATAACCTACGTTGCCCCTAGCAACGTGAGTTATTTTCAAAAAAATCACTCCTTCAAAGATAACAACCAATCACCAGATTACGTTACTTAATATTATTAAAATCCAGTCATCGTGCTAGAGTATTAAATTTATTACCGTCAAAACTACAGACTATACTATACATTGCAAATTCGATTTTTAAACTTAAATAAAGAGATGTTGGATAAAATTTTGTATGGCACGCGTGAGTTAAGGATATTATCCTCAGAAAAAAAGAAAAATCAAAAAAATCAGTAAATATTTCGTTCGTGGATAATATCTTACTTAACTCACTTGTACCATAAATAACTATTATCCAAAATCGTGAATAATTAGTGAATTACAATGGTGATTTGAAGCATGGAATGTTGAACATTACCTACTAGTGAGAGAAAAATTAAGACTCACGGAACAATTATCAAATTGTAATATTTTTAATAAAATAATGTACTCAACACTAAAAACACTTCAAATTATTTATTTTTGTAACTGAACATTAACATTTATGTTAAAACATAGCGTTGAACAACTAGAAGAGTTTGCAACTACATCGAAGCTTTTTTCGACGTTTAGATGTGGAGATGATGTTGAAGGTAGATTTAATAATTCTTCATTTAGTGCCCCTTGGATCCATTTGGCTGTTGCTATTTTAGTACTAACACTATCTTCAATGTATCCTTCGGCCGTTTGCGACGATCTCCACCCACCTAATCTTTTCACGCTTAACAAATCGCCTCCACCGTTTGCTAACAATGTGGCAGATGAACATCTTAGATTGTGACCAGTATACCGTTCAGATTCAGGCAACTTTAAATATGATGCAATGTGTGCAGGTATTCTCGAAAGTGTGTTTATACCTACAGGTTGTCTTGTGCATTTTCCTGCTGAGTATTTAACGAATAATCTCCGATGACAGGTAGTGACAGGTCGCAAAGCCACATACTTTCTATATAATTCAAGCGGATTTACAGGGTATCCTTCTGAAATTACACTAAAACTTCGTGGGACGTATGACTTGGTGTCGGCTATTTTCACAAGCAAATACGATCCTTTGTCTTCTATGTCGTCAATACTTAAATTTGTTAACTCGTTGCATCGAGTCGCACCGGCAATACCCATCAAGAGAGCTACCTAGAAAATTGTCACTTAAACCTCATTTAATAAACTTTTTGTAAGTATATAAATTACCTTCTTCATTAAATAGTCAGAATCCGGAGCTTCCTTCAAAAACTGTCCAATATGGTGCCTTTCCAAGACTTTCGCCTTTTCTGGTTTATAACCCCGGGATTCATTTTTCAAATATGCAATGAGTTTGGCATATCGAGAAATGTCAATATTTTTATAAACTTTCAACGTAGATTTCAGCATCGAGTATTTCTTCCACAAAGACGATAATGCACTTTTATTTCGGGCATTGAAGAAATATGACAGGAGAACATCTTCACTGACACTACTCACTCCTCTTTTTTCTCTCCAATCGTTGAAATTTTTGTACTCTTTGTCGTACACCTCTTTCGACTTGAAGGGTATTAAATGTAATGAAGCTTCTTCAGCCTCACGCAGAATTTCAGGCGGTACTGTCTCGTTTTCATCCATCTCAAATATCTGCACCGTTTTTCACGATTTTTCACAAATTGATTACGAAAACAAAATTTTACTATAGCAACCATTTTAGCACCTATACCACCTATAGCACCAGCAGCTCTCTTGCAATACATTTTGGTCAAAAATTTATAAATTTTATTTTAATGTTTTTAATTTAATTACACGCGATTTTGGATAAAATATTATATTACACGCGTGTGGAATTGCTTCTTAGGCATTTAAGAAAATTACCCCCTCGCTCTGCGAGCTCGGTGGTAAACTTTTTCTTGCGTGCCTAATCTCGCACATTCCACACTTGTATAATAAATATCTATACTTTATAATAGAATAATAAAATTTCAAAGTGAAATTGTTCTCGGAAGGACAGGCAGGGTTTATGTATTATAATGTGGGAAAACTTACCAATATTTCTAAATAAACCTTTTAACTAATAATAATTATACAAAAATCTAAAAATAATCCTTTTCCATTGCTAGTAAAGTCTAATATGTCATCGCTTTAATTAATTAAAAAAATTAGTAAATTCCCAATTAAGTATTCCCCAAACAATCTCATTTCTTACAAAGTAGGAATTTATAATGTTCTATATAGTTATTATAATTTTGGATTTTTAACATTACGTAGTTGGCAGCAATAATTAAATGTATCCCTCTCTTTCAATATATTTAAATCTAAAATAGTTTTAGAGACTAATCTTGATGTGTTTCTTGCATTATATCTCTTAAATAATTAGATAAACAATTACAGGTAAGCTAAATAAAAAATCAAAATAAGAAAATTTCTAATAGTATATTAAAGTGGGAGCTACTATTAATTTTTAAGTGCTACTAATAGGACAAGTTAGGTTATGTTTAAAGGTAAGATGCTTTCTTATTTTTGTTTACAAACAGTTTAACAATTTTTAGTATATAGTTTATTACTTTTTGATAAATTACGAGAATAGCAGGAATGTTATTACTCTTGAAAGAAGTAAATAAAGCTTTCACGTATCATAAAACCGGAATGCTCGAACGTTAAAAGTAATCAATACCAAAACAGTATTGTATTGTGTAGAAAACAGGCCCGTACTTAAATTCTTTGTTAAGTATACCATCAAAAATTACAGAGTTTGTTTTCTTTTTATCCAATTTAATTAAATTATTTGTGAATTATTTGGTATATAAGATTAATAACGGTATTAATTTCTTATTTTAATGAATGGTTATTAAATGTTTTTCTAAACGATTTAATAAAAATATTTTTTTTCCAGCCGGATTAAAACATGACACTTTTAATGAAACTTTTAAAAGATAAAGTTGACGTTTTTGTAATAAAAAAAAGAAAAGTCTGTTGCTAAGGCAACTAGTATTTTTAACCCTAGACTTAAAAATATTTTTAATTCTGTTAATATTTTAGCATTGTATTTAATCCTCGGAGAAAAAAATAGCATGTGCTATACGTATTTCAACGTTATTTTTAAATAATACTAAAAACGCTGTTTTAATCGTCTATTAACAAAATAAATATTATTACTAGCACTAATTAAAAACACTATAATTATAAACTGTTAACGAACTTAAACTAGATATTTGCAATATAACATTTATCTTGTATTATAAGTAGTAATACTATTATAAGTATTAGTATTGTCACTTAGGGTTTTCGTGACTGGAGGACGTAGTCAGAGGTAGAGAGGAAAATAAACATAAGACATAGAAAACAACTATATACTAACAATAAAATAATAGGATACAAAAGGTTACAAACATTGGCTATACGGTGTGAGGACGTACATGTCTTCCTAAATCTAACATAATCATGAGGGTCGAAACCACCCCGCTTTAGCATTAAATCTACAACTAAGCGTGGGAGAGCCTGGTCACAACTCCCCCATAACTAAGCAGAGAGAGAGGGCTATTGCGCAACCCACTCATAACTAAGCATTAGATAAATTGAAAGGTACTCACCAGCTTGCTTGAAGATCTTGAGGTGATTTGATCACTGGTGATCAATTTGATCACTGGTTTGAACATTCAAGCAAACTGTTTATATACCGTGTTCTCATGAATATTGCGGAAGCGTTACTGTATAAATGAATAAATTAAGTAGGATGAGAAGAATATATGAATGCATAATGAAATGCATACTGTATATATGATTTCTAATGAGATGCAGACTGCATACATTATTACCAAGGATATGCAGACTGTATAAATTACTTCTAATGAGATGCATACTCGTGTACGCGTGTGGGAAGCCGCTACTTGGCTAGGTAACCTTAATGTTATATTTGCACTAAACGGAATACATGTTAGAAAATTATAAAAGATTCAAATCGAAATAATTCCGTTTGTGACAGTATATTCTACTAATTCACGATGCCCGCCTTCAATTCACTGGTTGACTAATTTACCCCCTATTGCGACCGGCTTTATATGTGCAACCCACCGAGTCTCGAGCAACCTGCCGTCAGTCTGGAACACTGTAGAATGCGACGGAACCTTCTCGTTTGTTCGCGGCCCGTGTATAGGGATTTTCCCATTCATTGCAATATTAACAGTGACTTTGTTTGACTCGCAATTTTTGCATTTGCTTGGCACGCTGCACCTCGCAAATGCAAACATAATAGCTCGTCAAGCAAAGTGGCACTTAATCCTAATAACACAATATACTATTTCTTTTGATTATTTTTTATTTAAAAAGAGAGTTTCTGGCAGGCGGCATTGCCGTTCATCTTGTCATTTATATGTCAAATTTAAATTTGCGACAACCACGACCTTATAGATTTCACGAGACGAAGTCTCTTGACTTCGTCTCGTGAAATCTAGAAGGTCGTGGCGACAACCATTATAATCCCGTTCATGTTAGTTAGTTTGATTTAATTCAGGAGGCCGTTTTTGTTTTAAAATTATAATTATTAATTTTTTTCAATCGTGGATTGTTTAATGTCTATTGTTCTATTGTTTAATGTCTATTGTTCTATTGTTTAATGTAGCTCAACAATGGTGATGCTAATATCATATCGCATCGTTAAATATCGCGGTGATTTTGAATCGAAATACTATATGCATGATTTTTAATGACAGCATTACGCTACGATACTATATCAAGCGACATTTGTGATGCCTACTCCCGAACTTTGAACAATACCGCAATGTCTTCGATATTTCACTTTCTTTCTTTGCGATACAATATGATATCGCTAAACTGAACAGCGCGATGTCAATCGGCTGTGTGATTGTGAATTTCTGATTCTGAAGTGTACCGTCACACTTCATGTATGTTTTTTTAATCCACTTCTCGGTTTTGGTTTCAAGAGGTCTGATCACCCTAGACTATTCCGCCATAAGCAAAAGCATTATTAAGTAGCGAAACTTACGCCGTCCGGTTGGAACTTGATTTTCGAGGCATGAATTGTAGACTTTTTGGCATCGTCAAGTTTGTTTTAATTTTTATATATTTTTTAAATACATGAAAGATGACAACCTAAAAGTAAATTTTATCATTTTGATTTACTCGATAGGTTAGTACTATATCCATCAAGTATTAGCTGCTATAGAAATGATAAGGTAACTTTAGGTTATACGTGTTAGCTAACGTAACCTAAAAGTAAAATTGTTAGTGATCGCAAAAGCCTATTTGATGAAAAAATTATTTGATGGCTCTAACATATCTTAACATTAAATGTCAAGAGCTACTTTATAAAAATACAACGTCTGGCCAACTGTAGCATGTGAAAATCGATTTTCAGGAAATTGTTTTGTAATAGTTTGCAACCTCATTGAAGATTAAAGTCGGTGTTTGACTTTCGCGACTGTGTTACTACATCAGACTATTCGCTATGTGCATGGCACGCCCTACTAGATTCATATAAGTTTCGCTTAAGCGAATCTTTGGCGTTTATGGACGGATATAGAGAGCGTGAAATAAACCAAATATAAAGACAATTTTTTGTTTACTTTCTACATGAGCGTGTACAGTGTTTATTTTTATGCGATTGAGAAGAATAAGCATGTAAGTAAATTGTATTTAATATACATATTTTCATGTTATTATTTGACTTTTTGAGGTTATATCCATATATGCACATTTGAAAATTCAATAAATGGTAAAGAATGATATAAACTTGCACTTGCTATTTGAATCATTATTTTTGCAATTCACTACGCAACAAGTATTCCCACCCATTATATTTGCAAAGTTTACTGAAAGCGTCCGTCGTTATTGCTCTATTGCTCCACCTAGCGCGCTTCGGACGATTATCCCATCCCCTCCAAGCCGACGCACATAGCGAATAAATTTTGTTTGAATGGCAAGCCCAATTTACACAACTAAAAAGATATAGACATACATAATTGATCGAATTATTGGCTGTGCTCAACGGAACTTTATTATCCATTTTTCAAAATAATAGTAATAATAATATCGTTTTAAAAATTTAAGCTGGACGTTTAACAACTATAAACGAAAATGTGAGGTTACATTCACTCATCATGCCATTACGCTATTATTATTATATCATGCAATTAATTACGCTATTTTTATGCTACGTTAACTCAGTAACTTGAAAAGCTTTGAAGTAACTGCTTACGTACAATTTAGAACTTTCTTCTTGCAAGCACTAATACTAAGTCCCGTTCATCAAAGTCAGCAGTTAAACAATATTGACACTCACGATAATGAGAAATTTCAAGTTGTCTTCTTCTATGACGAATCACGTTATGGAAGAATGTATTGGGCAATTACTAGATTTCAAGACACATTGATACATGAGGGCGCTTCATACTCGTCAGATTTACGTACTAATTGAACTCCATTGAATCTCCGAGGATCCCGATAACGAATAGCGTTTCACACACAACTTAGTGTCTGGAGCCATGGAGTGGAAACAATGCACGCATTTTGCGTTTGTTTTTTTGTAGATGATCGAAATTTGTGATTTGCGATTGCATGATTGTACTCTTCCAAGGAAGATAGGATGTATGTTGTTACGCCTTTTTTAAACAAAAGGAATATTTCCGATTGCTTTGGGAATCGACGGAATTACTTAGGTAATGTGTGGAATGATCCCACGAAGTGATAGCTAGCTCATAAGGAGTCGATAGTCGTGGGGTTTCTAGATTGCCAGAGAATTCCAAGTTGTTTAAGTATCTCCATAGAAAAAAAATGCATAAACGAAGACTCTACACACCCGAACCAGACGGTATTTGATAAATACCTAGATAATAATTCCAGATTTTCGCAGAAACTTACAGTGTATCACTGTTTAACTTCTGAAGAAAGGTAATAAATATCTAAATAATGTATATATGCACTATTGGTTTCATAATGATCTAGGACAGCGAGACTAATATGATGCTATTTTTTATTATTTTATCCTATACAGTTACACACTAAGAAAACATAATAAAATAGCATCATATTAGCCTTGCTGTTCTAGATCATTATGAAATGAATAGTACCTGTAAAAACACGATTAAAAATTAAGAATTAACAATCATAAATAAATAAGACAAAAACATTTAATAAAGGCTCCCAAATCTATCGTGTACGTGTAACAAAATAATAACAGGTGTTCGGTGTAATCCAGAATTAATAATAAATTGAGCCACCAAACGGAAGGAGAGAAAACCCGAAAAAGAAAAGACCCTAAAAAAGATAACTTTAATAGAAACTTATTTAGGATCTTAAACTGCTTTCAGGATTGGCAGAGGCAAATTGGAATTATTTTCCCTAAAAATCCTTCTCACGAGACTAACCGAAATACCGAACGATAACGTCCACAAAAGTTGTAAACGGGAAACAAAGCGATTTAATTTTCAACTAACATTTCTAAAAAGGATTTTTCAATACACTTGTGCAAATTACATCTTAAGACGTGCAAATCTTCTACAACCATCCGGAAATAGGAAAGACTAATCTCTTCTCTTATCTAAAAAGTTTCCTAAAATTAGCAGAATGGCCATAGAATAAACACAAAATACCCACATAGATGAAACAAGGTCAAACATATAAAAATGTAATAAACATACGTTTGACCTATGCTTTAGTAGAAAAACTGCTGTAAACTGTAGTAAATGCTTCAAAAACTAATTTGATTCCTTAACGCAATAAGGGACATGCAACAATGTACCTAATCCTTAACCGGCTCTTTGCTTTGAACTTTTACACTACATCTCCGAAGTCATCATACATTAACTTACCGTGTGTAACTTGCAGTGTGATAAAATTTAGCTTCAACCCAAAATCTGTATGGTAGAGTAGACTTTTATAATTCTAAGTTCTTAAACTGCACTCATCTTCAGTAGTAATATATTTTTGTGGTGTATCAGTATCGGAACTTTAACTATCATTTTAACCATCTCTGTTTTGAGTTTGTGAAATAATGTAGCGTTGTATTTCGCGTGCCTCGCGCCACTCTACGCGCTTAGCTCGAGAACACCGTGACCACCGCCGCGCGGAACGGACGGCGCACGCGTTCCGCCTCACCGAGTAAGTAAAGAAACGATGAAAGTAGGTAGTGGTATTTCACCGGTGACGGGATGGTTACCATCTTCCACTTATGCTACACGTCTCATGTCTCTTTACAGTGCCAGACTACAGTCGAGCTCAACAGGGTCTTCTTTCCCCGCTAATTTTTCCAAGCCCGTTCCCTTGGCAGTGGTTTCACTAGATAGTAGGTAGGGACAGTGGGAATCTCGTTAATCCATTCATGCGCGTCACTAAATAGATGACGAGGCCTTTCGCTAAATAAGACCTTTATTTCGAAAATACAAAAGTATACATAGATTTACAAAGGTATTTCGGCATAGAGGCCGTCTCTTAGAGAAAAATAATTTGATTTTTAGGATACACAACAGTGTGAGGTATAAATAGTAAGGCTATATAAGAGATAGTTACATAGACAATGAGTACCTGTCTTTAAGTATATAAACTACACAGTTGCACAGACAATGAATACCTGTCTTTAAGTATATAAACAACACAGTATAAGTATAGAAACAGCAATACAGTGCGGACTTAACAATGTCCCGCTATATGAATAACCAACAAGTAAATAACGGACGGGTATATATAATAACAGAAATACAAGTATCTTATAATTAGCTAGATTCTGGTATATAAAGTCATACAAATATAGTGTATACCAGAATCAAGAATATAAAGGACAAACAAATGAATAAAATAAAAAATGTCTCCCAATCATGACAAGAAGGTCACCTTAAATAAGGTTAGACTAGTATTGTGAATTTTCAACATAACAACGATAGACAATTTGGTACTATAAGCTAAGACACTCTTTTTGGAGCTCTTGAAGAGACACTATATCACTAAAAAGGTCATTTATTACACTCACAGACACTAGATATTATAACACTCAAAAGGCCATTAATTGCACTCACAGACACAGCTTACAAACTAGCACTAGAACACTCGGAAGTACTCTATAAGGTGTGGAGAAATTATCTTCGTCTCCATACGGTTCTCGTGAATTCTTCGTGTATGTGGCTGCTGCCCAGGATGGTCTCATGTATCAGCGATCGTTTTTGTGGAGACTTAGTAGTAGGTGGTGACTGAGCAGATCATTCATGTGCGACCATGTGCCTTTAACGCCAATAATAATAGGAAGTATGTACAGTTGGTTCTTAGGATATCTTCTTTGTACTGCCTCGGTAAAAGGGATGGCGCTATAAATGGCGACTTTATTTTGGAATGCTGCAGAAAGACTACGGGGTCCTTCCCAGTGTATGGCTATGTCAGAAATTATAGTTGTTAAGTCCTTTGTTAATAGTAAATCCGGTTTACGTTTGATACCGTCTGTACCCCATATGTTAGGTTTGATTTCTTACTGCCACCCTTTAGATCTTGCCAAGGATGCCACTCTGCTTACCACTTTGTCGTGGCGTTGAATGTGCTTCCAGTGTGTGAGAGGGCATCTTTGCAGAACATGGAAAAGTGTTTCGTTCCTGTAACACCCCGCTCTACATTTAGCAGCCTCGAGATTGTTGTAGGGAGTTCCCACTGTGGGGAGAACGTTCCCTCTTAATTGGAGAGCCTTTATATACTCTTTCCCCGTCCAATAGGGGGGATCGAAATCCATTCGCTGCTCGCCCGATTGGCGGCTTCCTGGAATAGACTATTGAAACTCGTGCTTGATTGGCGTTTCTGGTTACATGAAGTTCCTGAAAGTTTTGCGGTTGTGCCGTTGTTCCAGCTGGAGATTTTACCTATGTTACGAGAAGCCCATTCTGAGGTAAGACAGATAGAGAAAAAGGGATGGTTCGAATCTTTAAGTCTACAAACCTCCCCGTTATGATACAGGGGATGGCTTCGGAGAAATTAGTGATACCAATACCTCCATCCTTTATATGGGCGTGTAGGTACGTATTAGGAACAGTTTTTGGAAGTTGAAGTATGTGGCGTACTGCTCTTCTAACTAGTCTGTCTGTTGATTTTAAGGCCCCTTTACAGATCTCAGGATTTTGCAGTGTATGAAGTATCCTGGGAATAGCGTGGAATCTTAGAATATGCAATTTCTGGGCAGGTTTTAGAGGGCTTTTTCTATTCTGTTGAGCCACTCTATGATGGTATCGAGATTGTTTTTATTGAAACCGAAGGGGTTAAGTCTTTTACCAAGATATTTAAATGTTTGATCTGGCTGGATTTGAGTAATTAATTTTCCTTCACACACGAACTTCGAGGTAGTGGTTGTGAACAACTTCTTTTTCTGAGGAACCGTCTCTGCTGTGAAGGCGGTGCATTTATTGATGTTTAGTTCCAGTTCTCTTGTAGCGAAGAAGTTGTTGCAGATCTTGAGTAGTTGCTGAGCCTCGCCTGTGGTACTAGCTAGTAGAATTAGAACGTCGGCATATGCTAGATTATTGATTTTGTGGTTGGATTCTGATGACATTTCAACTCCTGCAGTGGTATTGGTTAGGCGGCTTAAAGGCTTGTCCAGGACAATGTTGAAAAGTGTTGGGGATAAAAGATAACCCTGTTTTACACCGCGTTCTATTGGAATGGGTTCAGTGGAGTCACTGTCCTAGATCTTTGCAATTAGGGGGTCTTCACATGGTTTCTTCGTCTGCTTCTAGTTTTTCGGAGAAGAGATATTTATAAACCGCCTCTATTTCCTCGATAGAGGGGGTCGTTATGATCTCCTCGTCCGATTTGTCGTACATTATATTATTGGCCAAGAGCGTTTTGTTTTTCTTATACAGCTCTTGAGCCCTTTTGTATTGGAAAGCTTTCTTAGCGGCATTACCACGGTATCGAGCTCCATTATTGTGAGAAGTACGCTTTGGGGTGGGATTGTGTTTGATTTGCCCTGTATTTTTCAGCATCTTTGCGCTCCATTCATCAATGAGTTTATCAACTGTGTCAGGAATGGTAACTGAGTCTATAAGCGTCATTAAAATTAAATTCTTCTCATCCCTACTAATTTCATACTGTAGTGCGGGTGTTAAAATATATTTTAAAAACGTTGGTTTGGTCTGCTGAGTCGGAATCCTCGGTATTGTGAATAGGGTCATCGTTAATAGTAAGCCTTTGGTTTGAAGGGCTCATAACCGGGCTATTGAGTCTGTGATTCAATTCGGTCTTGTCTGTGCTGCGGGGTGTTTGTTGCTGGAGAGGAGGGGCGTTCTGTAAGTCAATTATGAAGACGTCGTCTTTGTCTGACTCTGACTCTATGATAGGGATGGCAGGGATGTCGTTACCGATAACCTCTGCCGCTTCCTCCAAGTCGCTTCTTAGCCTCCCTAGAAGTTATTTGTAGGAGGTTGAGCGTCGTTGATTCTTAAATACCTCCGCCGGCTTTTCAAATAGGGCACCGAGATCTTGGTTAATATTCCATACCGTGTATTTCATCTCCTCTTGTGCCAGATTCAATATTTCAAACTGGGACCAAGTATGACGTCGTTTAGTAGCGATTGCCTCAGCTTCCAGCTCCTGGTTGTATTCGACTATGTGGGCTCTCCGCTGATGTTGGCGGAGGCCTTGGCGGCTGCTAAAGTCGTTAACCACAGTATCTACATGTTAGGTCATGTAAGGTGTAATTTATCCTGCATCTTTTTCTTTGATGTGTTGTTAAAGACCACAGAGACCAATTTGGTGTTGTTTTTCCGTTTAAACTTCACTTTTGATTAATGTTATAGTTGTTAGTTGTTTAATCTATGATTAAACGATTAAGATGATTAAGAGAGTCATAGTTACTCCCGTCGTTTACCCGCGCTTGCTTGAATTTCTTCACGTTGATATTCAGAGCACTGGGCAGAAATCACATTGCGTCAACACCCGCACGGGCCATCGCAAGCCAATGTTGTGTTTAAGTTCGGCAATTATAACCATAAATCTTGTAACTTTTTTCTTGTGTTTGTCGTAGATTTTTATAACACAATGACGTAGTATTGTATTGTTTCTTTTTGTTCGTCTATGTGTTTTATTACTTTAGTATTGCAAAATGGTGGGCTGCTACTTCAGAATCATAGCAATAGTGCCAATTTAGCTATTAGAAAATCTTTGAGAACTTTGTCATTAAGGTTCAAGTCTTTTGACAGTGTTTTAATGTCAGTTAATAATTCCTTGACTTTACCGCTGAATATCAAACTATCCAGAAGCTTTGAAATGCGCGAAAGGCGTGAGCCTACATGAAAATCTTTAATGGCATTTTTCAAAACAGAATACGGTTGTCTGCCAGGTACGTTTACTATGAGATCTTGGTGGTTAGTTATAATATCATTTGGTAAGTTCAAGGTTAGAATGTCATATCGTTGGCGTTCATCGTTTATGTTTAGATGAATAAAGTATCGGTCCAATCAAGTTAACCAGGATTCTATATTTGAACTGTCAAATGTCGGAAATGGAATTTGGGCAGCCATATTTAATATGAAATTCAATTAAGTTATACTTATCTTGACTATAAAAAGGTATATATCCCGATATTGGTTCAGAATCGATAAGCTGGCGATTGTCCAATCAATCCAATTGTTAATGCCACAGTTGCTTGATGCAGAACAAAATGCTTGAGTTAGTTGTATGCAGAGGAACCGAGTAGCACGAGTTGGAAGCAGGACGCTCTATAGCCTTAGTTTGTGTTTATTTAAATTTCTTCTCGTCGGAGGTCACCAGTTAAACGATCTGGGGTAGTTTAGCAGTAGTTATATTATTTAGAAGTTATATATTTAGTTGGAGTAAATAAAATACAGGTAGATAGATGAGATATTTTATTACTTCTTATTTATTCTGGTTGTCATGGCAATATCCTTAGCATTCAATGCCTTCTTGATGGAATATGTATGTAATGACGGATTGTGGTTATTTTATGAATGAAGATTATTACATAACCAGGGCAGCCAAAGTCGACTGTTGATTACTTTTTGCTTACAGCGATGACGTCACACATGCCAATCCTATGGGTCACCATGTTAATATTGCAACAGTCGTTAAAATTTCTTGCGAAATTTAAAATATTCAAACGCCATTGGTGTATTCTTTCCGCAATGTTTAAAATTATACTTACTACAAGATTTAAAAAATACTTTATACTTATTAATACTATAAAATTTAAAAACTTAACTTTTAAAATTTAAATACCATAAATTGAATAAAAGCGTAAGAAATAAAAAGAAATAGAAATTCGTTTAATAGAGTTCAATAAAAACACTATATAATTATTGTATAGTATTTCGCCACTGTCTGATTATTGTAAGACAGCAGTATAGAAAATATATTCATTGTATTCCAAGGTTTTTTTGCCTCAATATGCCGTTAATAAGTACAACGCAACAACTTACTACTCGAACGTCAATTTATTCAACTTCATTACGCTCATATTTAGATCATTGGGTGAAATACGAAAAATAGAGTATTTTTAGTCAAAAACTTTTATTTTTTTATTCTTTTTATACTACCGTTGTGTGACAGTGTTTACGATTACTTGATCATATTGTTGCTGGTCTCGTGCTATAGTGAAACGACATAAAGGCCTGTCTTCTCTTCCAATTCTTCTAACCTATACTTGTTACCCTTCATTATGTACCTAAAATGATCAACGTTCCGTCTCTTAATTATTGAGAACACTATCCTGTTTTATTCACATCTTCTAAAGACTTGTTTATTTGTAATCATTGCCGCCCAGTTACCTTAGTTACGTTTTTACTTTAGGGTCCATGATTCTACTCCGTATACTAATACACGCAGCACATAACATTTAGTTACGCAATACATAGTCTTCAGTTGCTACATTCTTGATTAATTTTATTTACAAAGTATTGCAGATCTTTAAAGTTATGAGTTAGAATGACCATATCGTCAACATATCTCAAGTTATTTATGTATTCGCCATTGATTTTAATTCGGCATATATACGTTAAACGATGATAGTATACAACCCTGGCGAACACTTTGGTTGGTACGCATTTCCTTTGTTGCTCTTTTATTGAGTCTTACTATGGCAAGTTGTTTAATAATAATATAAAGTACTGCAAAGGGTATTTGTTAATCTTGGAGACTAAAAATAAGTTTTTTATATTGTACCTTATTAAATTTCTTTCAGCACCAATAAAATATGTATACACCCTTTTCTGATGAGCCAAGCATTTTTGGATTGTATACTGCAAAAGGCCTCCCTCTCTGCTGAGATTCGCTTAGTATCTCTTCACATCTATTGTGTATACATCGAAGATATACATTAAGAAACAATTGACTCCTTAGATTTATTGATATACTAAAATCCAAAGTGTTTGTCAATATGTTTGGCACTTGTAGACTCGGGCCCTATAAATCCCATCTCCAAACCACATATACGGCTGGACTCAGCACGGGGCAGAGGGATGCAATGGGTGGTATGGTGGGCGTGGTTTCATGTTAGTGGGACGTGGTAAATGTTTTTGCCAGTGTGTTTGTTCCCTTAGAGAATTCGCATATGTATATATGGTTGAACTAAGCAAGGACCAGAGGTGCAAATAGTACTGTAGTTTTCTCTTGATCTTCATACTGCAGTGTAAGAACCTTTAAGCTAATTTAGCCTGTGCTTCTTGATATTTGCTATTGAGTCTGTAGACGGAGTATTTATTGAATAGCTCCAATCTTTTGCTGGTTAGGCTACTGCCTACTAACACTCCCTTATTGGTCTACAGGTACATTCTGTACCTACTCTATATATTTAAAGAGTGTTCGCTATACGTTTTGGATTGGTTAAGAAAAAATGTTTAGTACAATTTATTCTTCTAAAGATCGCCTTGCCAATACGCCATTGCATAGTACAACTAGCAACAAGCGTACAACTATCAACAATAAATTAATAACAATAATATCGCTTGATTGAGTTTTTCCATGAAGAAATGGAATATAAGATTAGTGGATCACGATGGCGTCCAACGTCACGAATTATTTCGATCTACTTTATGGGGAGAATGGAAATACAAACAAAAAGTTTCGTCCAAACTTACAAATTGCTTGTTTATACGCGGTGTTCTAATAACCTACGATCAAATTTCGCCACTGGAATAGTGTCACAAACGGAATTATTTCGATTTGAATCTTTCAAAATTTTTCAACATGTATTCCGTTTAGTGCAACACGAGTATGCATCTCATTAGAAGTAATTTATACAGTCTGCATATATTTGGTAATAATGTATGCAGTCTGCCTCTCATTAGAAATAATATATACAGTATGCATCTCATTATGCATTCATATATTCTTGTCATCCTACTTAATTTATTCATTTATACAATAACGCTTCCGCGATATTAATGAGGATGTGATATAAAACCAGCTTGCTTTGAATGTAGAATTCAGTCAACAAATTGGCTCCATCAAGTCAAGATCTTCATACCTTTTAATTTAATTTATGGTTGGGGGTTGGAATCTAGGATCCAAGGATCTTGATTACCATACCCCTCACCTTGCTTAGTTCTGCTTAGTTATGAGGGGGTTGCGCTACAACCCTCTCTCGCTTAGTTATGGGGGAATTGTGACCAGGTTCCCTCTCGCTTAGTTGTAGATTTAATGCTAGAGAAAGGTGGTTCCGACCACCCTCTTGATTACGTTAGTTCTAGGAGGACATATACGTCCTCACACTGTATAACCAATGTTTGTAACCTTTTGTATCCTATTGTTTTGTTGTTAGTATATAGTTGTTTTCTATGTCTTGTGTTTACTTTCCTCTCTACCTCTGACTACGTCCTCCAGTCACGAAAACCCCACGTGAAATAGCTAATCCTTGAAAAAGAAAATTCTTATATACAATTTTTGTCGTAATTTAACAGTTTTTGAGAAATATGGAAAATAAGTACAGTCATGTTTTCAAATTGCTTAAACCGTATTGTCTGATTTCAAAGAGGTGATAAATGGCACGTAATAAAATAATAGACTTGTCCTTATTGTATAGTATGACACTGTCAGTGATTTGTAGCATTCGTTGCACCAAACAAATAAGCAATTGCTGAGAACCTTTGCTTTGATTATTTTAATTTACCTTTTTTAGTACATTAACCCCTTATTAAGTGTTGTTTAAGAATTTTCAGATAGTCGGCTGTTAATTATTCGTTCTAATTACTGAGAGTTTTTACGTTTAATTGTATCATTTTATATTAATTTTGTTTATATTAAGAACATAGTTTACTCTTGATGTTATCTTTATTACAAAAAAGAACTGCATGACTATTGATTGATTGATTCACTATTCTTGGTTTCGAATTTGAAGAGTTTGCATTTATCACTGATCTGGTATCATACGCACTTTTCTAAAAACATTGTTCAAATTTTGACAACATTCCAATCAACGATTGTCACTAAGGTTTTATGTTTCTAATGGCTTGCAGAGCTTGTGTTCAAAACTCTGCTTGCACAAAGACGCGATTCGACAAAAATGTGTCTTAACCTTTTTTTTTGGTAGAAAGTTAAATAAATCTTGCTTTATCTAACCGGCTTCATCTCAATAAAACTAATAGCCCTCGAGAAAAACGCAAAAAGATATATTGGGTGTGGTTTTCCCTCGCTAAGTCTACTGTTTCATTAGCCACGGATTGTCACTCTTATTAGGGGGTTATTTAAAAAGCCGTAGAGAAGGTCTATGCAAAAATGCCAAGAGCATACGAATTGCTCTTAAGTTTAAACGACGAAGAAATTAAACGAATTATTGTGCTATAACTAAAATGGTCCTATTTTAAGTCTTCAGTTATAAAATGAGTTGCAGTTGTGGTTATGGTTTTAACTACAATAGCAATAAATATTAATTTCAAAATTTCTGCAACTGATAAATGATACAAGAAAGCCGACCGCAAGAGCTTCCAAGTAACTATTTTACTTTACTCGTATACAATTTCACTTTTCACTGATTCATAAAATCTTGATGTCTATTTATTTTGGTTATTTAATTATTTCGTTAATCCTGCAATATTATACTAAGATCTTCAAGAAAATAAGTAAATACATAAATTCCTTTGAAATTCCCCGGGTAGATTGTTAATTAAATCAGCATTCGTTTACTGTCGATTTATGCAAATTTTCCCTCGTTTATTAAATTTATTTCACAAAGAAATTATTTAAATATCACGATAGAGTAAAAGGTTGAAATATTAACATTATTAAAACATGCGTAATAATCAGCAGTCGTCGCCGAGCGACTCGCTGCAGATCGATTTATAATTTGGCCGTTATTCTTAATTGATTTGCTAGAAAATTACATTTGCTTGTAATTTTGCCAGTTTGAATGTGAAGAATAGCGCGCTGATGATGATGAAACTGGGAAAAATCGCGATGTGAAATTGAAATTCGTTTCTGAAAGTAGGTGCGGATGGAACTCCGACAACATTTTTGCACTGTAAACAAGGTTATTATCTTATTGATATCGTTCTGCCTTCGTCGTTCCTTTGACCCAGACTCGTGTGTCGTACTTGTTATTCAGAGTGTCTACGCAGTTTTCATTATTGCAAGGCTTATTACTTCGCGTAGTCTCCATTTTAATGAGCACCAACAACGTTCGAGACTTCGAGAGAGAAACAGTAGTGAAAAAGACACCAGAGATCGAAGCTTTTGCTTTTTTTTAATTTAAAAATTCCTTCTTTGCTTATCTTTCTGCACTATATATACAAGTACTTGGGTAGCCATTATAATACGCACACATGGATGAGCATAACAAAAATTCCATCACCATTACTGTTGATATTTAGATGTATGCATATGATAGGATGTCACCGGTAACGAACGACACGTTAGGTCGAAAAAAATGTTATTGACCTGGAAAAACGACAATGAAAATGACAATGAAGTGCTTGAAGGATTTTTTAGGGTATTTGTGTGGTAGGCAGTTTGTATGATGCTGCGAGCGAAATGATAATTAATGTTGTGATTACTAACAGAGGTAAATTCTACTTTTTGCAGGAAAGAGATGTTGAGGCATTTGCGGGACTATTACATAAAATTACCGAAAATATATTAAAAAAGTTAGACTACATTAACTTAGTTTTTACATCTTCATTATCCATTTACAGCTTTTAATTAATTTATTTATTTTTGAACGAGGAATCGGCGTGACTGAACATCTCTTGTATGTTGATAGATTGTCCTTATTGGGTGATTGACCATTAGTGATTAGCGGCCATTATTTAAAATTAAAGAATCTATCTTTAGAAAGTAGCTCCTTTCATACTGTTTCAGTACCGATTCATCTGTAAAGTGAAGTAGATCGGTGCTTGCTTCAAGAAATCCTTGTTTGTATAAGTAAATATTATTATAATATTTTATGAGGGGTGTTTACTCACTCACTAATTGCTTACCTTTAATTAAAATAAATGCCCCGGCTAAATATATAATAGTGAAAAGTTTAACTCTCCACAAATTGAGACTTTCTCAGGCGGATCACTTCTATAGAGATCTAAATCCTTATGTATAGGGACACAGTACTATTAAAAACAAATACACAAAGTAGTTTTTCAATAATAACAACACAACTTTATTTTTATAATCTAACAAATACGAAACAACAAATAAAAACGAAACATAAAAGAAAATTAAAACTAAAGACCAAAAAATCGTATTTCTTTTTTAGTAAGTTAAAAGACAGAAACGCTGCTTAATTTTGAATTTATCTCTAAATATTTACTGTAATCATATGCAAAAGATTTGATTTAATAGATTCTTTTCTATCTCTATATTCTATCTTTTTAATTCTATCATTAAATTCTTCAGTTCAAAATAGTTCGAGTTATGTTTGTGCCTTGTTGAAGTACAGACTGTCTATACAACACGTGCTAGATAAGTACCTGTTTTATTTAATTTATTATTTCTATAGTAAATTGGTTAATTTATTTATACTTATATAGTTCTTTTTTGATATTTGGTTATTTATTGCTACTTCATAGTTGCTATCTGTGTTTTCTTTTCTATTTTTTACCCTGTTATTGGGTATAAACTGATATATATTAGAGTAGAATGGAAAGTGGGCCCCTCGGGGAGGGGGGACCCTGCCCTTTGGGTGCTATGGAATATAATTCAACGGAATTAATAAATGAAGTGAACTCTGACGACCCCAATAATTTAAATAAACCTAATAAGAATAATTCACCTCAAACAACACTATCATGTGCACATGAACCAGTTTATTTTGATTTGAATAGACTTGATATCTATTCAGAACCGTATTATATTTACATAGAGCATGTAGATAAAAAAATAGGTAAACTGCATCCTATTATGATAGGTCATATTCTTCATCATTCTCTTAATCTCAAAAATAATATTGTAGAGATTAGCAAAATAGGAATTAATAGAATTAAGGTAATAATGAAGTCGGCTAGAGATGTTAATAATCTTGTTAAAAATCCTAATTTAAACTCTCAAAAGTTAATCGCCTACATTCCCAAGCAGTTAACAGAAAGAACAGGAGTAATTAAATACGTTGACACTAACTTTGACGAATCCTACTTAAAAGGGAATATCAATTGTGAATTTCCTGTATTAGATGTTAAAAGAGTTACGAGACGAATAAAAGTAGATAATGTAGAACGTCATGTTCCTACTCAAACTATATTTGTTCGATTTAAAGGTAATAAAATTCCTCAATATATTTATATTAACAGTGTTCGTTGCGCTGTTGAACCTTATGTTCAACGGGTTATACAATGCTTTAAGTGTTTACACTATGGGCATATTGCGGCGCAGTGTCGAAGCACTATCACACGTTGTCGTAAATGTGGAGAATCACACAGTGGTGAATGTGAACAAAAAAACGAATAATGGTTATAATATTATTCGTTATGATCGTCATGATGGATATGGTGGAACAGCCATTTTTATTAGGAAAAAATTTCCCTTTCAAGAAATCAAATTCACTTCTAATTATAACATAAATATTTGTGTTTGTGGAGCTAATGTAGCTATTGGTAACTGTTCAGTAGCTGTCATCTCCATTTATAGACCTCCAAAAGTGAACACTACTTGTAATGATTGGTACAATCTTTTTTCTCAATGTAAATCTCCCTGCATCATTGGAGGCGATTTTAATGCTCACAATGGTCTTTGAGGCTCTTCAAAATGTGATGACTGATTGATTTGACTGTTTTAAATGATGGTTGCCCTACCAGATTAACAAAGACTGGTCAGTCTAAATCCTCAGTAGATATAAGTCTATGTTCATCTGCTATAGCTAATAAACTTAACTGGATTGTTACACCTGATACCTTGGGGTCAGATCATTTTCCCATCACAATGGAATATTCTGTTAATCTCATAAATAATAATTTAATTGATCCTAGGTCTAAGTGGAATATCAAAAAGGCCAATTGGACTTTATATACAGAACTTATAGAGGAAAGTATTTCTAATGCTCCTCGATATAGTACTACTGTTGAGAATTATGATTATTTTATCAATTCTATTAATAAAGCTGCTGAAAAAGCTATTGCATTGCACAAACCTTTTCGTGTTAAAAACCGGAATCCTGCTCCATGGTGGGATGAGCAGTGCGACAGGGCCATAGTAGAAAGGAAGGATGCCCTCACACTTTATAAACAAAATCCTATTCTTGAAAATTATTTAAATTGTCTTCGAATAAATGCTAAAACCAAAAGATTTCTTAAACAGAAAGCGAAACAGAACTGGATTAAATGGTGTTCTAAGCTCAATAAATCAACCCCACTGTCCTCTTTATGGGCTCAGTCTAAAAGAATGCATAGAACTCCTCCCTCCGACAGCAAACCGCATGACGAATCCTGGTTATTTGAGTTTTTTGACAAAATAGCGCCACCTTCGGTCAGCAATAAAGAATTTGAGAATGAATCCTCTCCATGTTCCCCTACTCATGTCCTGTCCAAACCTTTTTGTATAGAAGAGTTATTGTCTTCTCTAACGAATTACCCCAGTACCTCTCCTGGTTACGATAATATCAAGTACTCCATGCTTGAACATCTTCCGCACAATGCAAAAATATTTCTATTAAATATTTTTAATGACATATATTTACACGGTACCGAGATATTACAATTTAAAGAAGTCATAGTTATACCTATACTCAAACCTGGAAAGAATCCTAATATAGGAACCTCTTACAGACCTATCTCTCTCCTTTCGTGTGTATTAAAAACTTTAGAAAGAATGATAAAAAAGCGTTTGGAATGGTGGCTTCTTAGCGAGAAGCTTTTACCTGCATATCAATTTGGTTATAAGAAAGGTTATGGTACAATAGATGCTTGTGCTACTCTTACTGTAGATATATTAAACTGTTTCTCAAGAAATAATTACCTAAATGCCCTATTTCTAGACATTAGTGGGGCATATGATTCTGTTAATTTGAATTTATTGACGAACAAACTTTCTCAAAAAATTTTTATACCACACAATATTTCTAATAATATTGTTAAACTTTACAGTAAAAGAACTATCTTTATACGCAATAAAAGCAATAAGCTTGTTGGACCCAGATGTAATGATGGAGGACTGCCACAGGGATCTGTGTTAAGCCCTCTGCTTTTTAATTTATATACGGCTGACATCCATTATGGTAATAATTTTAATATTATACAATATGCTGATGATTTTTGCGTTTATGTTGAAAACAAAACATATTACAACTCTTTGGAACATATTACCACTGCCGCAGAGAAGGTTTTGCAGTGGTTTTTTAACAACGGTTTTGAACTTTCAATTGAAAAATCCATATTTTGTATTTTTACTCGTCACCACATATCTCAAGATACTAATATCTATATAGGAGATCGAAACTTATATGTTCAGTCACAAGTTAAGTACCTAGGCATTATATTTGATAAGAAATTGGGCTGGAAACCCTTTATCGATCTAATTATCGATAAATGTAATAAGGGAATTAACTTTCTTATGTCTATTACTAAAACTTGGTGGGGTGCAGATATCAAGACTAGTCTCCTGTTTTATAGATGCTATATCAGATCTATACTAGACTATGGCAGTATATTATATGGGTCTGCGTGTGAATCCTTATTAAAAATGATTGATCGTGTGCAGTACAAAGCGTTAAGAATCTGTTTGGGTGCAATGAAATCTACGCCAGTCAAAGCCCTCTTAGTTGAGGCCCTTGAACCTCCCTTAAATCTTAGAAGAGTTTTTCTGTGCGGGAAATTTCTTTGTAAGCATAAATATTTCGCTACCCCTTTGATTAAGCATATTACCTTGTTAAATACATTTGATCTCTGCAACAAATACTGGGTAAAGAAACACTCTCCTCCATTATGCATCGCATTCAGAGACTACAATCCTGTACTTCAAAAGATACAACCGGTTTCTGTTGAAAATATAAATTTTGACAGTCTCGTCTCAACAACAAATGTTATAATTCCCAGCTACAACGAAAACCCCTTGTTTAGCTCGTTAATGCTAAACAATGAAATTGGGCAATTTATTGAACCACTCGTAATCTACACTGATGCTTCCAAGTCTAATGAAGGTAATGGAGCTGCATATTTTGTGCCTAGACGAAGAATAGAAGCTAAATTTCAAATCTCCGATGAAATTTCTATATTCTCCTCAGAAGCTATTGCCATTGAGGAAGCTCTTAAGTATGCTGAGTCCACAAAAAACCGGGAAATAGTTATTATATCCGATTCGTTATCTGTTTTATTGGCTTTATCGAGTACTACAGTGTGGACATATAAGACAAATCCAACTTTGTACCACATTAAACATCTTATTCACAAACTTGCCCTTCGGGGACAAGAAGTTAACTTTATTTGGGTGAAAGCACATATAGGTGTGACACACAATGAACATGTTGATTTGTTGGCCAAACAAAGCATTACAAACGGCGCCGAGGTTAACAATGCTTTTAGTATTGGAGACTGCTTTAACAATCTAAAACGAGATTTAAACCAAAAGTGGAATGATTCCTGGATATCTCTGTGCTCTTCCAGTCCTACTAGGTTATCGTTTATACTTCCTGAAATACCTAAACGATTTTGGCATGATTCATACAATGCACCTAGAAGATACATTTGTAGTATAATTCGTTTAAGATTTGGTCACGCCTGCTATCCTGCACATCTTTGGAAAATAAATGTAATAAATTCAGACCAATGTGATGTGTGTCACGTTAGAAGTGATTTAGACCACATTTTCTTCAATTGTCAGAAATATACGGAACACACTAATAAGTTACTAAGAACTCTCCGAGATAGTTGCCATATCTGCTTTCCGATCAATCTAATGCACCTGCTAGCTCTTTATGACGATAAGAAAGTATATGAAGCAATTATGTCTTTCATTTATGATGCTGTACTCACTTTGTAGAAATAGCTAAAGCTTGCAACCTTTGTATTTTTCCTATGTATGTACAACCCCTTGTCCGAGGCCTCCCTGTGTTGTGCTGTAACTTAAATTGAGTCCTGATAGGCCCCAGGATGAGAAGAGAGTGACCCTGTTTCTATCCTTATGGTTAGGGTCAATTTACTTAGTTACTTAGTTTGTGCTAGGTTTACTAGACAATAATACAACAAGAATTGGCTGCATGACTAAAGGTCCAACGCCAAAAAAAAAAAAATAGTTCAGTATTAATTATTTGAGGATTAATACTTTTGATATCATCATCTTTCTTAATTGCTAAAATTAAAACTAATTATTGTTAAAAACTGTTATATATTTAAATCATTTCTAAATATTTGCCGCCACAAGTTTGCCTACTGTATTTTTATAAATTCCCAAATATTCGCTCTGTGCTTCAATTCACAAAGGTAATGGGTAGTAGCAATTATTATTATTATTATTATTATATTCATCTCGACAATTAAATCATTAAAATATGTAATTGACCTCTTTTAAATATTTCCACATAAAGGGCTTTACTAATTGGAATTCCAAATCCGTCTATTTGTATAATAGTGGTAAGTAAATTAATCTTACAATTAAAGTCCACGTCCATTTATAATCTAGTCTAAGAAATTTTTTATAAGTTTTTCTTTATTAGCAATTAATAAAATTTCCATCGCAGAATAAATTAACACATGAATAATTTGAAGCACTTGTTAAATAATCACTTATATTTACAGAACTTTCTTAAAATTTTAAACACTTTGACGTTTCACAAAAATAACATTAACCTCAAAATTTTGATATCGTTTTGTTTACATTTTTAACTTAAAACAACCTTAAATTGCATTATGCTTCGGAAAAGGTTGTGCACTTCTTGAGAAATTAATTAGAAGAGAAAAATGGCCGTGTTTATATATGATTTTGGCTAAACAAATGAATGTGATTAACATGGTAACATAACCAAATTATTGTTTATAAATTTTAAATAACACAAAACTAATTAGATAATCTTACAGATAAAAAAATTTTCAAACTAATAGTATATTACATTTATGTTTTAATTTCAAAGTCAACTCTCTTTTGAATGTCGATGACATCCCTATCTTCTTAAAACCTTTATTAACCTAATTACTTAAAAATACCTTTCATACGTTCCTATCTTTACAAATTTAAACATTATATCCTAACAACTACATATTATTTGCATGTTTATAGGCATCAACAATATGAAAGTTCAAGCCAATTGCAGTATTTCAAAATACATATGTTGTTTAACTGACATCATAAATACAAAGCAGCCACTACATATACATGGTACATACGTATCATGACAATAGCTTAATAATAAAATCTTAATAGTATCTATAGTAATAAAACAGTTTTTGTTTTGATAGGCTATAAAAAATAAAGTCAAAATTAACAGTTATACAAGCTTCTGACTAGCACCATGCAGATTCTAAAGTAGATATGTTTTTTTTACTTGTTGTGTTTTTAAATAATAATAATTTTCGTGTCAAATATATATTTTCATATTTTTGTCATTTGCTAACACTAGCCATTTTTTTCTAGATAGTACCAAAAACTACCAAAAGGTCAATTCCACAAATATCAGCTTTAATCAACGTTGTAACATGCAAAGCTACTAAAAACAATACTAAATCGTAAAAAAGCCTCACGATTGAGCTGTCGATTGTAACTTGTAATTCCCTCAAAAACTAAACTTATTTTACTAATGTTTAATAATAATCGTGCCTCGGCTTAAATCGAACAACATTCGCATAACCCAATCTCTATTAAATTAATTTAGGAAATCATGGATAAATTGGTTAGAAAAATTAAGGAGATGAGCACCAGCCCAATTACTTTAAATATTAAATAAATAATTAACAAGTATTGTCGACAATTATTACTATTAAATGATTCGGTCTCAATAACGCAAAAGCCAGATATCCCTAGTTCTTAGAGCACATATGTTATGCGGGACAAACACAGAAGATATAGAGTAATTAACACTAGATGTATTGTTTATTCATTTATAAATACATACAACGAAAAATAAATTCTTATCATTAGTCAATTAGTGGTAACGGAAGGCCTTCGTACCATTTTAGAATTCTGTTTAACGTTTATATTTCCACCAGAG
Source organism: Agrypnus murinus (assembly GCA_929113105.1). Classification (NCBI taxonomy): domain Eukaryota; kingdom Metazoa; phylum Arthropoda; class Insecta; order Coleoptera; family Elateridae; genus Agrypnus; species Agrypnus murinus. The sequence goes on along the minus strand of OV816030.1, from coordinate 21,395,758 downwards.
AAATACTCAACAATGAAAAATAATATTGAGTTGTACAAATAAAACTAATGTTTCTACTACGATGGGGTTCGCATAGAATTCTGCTACCATACTTGAAGGACCTATGTAAATTATATCATATCGTAGTAAAAAGCAAAACCTACTTTTAATGGCACTTTATTCTGTTAATCAAAAAATTAAGTACAAAAAAATTTCAAACGAATATCCTACAACCACATTATATAAAAACAAGTACTATAAACTCTTAAATGAGTACTTAAACTAGTATAAAAATTTATCTTGATCTTTATTAGTATTGATTTGATAAGTTTTGATTTCAAAACTAGTTGGAATTTTCAAAATTTCAAGAATTTCCAGAATTTCAAATTGTGAAAATTGTTTAAATCTCAGTAACATGATGACAATGAATATAAAGTATAAAAATACTTTGAATGTATATGTTTAGACACTTTCAAATTATAAATAAAATTGTATTAATAACCCACCTCGTAATTTATCGTAAAAATAAAACATGACTTTATGAACGTCATCAAGTTGACCCAAGAGGTCCTCCAAGTGCAGCTTTGGGGAAAACGTGTGATTATAACAATCACATATGCACTTCAAATATTTCAGCTTGAGTAACCACAATTGTCAGCTCGTACCCAAATTCAAAATCAGCAGTTCAGGAGAATAGTTAATCTCATGTTCCATAACTCGGCGATTCCAGAAGTAGAATTACGCTATCAGGAAAAAGTTGACGGTACCAGATAATAGAAAAACTTCATATGTTCCAGGAGAAAGGAAACACCTTAAAGATTATAATTACATTTTATTAAATGAACTAAACACGTTTAATGAGCAGACCAGTAAAGAAGAGAATAAAACTACATAGGTACTTTCAAATTACTGGATTTTGGGATGCACACACACATGAGAAAATGTTGAAACTTTTCACATTAATAGATAGATTAACCCAAGAAAATCACCAATTTATGGAACCGAATACAACGCATGTGTTGCTCCCACAACAACATGGTGTTCTAAAGGCAGGGTCGATGTGACTTTTACCAGGACGGAAGTCATCTGACTACTCAAGCTTTTCTCTAATAGGATAATCTCAAGTGTATCTTGCTGCAAAATCCCACTTGTAGAAAAGTTATAACCCGATCGCGAATCACATTAGCGGAAAAACGTTAAGACCTTATAAGGGAGATCAAATTTCAATATTTGTGGTTAGGCGCTCTAACGTAATGGCACTGTTTAAAAATTGAATTTTTTTGAAGGGGAATAAATTAAAAAAACAGATAATTAAGCCATAATACATGGAGTAGACTGAAGGAAGGGAATAATTAATAAATGAATAAATAATTAATATATTTTGATGTAGTAATACTTTCAGGTACACCTTGATAAACGGAAAATTACAGTAAATTTAATTAACTGAAAATACAATCCGAGAGCGGGCTTGTATGCAACTATAGGGATCTTATATGCAAATATATATAAAAAAACACTTCATAATAAAAATTTAACCTGGAATCATCAAAAATATACCAAAAGGACAATTAGAAAATATTTGTCCGTTACCACATGCAAGCTGAGCAATACGCAATGCAGAGGAAGCGTCCGCTAATCACACTAAAAATTTTTGTCCACTCGAATTGCCTTATGTTCGTACAGAAGTGTGCATCATTTTCTTTACTGAAAAGAGAATTCTTTGTGGGTTACATATATTCCTAGTGTACTTAGCAGTAAGCATTCTTAGTCAGGAGGGCCTTTCGTTATTTTCCTATACCATGCAGCAAAGAAAATGACCTATGAGCTTGTTTCCCGACAAACCTATGTCGAATTTAGTAAAATTGACTTCAAATTTAAATCTTTATTCTTTCGTCTCTGCATACACAAACTGAACCTATAATATCTGTCCCCATCTTCCTGGTAGCGTTGAAGGTAGTCAAAGCGGAACCCATTCTTTGAACTCTGTAAATGTCAGACCCAATGTCCACAAAACTCGTGGTAACCCAATCTCTCTGTGACAATTCGAAATAGCCTAATAGAGTAACCCTCGAAATTTGAGGAAATTCATATGAAAGATCTGAAATAGTGAAATGACGTTTTTCACGTACATTCATTTCTGAGTTTTCTGCACCAAACCATCGCACCATTGTCACTTATAACGTTATCATCTTACATATGACATAATCGTCGATGAATCTCGGTGGTGCTGTGTTCTTGACAGTGTGGATGACAGGGTCCATTTTTCCTCGGTGACTGGGTGTGCACAACTGAACCAAATCGACTGCGGGTTGGCATTTAGCGAGATGACACTTTACTGCTTATCATGGACATTGCGACTCGTGTCGATATGACAACCAGTTTATTTCTGCCAGACTATCGAAAGTTATTGATATTGAATAACCCTTATAGAAGTCTCCAATAAACCAACCGACTCCGGTTGGTTTATATTACGTCCCCTCCCTAGATTAAATCTTTTATCGTGTCCTATACTATAAGTGTGCAAAGTTTCATCTTTCCAGGTCAAAGTGGGGACTTGGAAAAATAAAACACATCTGATAGTTTATTTGGATTGAATCTTCAAAATATGCAGCACTCCCGTAATTAAAGTTGTAGTTATCTATAAAATACATTGTTATTTTAATGCTTTTAGTGATAATTCAATAAAATTTAGTAAATACATAAGACTTGGAATATTTAACTAATGTATTAAACAAACAATTAACTAATAACATAAAAGGAACAAACTGACACAGCACTATATACAATATTTATGACTGTAGTTTTTTACTCACTTATGATATGGAATCATCTGATTGAAAATTTACTTGACGATTTGAAAATTTTAAAGTATTTCAAGACTACGATTTGATCGTAAACACAAATATAATTATTTCATGCATTAAATAAAATAAAATGATAGACATGCTAGGATATTAGGTTTATTTAATCTAAAAGCTACATGTTAGGTTACAGTTAGATTTATCAATTTTAAATAGAAATTATATAAGGATGAATTTCATGCAGACGTAACCTCAAATTTTTACATAAAAAGTTTGAATTTATAAATATAAAAAGGCATATCAATCAGTTAGATTGTTTTCGTAGTAACACATGTTTTATGCAACTCATGTTGCATGTTCAGGATAGTTTATCCAATTTTTTTTGAGGATTTTATCTTTCTTTCCTTATATGGGGTTGTCGATAAGTAACGTAAAACAAGTCTTTCTGTTTCCCATGCGACTGAATCAATTTCGGGAAAATACTTTACTGAAAAAATGTAAAACGGGTCATTAATGTAATGTCTAAAATAGTACATTTAACTTACAATCTCCTGTATTTTAAAAAAGTGTGTTAATCTTTGCGAAGGTATTGGCTTTGCTGATATGCTTCGATTTTGCCAAATATTAATTGGTTTTATAACATTTTACACCGTTGTTTGAATGCAGGCACTTGGAGGACTGTAAGCTGGTCAAGTTTGAGTATAGTTTAATTTCATTTATTTTGTTATTTGTATGGAGTTTTGCAAAGCATCGTTCAATCTAAAAAATTGTATAAACGAATCTTTATTTTTGTTTTTCTTCTATTGTAAATATTCTTCTATGTAAACTGTATATGTATGAGTTACCTTGGGTAACCATGTAATCATTTTTTTGTACAGGTATAGTGGAGTTAATGAGTTTTCTTTTTCTCAGTTAATGTTGATTTTAGACTATAAGTGTCTTATGTTGTTTTAATCGTTATTTTGCCAGCTACATTTCTGTCTTTTTAGATTTAAGATAATTGCTAATTATGAACACATGTTTTTCGTGAGTGACGTCATGATAAAACTTTGAAGTGCGATTGTTTTAAAAATTTGTGTTGGTTTTCATTTGTTTTGGTAAAACATATAAAAAGGCCAAGAAAAATTAACAAATTCAGTCGACAAAACGTGTTTGGAAAGTCCACGTCAACTCGTATAAGATCTAAAAAAATAAAATAAGGTTATTAATAATAATAACCATATGATATTATGTTTGTAAACACACATTAATAATCATGAAATAAATAAAGATTATTAAAAGTTTCACAGTTTTATTAAAATATACCTGACAATATTGTTTCGACAGCTATGCTGTCATTATCAAAGGTAATATAATTATAAACAAACACGTCGCTAAGGTAGATACAAAATAGGTAACTAGATAAAATAATAATAATAATAATAGAAATTAATAATAAAAATCATAATTAAACATCTAATACTTCCAGTAACGGAGAATTACTGAGCTCAAGTTGTTCATTCATTAAAGGTACCCTGAGTTTGTGTTTGTATATCTCAAAGGCTTCTAAAATGTCTAATTTGCGTTTGTTATTACAAAAATGAAGGAATTTAATATTATTTTGAGGAGTCATTGTGTGATTTTGTTCTAAAAGGTGTTTGGCGTAATTCGATTTTTCAGGATGTTTATTTTTGTAATGACGTACGTGTTCTTTATATCTTATGTCAAAATTTCGAAGTGTTTGTCCAATATATACCGAACTACAAAAAGAACAATTTAAACGGTAAATGCCCGATTTCATGATATCATGTGTTCTGTCTTTAGCATTAAATAAAAATGAAAAAGTGTTAGTGTTGGTTTTAAATGTTATTTTATAATTGTTGGTTTTTCTTAGTATATGTGCAATTTTTTCTGATATTTTGCCAAAATATGGTATAGATATGTAATTTGTGTCTTCTGTTTGATTGTCAATGGGATATATTCTTTTGATAGCTAACCTATAATCTTTTTGTTTAATTAAAGTGTCAATCATGTTCGGATTATAATGATTTGCATGTGCTAGTTGTTTAATGGTTGATATCTCTTTGCTAAAATCTGATTTTGTTAGTGGAATAGTTAAAGCTCTGTGTACTAATGATCTGTATGCTGCTATTTTATGTGTATTGTGGTGACAAGATTCATTTGGTATTGTTATGTCTGTTTGTGTTGGTTTTCTGTATATGGAAAATTCAAAAAGATTGTCTGCGTTAATCTTGATATTTAAGTCTAGAAAGTTTATAGCCCTGTTTTGTTCTGTTTCTAGTGTAAATTTTATATTAGGATGGATATTGTTTATAAGAATTAAAAATTCATTGATAACCTCAAAAGAACTGTCAAAACAAGCTAAAATGTCATCAACATAACGAAACCAGAAGATAATGTGTTTAGAGAGGTTTAATTCAAATATTCGATCTTCAAACTTGTCCATAAATATGTTAGCTAATAGAGGACTTAGAGAATTACCCATAGGTAAACCATCCTTTTGTAAATAAATTATGTTATTAAAAGTGAAATAATTTTGACTTATACAAAGGTCAAATAATTGAATTAACTCTAACCTTTTAACTAATTCTATATTACTATTGATCAAGAAACTATCTAATAATGGAATACATTCTTGTGGGGGTATTCTGGAGAACATGTTGCAAATATCAAAACTAACAAGTTTTGAATGTGGTGGAAGATGTATGTTTTGCAGCTTATCTACTAATTCTAATGAATTTCTAACAGAGTATTTCGATTTGTAACCTATCGTGTTAATAATCTGGTTCAGTTTTTTGGATAAAATGTGATTAGGTGCATTGATGTATGATACAACTGGTCTTATTGGCATATTCTGTTTGTGGGTCTTGACTAATCCATACAGTTTAGGTATTTGTGGGTTTTTATTAATGATTTGTTGCTTTTCTAATTCTGAAAAGCAGATATTGCAGTTTTCTAAACCTTGTTTTATTTCTTTTTGGAATTTTGTGGTTGGGTTTTTGTTTAACGTTTCAAAATTTTCTTTATTAATAAATTCATTAACTTTTTGTATGTAAATATCTTTTGAAAGAATTACCAAAGTGCTACCCTTATCTGCTTTAACAGAAATTAGATTGTTCTCTGTGATTTTCTGTTTTATAGATTGAAGAAGTGATATGTTAGATGTGTTGTACATTTTGTCCTGTTTCAAAGACATCTCTTTTAACAAATTCGAAATTTGGAATTTTGCATAGTTATTATGATCTTTCTTAAGTATAGTTTCGCATTCAACGGCCAAAATTTCTTTAATTTTGTTGGTAAATTTTGGAAAAGGACAAAATTTGAAACCTTTGTTAAGAAATCGTGTTTCTCTGTCATTGAATGTTATATTCGACAAGTTTATGAAACGAGGATAAAAGTTTGCAGTGTTCTGACAATTATGGTTATTTTGTAGTGTACGTTTTTGTTGTACAAGTCGATGAAGTTTATTTTTCTGTGTGGTGTATTTTTTGAATTTAATGTGACTGACGGTTTCTCTAATGTCAAAATCTAAGATGTCAAATTGGATATTGTGTAATTTATGAGTAAGTTCTGTATAGAGTACCTTTATATAAACGTGCATATTGTCTCTTATACTAAACCATTTCTTCGATTCTTCTTTGAGCCATCTTCTTTTGGCATTCCTAATCACTTTTTCAGTAATCGAATTCTTGGTTCTGGTAGTGATGTTTATGTAGTTAGGAATAACCTGACGTTTCAGACATTCTTGGTTAAACCAAACATTCTGACTTGCGATTCCGTGTTTGATCATAAGTTTCTTGTATAACTTGGCTTGTTCTTCTAACGAAGACGAAATAATCTTGTTTATTGTTTCCAGCCTTATTTTGTGGAACTCCATAATCATGAAATAAATAAAGATTATTAAAAGTTTCACAGTTTTATTAAAATATACCTGACAATATTGTTTCGACAGCTATGCTGTCATTATCAAAGGTAATATAATTATAAACAAACACGTCGCTAAGGTAGATACAAAATAGGTAACTAGATAAAATAATAATAATAATAATAAAAATTAATAATAAAAATCATAATTAAACATCTAATACTTCCAGTAATGGAGAATTACTGAGCTCAAGTTGTTCATTCATTAAAGGTACCCTGAGTTTGTGTTTGTACGTCATTACAAAAATAAACATCCTGAAAAATCGAATTACGCCAAACACCTTTTAGAACAAAATCACACAATGACTCCTCAAAATAATATTAAATTCTAAAGTCTTAAAGTCTATTGGGTGAAAGAAAGAAATATTGGGATGTTATATATTTTTATTTATTAAATCCAACGTAGGGTTTTTCTGAATTATCATTTAAATAAATTTCATCTCAATATATACGTCTATTCACAATTACTAACCTAGTAAGGTGTACTATAGATATCTACGAGATTTATAATGACAAAAATGTGCAATGCTCACTTCTCTATGATTTCAAGTATGACCAGTAAACCAAATCATATTAACTTACTTTAGAATAGAGAAAATAACACAACTAGGGTTAATTGGCCCCTCGTTCGAAAGAAAATTGTTTAATAAACTATCAAATCTTTTTCTTAGAAGATGAACAGAAATCTTATTTGCAAAGTTGATAGATATGCAGCAAGAATTTTTCATAGTTTCTATAACTTTTTCTAGTCAAACAAATACTAATAAGATATTATATAAAATAATTATTATCACATTGAAATAATTTCCATACAAAAGTCAAATTGTGTTTGAAATTAATGACCCTGCGAATTTTCATTTTCTATGGAAAATCCCTTTCGCTTGTATAAGCGAAAAGAATGCAAAGAATTTTAATACTTAATTAAAATCTAACTTAATTAATCGTAATCGCAATTACATTTCTATTTTATTTTATTTTAGAAGGACTTCCTTCTTCTTAAAGCAGCTAGACTCAAATTATAAATTCAACCCATAAAATCCATTATTTCATTAAAGTGTAAAAATATAGAAAGCTGAGTAATCAAACGATAGGCGTAGCATTTTTTCTATTAGAAAAACACAAACGTTGATTAAATTTGTACGTTATGTTGGTGATTAAATAAATCATAGTCGTTCCCGTTTATTTCCTTTAATACGAAATTTGTTGAACGGTACTTACATCCACACGATTTTCCGGGAGTTTTATGTTTAAAACATAAAATCAACTGAAAACAATGAGTAAGTAATAAACTGCAGATGTGCGAAATGAAGTCTAATAAATTTTATAAGGTAAAATTACTTTTAGGAGGAAAACTCGCTGTTTACATTCTGGAAACATTGGGGCATACTGCAATTTCGTTACCGTCTGTATACAAATTAGTTTTGTTGCAATGAATTCTTTTTATTTTCTCAAATTTTATTTTTTTGAAGACCCAATTACTAACTTTAAGTGGAACAGTAGAAAAGATTATAAAAAGTGTGTAACAATTCAAATTCAGAACTATTCTCCTTATTTCATGTCATAAGAAGTAATAAAGTAGTAGTAACCCAATAATCATTGTATTTATATAATTGTAACAACAAACTTAATATCACTAATTTTCAGCACCATGTGTTTGCGGTTTCTATTATATAAATAAAAATGTTTATTGAGAATGTAGATAACACCACAGCTAACATTGGTTTCGAGCCAGGAGAATTAGCTATTTTAATTGTTATTATAGATTTGATATAAACTAAGAAGGGCTAAAAATGCGTCTGGGCGCCACTAGATTCAATACATATAAATAATTTCCATAATAGTTATATCACTCAATAGTCGAGTACAGAAGCTTCAATAATATATTAATGCCACATCTATAATTATTTTAATCAGACTAGAATAACGAAAACACATGATTTTTATTTATTTTATTTCATAGATTTAAATCTAATAATAAAGATTAGAGCCGGCGGTGGACGAGTGGTATCAGTGCATCACTCGTGTACCAAGGGTCGTGGGTTCGAATCCCACTTGGGGCGGCGGAATTTTTCTTTCTAATTGGAAAATTCCGCCACCTCAACTATGGATGTGTGTATTCGTGTTGCATGTTAGATGGGGGACAGATGACCTTAGATGTTAGTTCCCCCGTAGTGTAGGCGTGAAAAAAAAATAATAAAGATTTAGGTTAAAGATTAGTTAGAGCATTAACTACAACACTGAAAATCTGTTTTTCATGTTCTTCATTTAAAGTTAATTTATATTTTTAAAACTTAATCATTCGCATACAAAATCAAGTCAACGATTTCAGTTTTAATTGTGTTTTATCTAGAAATCCACATTAAAGCTAAACTTACTGAAAATCAAGAATTGTTTAATATAAAAAGAAAAATTACTTAAAGACTCTTAAATTTATAGAGTTGATTTGGAAATTTCTTTCTTAGTCATGCGGTTAATCCAAAACAAAAGAAACTAAGTATTTAAAAATCTCCTTGGTATCTTGTTCCCCGGAACTGTTCATTGCTTAGAGATTTTTTATGAATTGCTAAATTTGCGGGAAATATTTTTAGAAAAGGGGTAATAGTCGTCACAGTATCCAGATGGTCTTACCAGCGATTAATTACCTAAAAACAAAGTACCATCAAAAAAATATGTTAGAGCATGAAAACAAAGGAAAAGATATATTACCTGTAAAACGTTAATGTTGTGTCGATGAAGCACTAATTATTAGATTTTTCCTGCACAGCCGTCCCTTTCTATTTTGTAGACGTAGCGTAAATAAGAAAACAGTGAACGTTCTTTTTGACTTGGTGACATAATCATACAACAATATACATCATACAAATATACAACAAAAACAAAACAAAAAAGAAAAACTTAAAATATCAAATTGTTAATGTATATACGTGTTAGTTAAGTGTGCGTCTAATATTATTAAATTTGAAGAATTGATATTTAATTGTGAAACATGTAATAAGGAAATGTATCCTGTTTGTTTCAAATAAATAATCTGAAGGAATGGCTTAGCTCCAGTAAACTAATCTCCATACAAGTCAAACATAAACACTGCACTAGACACAAACACAACCGAAAATGATGAACTATAATAATAAAATGATACATTGAAGCCTTATTATGTTAAATTATATGATAAGCGACTGCCCCTCCAGTAATTGCTAATCTCATATTTTTATCACCAAAGTTTTACTTTTAAAATAGGATATAGTTACTAGGGTCAAAACGCATAGCACTTGATAATTATCACTGTCTAAGCAACTTTTGCTAACGCTAAAAGTAGAGTTACTGCGTGAACGCTCGATCTACACTTAAAATAGTTTTCCTTTTGTGAGTTTTCACAATAAGAGTCTTCGAGGTTCTTACATCAACAAGAATAGCATCAACACTGGATTAAGAAACCAAGTGAGACAAGTAATAGGAGATGAGGAGATGGAAATCCAGAATATGTTGACTGTAAGTATTTAATTCCTATTGTGGAAATAGCCGAAGAAGCACACCTAGACTTCTGAAAGTGTGTCCCACTGAAGCGAAAGTCAGGCGATGGCATCCGATAAATTACTTTGATGCTAACTCATATCCTAAAAAAATGTAATATCCGAACACTAGACCACTATAAAATATGTGTGCTTAGGTCCAATACATTTAGAGTAAAATATTTAATATGTATTGTGATGATATTTTAGGGTAAAAAGGATTGTTCAAAAGGTTAAAAATTTTAATAAAAATTCAAGGAGATACATTCCAGATTTTAAATACAAAAAGGGCGATGGTATTTAATAACACAAGAGTATTGTAGGGATAGTATGGATGAGTCAGCTATATAATATATAAGAAGAGCAGAACAAAAAAAAGGTAATCAAGTGATAATATGTGTGTGTTATAAAAGCAGAGTAAAAGTGTACATAGTTGGTTAAAAGAAAAAGCATCAGCAAAGAACCATATAAGCAAATCAAGAAGATAAAGTTTACTTACTGAAAATAAAACTTTTAGAAGAGTAGATAGTTTAATTAATAGTAACAACAATGTGTTTGGTAAGTCGCAAACCATGATTCTAGAATTTGCCTAAAAGGTATAAAGGAAAGTAATACTTGTAATACCTGTCACACTAATAATAAAAAAATATTTTAAGGTGAAAAGTAAATTTTGAATACTTACGTCGAAAAGGGATCTAAGTGTGTGGAAGTTGTCACTTGTAACTGATGAACTTGACACTGTTCATGAAGAGAGTGAACCCTGCTATTCATGATACAAAAATTGTATCAAATAATTATTAAAAGCAATTAGGATTTGGATATAATAAAAAATAAATAAAAATTATTTTATTTAAACATTTATTACAGTATTGTATATTCGTGTAGACCATAGAGTTAACTTCAATCCAATGTTAGTGTAAATTTATTACACTCTAAAACAATTATATCTTTGTCATTTATGGTAACTTTCTTTATACTAAAACAGTCAAACTAATCGTTTCGCAGTAAGATTTTACTCTTGACTTTTGAATCTTTTCCTCTATTGGAACATTCCTACATTGGAAAATATTGCCCATTTAGAGTGGACTGTTATAAAACTTTTGTATAATTTGTTTTCTATGTAGATTAAAATTTAAAGTGAAAGTAGTGTAGTTTTCCAAGTTCAAGGTAAATAATAAAATAAATGATTTATTTATTTATTGCAATGCAAACATACATAAAAATATATATACAATTAAAACATAAGAATGTATTGAAAAAAATATACGAGCCAAGTTGAGACACTTCTATTTTGGTTAAAAGACAGTGCGGAACCTTTACTTCGAAATTTTTTTTCTTGGTCCACGGTACGATTATTAATTGTTGCTAGAGTGAACTACTAGTTATGCTCTATGCCAACTCTCATAAACTTTCTATTAGGAGATTCCTTTGCAGAACTTCGTGAACTCCGCCAAAGTTGTTCAGCGAATTAGATATAATTTATAATTATTGCTTTTACTTACCTAATTTCTTAATATTTCTGTTTATTGTTTGGAAATAAAACACTGAATATGAATTGAAAAAGTACAACTCCGTTGGATATCAATATTAAACAGTTTATTGTTGAACATGACTTATAAGTTTCCAAGTGCTCCCGTTTTACTCATCATAAGTAACACTAATTATAAACTAATACATGTATTAATTAACAAAACTTTTAAAATGTAGAATTGTTTTAATTTACCTTATATTAATTGTCAAAACAAACTGCGAAGTTTCACATTCACATGCAAGAAAAATACGTGAACATATTTGCACAACAGGTCTCTAGTTATAACAGTTAAATTTTGGCAATTTGAAAAGTCAATATAATTTTGATTTCTAGATTTTGCTTAGTTGTTCATTAAATTATTTAGAGATTTGTAATATTTTGAAATTTCCATCAATTTTAGTAACTTTTGAAATTGTAAAGTTTCATCAGTCGAAGTCAAATACTGCAGACAGCTGATTGTCGCCGTTTTTGTTAGTGTCGTTATTGCGCACACGCTTCTCTTGTCAAATACACTGTCAAGTGTATATTGGTGCAAATGCATTTTATTTACTTTTATTTAACTAGAGTAACATGAACACTAACAAACATTTTTTTGTCAATTTAGATCACTCTTTAACGACTTTTGTTCTCTTAAAAAAATTAAAATTAGAGTGGATTTTGTTATACTTTTAAAGTAGAATACTATTAGATTAAATATTCAATCTATACTATAATTAATAATATAGGGAGAAAATAGATTTCCGTAGTGCAGAATTATTTTTGTTATAAGAGTAGCGTGAAAAAATGTTCTATTCTAAACTCTAAAATATTTACCCCCCAGTACTCTAAAAATTATTCACTGGACTGATTTTTTACTGTATAGGGTTAAAAAGAACTCACCGACTGGTAAATTTATTTATATTTAAGGTATGTACTAGTGAAAAGTGACACTAAGTTTTAGTGGAGCAATAGAGTAAAACCTTAAAAGTGTTTATTTTTGTTTCTGTTTTCCTATCACCATTTTTTTAGTCAATCGGAATTACCCCATCGCGTTAATGTGTGTATTTAAGGAAAAGTTAAATGTGACCTTTCGAACAACTCTTTCATAGCTATGTATTTGTGAATACACATACATACATGGACACACTTTCTAGATATTTTTAACGAGGTTCATTTTTAGACAATAACTATGACGTACAACTTAATTTATTGATTATTCAATTTATGTACAAAATTGGTAAGTGATGTGATAAAATTAATTTAATAACTTTATCCATTTGATCGAGAATTATCATTTACTATGGAATTGTAATTCTAAGCGTGGGTATATCAGATCCATTTAAAACTTTACCAAATAACTCCCAACCACCCCATTTAAGAATCTTAATTGACATTACTCAACTTGTGCCACTCATTTTAAAGAAAATTTAATCAGGAATATAACAGTAGATTCAGATTCAATTCAGTGGAAAGGATAAAGCTCAAAAAGCATAACGAACGTTGGTCCGTCAGATATCAGTTTAACTCCCTGTGATAGTTTTTTGAACAATACTAATTAACTCTCTCACCAATCTGAACGGGTGTTCACACCGACTACAGGTCACTAAAAGTCAAGTACTTAAAAATGTAGGATTTTGTAAAATTACTTCAAACTTTGTAGGCTTATTAACAATTTTAAATTACCCTCAAAGCAAAATTCATGCTCCAGCACACTGGAAGACATGGATAGCGGATTCTTCAGATGAGGCCAAACCGGGACTGCATTGCTCTTGAATTTGGCCCTGCAAAAATAGACCTAGACGTTACACGGCGCTATTTATTTATGTCTCCAGGACAGCATCCATGAATCTCGCATGAGCTGGGTGAAGAACACAGGTCTCCTATTCTCCCTTGCCATAAGTCTTCTGGTCGGGGTCCAGAAAGGCATCTTTTTCTCAGACCGGGTTAGTTGGTGACGAAACAACACCGTTTGGGACTTTGTCGAGTCATGCCATCGCCCTGTTCTTCTAGGGTTGATGTTTCGGCGAAAAGTTTTGAGTCAAAGTTTCCTTTCCTAACCACACCAACCAATCTATTGGAAATTATGATCGCTAAACAGTACTATGAAATTCAATATTTTAATATATTTGACCTTTTGCGACCTCTGGAGGCCTGAAGCTCCCATCAGATCGATCTCAGGGTATTTAAGCATTGTTTAAGGACGAGGTCAAGTTCTAAATCTACGAAGTAATTCAGGTACCTAATCTTACGAAATCCAACATTTAAGTGTATGGTTGCGATCATTCGCTAAGGAAAGATGACTTATTTAAATTTAGGTCGTCTGTATTGGGAGAACAGCCGCTCAGATTACAAGGAGATAAATAACCGTCAATATATTTACAGAGTTTAGGTAAAATTGAATAAAACTGGATTTGTAATGTTTTTGTTCTATGGCCTGTGTTATGCCATGGCTTTTCTGCTTTGAGCCAGGGTCATATCAGGACCAGACTCATATCTTTAGGTACCCTAAGCACTGACGACTGCTCCGCCCTTAAGCTATTTTTTATAATTAGATTCACGTGTATTTTATATACAATGCTGGCCTACATACAATACTTTTTTGCCTAAGACTGACTTTATGCTCTAGGTCCGACGTTTTATGCCCTAGGGCTAAGAGTAGTGCTTTAGACCCGCTCCACAGGCATCAATGCGCTACTTTTCCTGCACTTATTACACGTGTTGTATGTACATTTTGAAAATAAGTTAACTCAACGGATTAGTTATTCCTTGGACCATTTAAGGGCGCAGTATCGCGGCAAGTGTTAATAATAGGAAACTTCAGAAACTATAAAACCTAAAGATGGCGCTACGGTCCGGGAATTAATTTCTTTAAAACTAAAATTTGAAAATGTAAATAGAAACATTATTTGATCGCATCGCAGTTCTCTGCTCACAGTGTTGCCAGACATGGTTGAACTTTCAAAATATTTTAAGTTTAACTGAAATTTTTAATTTTTAAATGCCAAGGAATAATTTAAGGTAGTTGAAATCAAAAAGGAGAATATAAAACTGCTAAATATCTAAAAATATCAGTTGTTCTTGCTGGTTTTAAGAAAAGGAAAAGTATTACTATATTAAAATATTGAAAATATATATTCGTTTTAAGAAATTAATCAGGACTAATTAAGAGTGAAATAGTTTATTCAAAAATGAACCGTCGCATGCTCTTAAGTAAAGAAAAACAACATTTACTTCGGGAATTTATTAAATAATAGTTAAAAGATTAGGAAAGTTAACTTACTTTTAAATGTACCGCGAATATTACCACCCAACGCTTCCTGGTGCAGAAAGCGTTCAACTAAAAATGTCTGATCTTCGTGCTGCCATATTAAAATTTCCGCGCCGTGTACATCTATTTTATTTCAATCAATACTAAATAAGTAAGCAAAAACATTTATCCATTCTGATAGATTTTGCTTTAGACAGTGTTATAATGACTGTATTATGTTTAGTTTGGTTATTTTTTAGAAAACGTTAATTCTGCAAGATTGGCGATGTTCGACTACGATTATAAAATTTATGATCCACACTACCTTAACAGTTTAGCAATCGACATCAAACGTTATCTTGCTAAAAAACCGTTATTAAAAGAAAACTGAATGAAAAACGTGAGTTATATTTTGACGCCAATATTTTGCGCCAATAACGCCCCCTTAATAAAGGGTAAATTCTTATATAGTATTTTGTTTAGGAGGGAATAACAATGCAGTACAGGAACCTACATTTCGCATACATTTTAGGGGAAAATGACAAATTGTTACCAAAACGTTGACAACAATCACTCTTAGTAAATAGAACGTTCTAATTGCATAACCTATAACCATTAATTACATGTAGAATGTAGATTCTACCCTAGTTCACAAGAGAATATCTTCCATGACAACTTGACTCATTCACGCGTGTTATAGCATACAGTCAAGTAATGTTTTTACTTCTTAATGTCAAAAGTTCTAGCTCCGTTAATATGCATTTTAGGTATGTGGTACCTTAATACTTTTTTTATTCGGAATCACACTTGCTATCGATTTGTCTACTTGAAACCTAACGATTTAATTTTAAAAAGTCCGGATGCCCTCATATCCGGTACTATTAGCAAATGTTCTATAACAGGTTATAATACCTATTGATTTCTTAAACTAGAGGTCGAGATATATAATGTCCTTTTAATTTTATTGCGATATTCAGAAGCTTGCCCAAATGACTGAGTGTAGGCTGTTAAACGGGACAGATGCATTTTAGACCTGTAGTACCTTAATACTCCTTTATTTAGAATCCAACCTGATGAATTCGTATCCGGTACTAGCAAGTAATCTAAAATGGGTTCTAATACTGATGTCGTAAAAACTAATGGTTAAAATATACAAAGTTCTGTTAATTTCAGCTAGAAGCTTGTCGAAATAATTAAGTGTGGACTGTTAAACGGGACACCCGGTATAGAGACCGCTGCTCTAGGACTCTAGGTCAGCGGTTCCCAACCTTTTTCGTCCGCGGACCGCCAAACCATGTAGCACTTGCTTACGGACCGGTAAGGTAAAAAAATTAAAGAAAACATTTCACAAAATAAATCTTATACTAATAAATTAACTTTTACACTGCACAAGAACAATCTAAAATAAATAAATATCCATTTTTTTATAATAACAAAAGTCACTTTTCGTACCACATTCGCTTACCAAACCTCCAACGACCAAAACGGAGACCGGCCCGAAATTAGTTTGTATCGAAAGGCCGGAGTTTTTCTTTTTTCGTCAAACGCACGTCGAGAAGCGATCGCAGGGCGGGATGCAGTGCCGAAGGCCATACATAACCGGGTTCTAGACACATAGGACGATCCAGCGTTCAAAACCAGAACAAGATATCGCGACAGGGAGCGGAAATATAACCGAACACGCTGGCAAGTGGGTTTCGGGACCGGCGGTCAAAAACGGGAATATGCTCAAACGACGCAGGAGGCAATCATATAAGACCTCCAGAAGTGGAGTCTACTTAGGAACCGATTAGGCTAATGGCGGCGATATTAGTCTTTCGTCTGTAACTTTTTTCTTGCGGTTTTGCAGGGCACTTGAAGAGGAAGCATTTTGAGATTGCGCGTCGTTTGACGCCAAGATAGTCGTTTTGGCGCCTATAGTTTCCAAGATACCTCCTCTCGAAAACGGGCGGAGCTCCCTAGAGCGTAGATAGGAAAACCAATATATGCACCGCTCGTGGAAGGCCGCGTGACATCGAATGCCGCCAAGACATGATCGCCCCCAAAAACCCCATGTCACTCCTACTCGACTCCCCGCCCTCGGAAGAGTGTCGGCAAAAAAACTTTTCTGGTAGAAACGATTGGTCACTGCGCTGGCAAAGATTCCGCTGTCAGATACTCGTTCCGACCTACCGTAAGGCGGGGTTAGTTTTTGCCACCTCCACCTAAACGGTTTACCGAAGACGGTCAAGACTTCAAATCAGAGACGGGAACTACCCAACGCATCGACACACAAAAACCGGCCCGGATCAAAGCAAGTTCTGCGCTCCGTCGAAACCGCGAAACCCTGATTTTGATCCTTCGCGTTAATCGGGGACGCAAGACAAAAATTCTTTCGGTTCCGTATGCCTAGAACCGTGAGCGCCAAATCCGCTTAAAAATTCTAAAATAGGAGATCTTCCTTATTACCTATTACTGGATACTACCCAACCACATAGGTTGTATATCACATAGATAGCGTCGGCTCCGTATAAATTTAGTCAGAGTTTACTCTTGGTCAACTCCGATAAACTATTTGACACTACGTTAACTCCAGGATAAGACGACTTAAAAAAACTCTTTTAGTAAAATTTTGAAAAATACTGTTATTTCTCTGCGGGCGGCAAACATTCCTGACGGACTGGAACAGGTCCGCGGACCGGCGGTTGGGAGACGCTGCTGTAGGTGATAGTGTCTATACATAATGCTCAACGGAATTAAAAAATGATCATTGTCTCTCTTACGTCATACTCCTGATGATCCCGTAGAGTAGATACTGAATTCGGCACAAAAGTAAAGAAAGAATTGAAAATAGTTTTAACGTTTTTCTTGCCTGGACCATTTAATGTTATTGACTCATCGAGCTAGCATAGTAGTTAGCATCAACTCTTCTTCGTATTTTTTTGGTAACTTTTTATTAAATTTATGAAATAACACCATGCATGTAGTAGTTTTTGTTAAATACAGTTTGTGTCAAATTTGCTCCACGATGTCGCTACTATTTGAAATAGAGGGTCTATAGTACCTATTGAGAATTGGGACGCGCCAAAGACTGACGTCAATTCTAATTAAATCTAATTATACGGTATGATAATTGTCAAACTGGAAGTTTGAAGGTTATGTTACAACGAAACCATTCATCTCATTGGTTGAATACATAATCACCTACCGTATATCGACGTTATCTTCTTTATAATTTTGTTAGAGACCCTTCAATTAGAGTCTGGCCAAGGCAGCCGTACAGTAATGGTTACACGCCCAAATATTGGCACACATGTGAACGGTATTTGACTCAATTAAAAAACACGAAATAGTGGGTTGTGTATATAAAACATTATTTAGCATTAAAATTAGGACGTCAAAATCAAAATATTATATCAAAAATATTGTGATATAAAATGGCGGGCACCGTGGCAACGCATTTGCCAGACTCTAATTGAAAAGTCTCGAAATTTGGTTAGGTCCCTACATCTAGTCACCTAGGCGACGCGGTCGATCAAAGTACCGCATAACGCCACTATATTGGGGCAGAGGAGGGTGATCTTTAATAACGCACGAATAAAATCACATTTTACTTATTTGATATATTAGAAGTTTGAACTTTCATAATAAGAAAAAGCTTTTAAATGAAACGTGTATTTGATTAAATTTAATATAGATAAAAATAATGAACAATTTCGTGCTTCATTTGCCCCAATATGGCGGTGTTTTGCGGTACTCTGATCGAACAGCACGGTCTAGGTGACTAGATGTGGTGACTCTAAACTTTGTTGCTGTACAACGCCATCTATATTTATTGGGGCGTCCCAATCCCCACTGTCATATTTCTGATTGAATTTCCTTTAAATAACGTGACATAAATTGAGTAATACAATTTAAAGATCACACTGTCTATTAGTCTAGAATATACTTTTTTGAAGTGTAAAGTTTTCTTCATATACAGCTTTTACATGGTGTGTAGCATTTTATAAAATTAAAAATACTTAGTCCCAAATTCCACAGGAAGTTTGCGGACTTTCCTGGTGAGGTTAAAAGAACAGAGCAAAAGGAAAATGTTATATATTTTACTATTTTGTTTGACACTTGTGAAACGATGGAATTAATTTTTAACATCGATCGAAATTTATCTGCCCTGATAAATGGTATACATACCTAGGGATGCCTTTTTCGCTATTCTCAAAGCTATTCTTAAAGTCTATATAACAGAAATAAAAATTGCAAGAAAAAGTAGCTGAGAAAGCAACAAACGACAATAAAATTTCTACTCTGAAGTATTCGTAGTATTTTATTGCGAAATGCCACTATACTATATCGCATAAAATAGTAATGAAATTCCCATTTGCAGTATGAAGAGAATGAAAATTGATCTTACGAGTGCCTTAGAGGAACTGGGGAATAGTAAAGTGGAATGGAAGAAAACCGCACGAGAGGGTTTAGATCTTGATTATGCCCTATTGCTCCCAAAGAGCATTGCAGATGAAATGATGGCCCAACTTGAGGCTAACGTTGAATATTATGATGGGGACTTAACCAAGGTAGCATTTGTCTTTGTTAAATTTAATTAGTTATAGCTAATTTGTTTTAACTTTAGGGTAAAATTACTAGTGTTCATTTGTTTTGATATTGGATAATAACACATAAAAATGTTTTGTTTCTAATAAGCCATTTAATAGTAAACAATTAAACTTAATTCTCTTTTCTTTATTAGTATAATTATTAATCAAGTACTCTAAAAAAACATTTGTTTTACTATCGTTACCGCTTATTTTTTGTTTATCTTCTTGTTTTACTTAATTGTTTGTAAATACACATTTAACTTCACTACTCGTAAAACTCGTTTAAAACGCTAACAGCGTGTTTATTGTGGTGCTAAACATTTCTTACATAGTTGTATTGTACAGGAAAAGCTTTCCAACAGAACTCGAAATGCGATTCTTTATTTACCAACTTCATGTTCTTTATTCAAAACATTTAAAAAATCTAAAAACTGAAAACAATTTTTGCACTTCTAGATGGTGATTCTAGGACGTACTTGTATAATGCGAAACGCTTCACAGTGTAGGACCTATTGCAACAATATCAAAAGTTATACTTAAAATATTGCTTCTCCTATAATTTGAAACTACATACACTTATGCAAAGTGCGCTATCGGCAGAAACGAAACACTCTGTATACTCTACTACGAGACTTTTCCTTTTTTACTGCTAATTACGTAGATATCATTGTTTAACATTTTCTTACAGTTTAATATTTACTGTAAGTTGTTATTCTGCTTCTCAACAAGTTAAATGTTTAAGTTAAACAAATCAAATTCTTTTTGAAAGTTTTATAGTTATACTAATATACCGGGTCTGACTTTAACGTCATTATCTGACTTGATGTTAGAATGCTCTTAAATAAACACGAATACTTTCACGACCACGAGTCAGTGGGCAAGGAACGACTTTCGGTTTTGAACCACAGTTTAAGATATAAGACATAACGCATCATATTGAGAACAACGAAGGAACTCAACGCTTCGTTCGTAACTATATGGAGCTTCTTCAGGATAATAATTAGAAATGCCTATAAGAGAATATCTGCATACAAACGACACAAAGCCGTAAACAAATGCGAAATTTCGCGGTAGTTTTTAGGAGAACTCCAACAGAAGGGATCATTAGCTCATTAGTTCTATTGACAAAGTATTACTGAAGATACTTGCCAACATTATCGAGTTAGAAATACGTAAGTGTTTGCCTCTGCGTACAGCAAAACCACTGTGTTAGCAATGATTCAAAGGTCCGCCTTGGTAAATCTACCATTCTAGGTAAAGCTAATTCAATTCAAAGGTCATCTTCGATAAATTTTTAGTATGCGAAAAAGTCTAAGTCGCTTCTTAAATATGGAACATGTTCCCTTATTGCACGATCCTACAACCAGAATTGAACGGGACGTTACTGCTGTCATCAAATCGTCTGATCTATTCTCAAATATTGCATGCAGTGTCTCGATTAAGGTAAATTTTAACAATTCTAGCTGGTATGGACGATTTATCGAAGAGAACCTTAATATGTTCGGTTTTATGCTGATGTTCGTACTGCATTAACCGAGGCAGCAGGAATATTTTATCTCACACTTTGTTTATGTTCGGAAATCCTCGAATGAACCAATCGCCTTTGGAAATTCCAATGTCAACAAGACCACAAGAACAAGGATTGTCGTATACGTCCTTAGATTATTTAAAGGGCTGGTAATAGCTGAGAAACGTTTGTAGAGGATTTGATGTGCCTTTTGTGAACCTTTTTTATACGATCGCTAACCATGTGAATGTACGGTAAGATAGCTGTAGGAGTTATTAACTATTACAACTCTGAGTTGGGTTTAGACGACTCACAACCATTTCGATCCCCTTTTCGTTGAACCCATTCTCAAGAATGGGAATAATTCAACTTGATGATTCTCTGATTGCGAAACCGTAACCGTGTATAAGTGAATTAATAACCGAACGCTACAGATTTTGAGGAGACCATACGTCAAACGTTTGGAAAATCACGTGGAATTAAGCGGCGTACAGTTATAGGGGGTAGGTAGAGTTTCACCTCTGACATAAGTTCACATGTTGAGTTACTGTGTCGTTCTACTCCGTCGTTCTCTCTTTTTACTTAATTTTATATTGAATTTGCTTTTGTTATTGTGTCATTCAGCAAGATTAACTGCCATAGCGAATAGCGGATTTTTACGATCGTTTTTTCATCTGAAGGCTATAATAAATCACCGATGTATACTTGTCCATGGGATTTTCTCTAGATTATGTGTCTACGAACACTTGGTGGTTCGGAGCCCACTTAAAACTGCAGGATGCCTCAATTCTCCGGATGCCACGAATCGGGCAACCTCAGTATATGAGGGGAATAGCCAATCGGAACTGACTGAAATGGGTCTGAATGGGACACGGCACTCCAAGAAGTCATTTATATCCGGATATTCTCTTAGGCCTTTATACAAGCCGCTTCGTAAAAGGCAGGGGAATTAGGGATCAAATTTTTAACATCCGCCAATTTATAGAAAAAAATGTTTATGTGTTTGATTGACTACAAAAAATCCTTAGACTACGTAATATGGAGGAATCTGTAATCAGTGCTAAGAGAGACGGGAGTTCCAAATCATCTGGTACGTCGTATTACTAGTCTGTACGAAAATAATGAAGCAATTATTAATATTCATAATAACGGTTCAGATCTCTTCAAAACACAAAGAGGAGTACGTCAAAGGTCTCTCACCCAGACTGTTTAATGCTTATGGCGAACACATAATGAGACAGGCTTTAGACAACTTCAACGGAGGAGTAACAATAAACGGCAAAATATTAAACAATCTCAGATCTGTTGCGCATCCCATGTACAGCAAGAATAACAAACGTGTCAATCTTTAATGAGTTTAATATCTATGACCGACTGTCCACCAGCTGTCGCACGCGAGTTCTCCAGTATTTCGGCCACATCACCCGACGAGATAAAGACAATTTGGACAAATTAATCGTACAAAGAAAAGTTTAGTGTAGAAAACGAAGGGGTATATCTCGATCATGATGGCTATACCAAATAAAAGAGATCACCGGACGTCTACTACACTCTTCGCGATGCGGAAGATCGACAGCAATAGAAAAATGTGATCCAAAATCGTACGTAGCCATAACGTCACGATTCTTCAGACATGAAGATATGAAGAAGGAGGAGGAGGATTCTCTTAGGCACTTTTAATTATTCTAGGAAAAAGCTCTATACAATGTGACATGGTCCAAACCGGTCCAAAGTCATTTTTTTGTCGAAATATACTCCTACTATATCTTAAGGTCTGATGCCTGCGATTTATCAATCATACCAGAAAGTCCTAGTTTCGCAGGAAGCTGCCTTCTACATAACACAAAGGAGAGGTCTATATCAACAGGGACTAACTCTATTCAGGACTAAACGCAGATCTTCCTTCGGCAGTACCTACCAAAATCGCTGTATTTGCGTTTGCGTGATAAGTATTCCAAGAATTTATCTCATGTTTCTAGAACGCACATGTAGGTAAAGAATTAGCTGTATGTATGACACGTTCCCGCTTACGCCTTGTTAAGCGTCTCAAGAGTCCCAAATGCCTGACTAGTTACTTCCATGAAATTAACCACATCGTTTATTGTTTTCATGTTATCAAAACTGGCTGCACCTGGCGTATGAGACGGTAACAGCTTGAGATTGAATTTTCTCCATCAGCCCCACTTACGTGCACATGTGCAATTGCTTTCTCCATCTTTTTCTACAGCCCTCCACCTGTATGATTTTCCGGTAGTCGAGAACGACGCAATTTATAATACACATTACCTCTTGCCGCTCGCACAGTGCCACCTTGACTCCCCAAACGGAAACATAGGTCATACGATCCCGGCTTTGATGAAGAATAACTGTGCGTTTGGTGTTGGTCTAGTGTGATTTTCTCTTTCCTCCTTACCTCAGCCTTGGCTTTCGTCTTCACCTCGAACAACATCTTATGGCTTTTGGCCAAGGGATTGTGCCTTTTCATGAACTTGTTCAGGATGTTCTGATGGACTTCATGGATGCATAGCTTATCGTCTCATGTAAATCATGAATATACGTACTTCCTCGCCATGTGCAACATGCAATACTTTGCTTAAAAATATTTCCCGCTCATACGATCTTACAAAATATCAAGGCAGGATAATGAGACAACGCCAGTAAGGTCCACTTTAGTCTTCTGGCAATAGTCGCTGCCTTCTTGCCTTCTGGGCTTCTTGCCGTGGGGCCGCCTGTCGATGAAGTATTTGGCACCACAACAGGAGCACGTTAAAGTCAAAAGCACTTATTTAATGTTTTCTGAGCCTCTTTAGTTATTCATTTTCCCCTTGTTTCTGTCCTGCAAACTTCCTCTGTTCTTCTCAGATCTTCGAACCGCCATTCTTTTCTCCTCATGTTGGTTCTAAGATATTTTTAGTAATTTTCTTTTTATACATCGCCAACGTTGTTTTTCTTTTGTCTTTTGCCTAATCTCGTCCTTAGTCTTTTCAGTTTCCGTTTTATCCTTCAACCTTGTCGTTTTACCTTCTTATCATCTTTTAACTATTTCTTAACAGTAAAATTGCTCGTTTGTGCAGGACAAAGTGTGTGGATGCTAATATGAACAATTGTGAAGTAGGCGTACTAGCCTCCTACACATCAAAGTTACCACTAGACATGTTGCCAGAAAAATTTACCAATATTAATATAACAGTACCGATATTTTGTATCAACAAGATGGTGTGCTAAAAGGAAATAATAAATTGTATTCCAATTTGTTAATGCTCATTGGATATTAGATTTATTTTTGTAGGTTAGGATCTTACCATTCAGATACAGGATGACTGAAACGCAAATTGCTACCTCTGAATTGGAATGTATGGGTTTTTCCTTGGTAAGGATTTAGTGGTTTTCAAGCTGCCAGTCTTCCTTATCAAAGCACAATTGACATTTTTGACACAGTAATACTACTCACCACTTCTATGGTTGGGTTAGTAATGCAATTTATTAAAACACAAATGTTCTTTTTCGGTTACTTGACGTTATAAAGTGGTATATTATAAAAATAAACTTTATTCTCCACGTAACCCCCCCTCCTTCTCGAGAAAGATCATGGTATTCAGCTTTGGGAACTGAACCAATTCAGTAAGCATGTTCATGTTTGGTCAAAGTTAATTACTGACCGATTTCTGTTAATTTTGCCGTTATGAGGTGGTGCTCCATTTTGTTAGAATATATAATAAAATAAACTTACATTTTCTTAGTGCTGGTAATACCCTCAGAAATGTCGATCAAAATTTACTACTTTATTACTCTAATAATTATTTGATGAATTTTAACAGTAAATTAAATTTTACAGAGGTTACGGAATCTGAAATTTTAAAAATTATTACAAAAATTAAAACTAAAGCCGTTGGGTGTGATAGGATTAGTATTAGGATGTTAGAAATGTGCTGTCCCTTTATTCTCCCAATTCTAACGCATATAATAAACTTTTGCATAAATAATAGTGTATGCCCAGATATTTGGAAGTGTGCTAACATCATTCCTCTTCCAAAAGTTAATCAGCCACAAGTATTTAAAGATCTGCGAGCTATTAGTATTTTACCAGTTTTATCAAAATCTTTGAAAAAATCATAGCCAAGCAACTTACTAAACATCTTTCACAGTATGAGATTGTGCCAAAAGCCCAATCTGGCTTCAGAGCAGGATATAGCTGTACAACGGCGTTACTTAACATTATTGATGATATCTTATCTGCCACTGATGCAAACAAAATGACAGCTTTGGTAATGCTTGATTACTCAAAGGCTTTTGATACAATAAATCACGACATCCTTCTAGAAGTACTGCATTTTATTGGTCTAGATGTTGAAGCTATAACACTTATAAAGAGTTACCTAGGTAACAGGTACCAAAAAGTCATTTTGAATGAACAAATGTCAACTTTGTTGCCAGTCTAAGCAGGTGTGCCCCAAGGTTCAATTCTTGGGCCACTCCTGTATACAATATATACTTGTAACTTTGGTAGCTCTTTAAATTATTGTAATTATAATCTATATGCAGATGATACTCAGTTACATTACTCTTTTGCTGCTGAAGATGCAGGGTTAGCTGCACAGTTAATAAATGATGATTTGGACTCTCTTGTTCAATACTCAGAATCGCATAGCTTGAGCATCAATGCCAGTAAAACTGTTGTAATGTTGTTTGGGAAGGACAAAGTCAGAAATAGTCTTAAGAATACTCTCAATATTAAAGTTAGAAATGTAAATATTAAGGCTACTGATACCGGCAAAAACTTAGGTCTATTAATTGACTCAAAACTAAGATTTAAAGAACATATATCTAATGTCACAAAAAAAGCTTTTATGAATCTCAAAATAATCTACAATCAGAGTTGTTGTGTGAATCTTTAATTTTATCCCAATTTAATTATTGTGACTCTGTATATGGACCTTGCATAGACAATGTAGAGATTGAGAGAATACAAAGAATACAAAATAGTTGTTTAAGGTTGATTTTTGGAATCAGGAAATATGAATCTGTTTCTTCTAAGATCAGTGAGGTCCAGTGGCTCAATATGCATAATAGTAGAATTTTACATGCTGCATGCCTTTATCATAAAATAATTATTACTAAAACTCCTCCTTACCTCTACAATAAAATACAATTTTCATCTAAAATTCACAATCGCAATTTAAGAAATAAGCATTTATTAGTAATTCCATTGCACAATTCACAAATATTTCAAAGATCTTTTAAATACAATATTGCAAAATTATATAATTCTCTACCGGACAACTTTAAACTATTATCTTTATCAAATCTTAAATTACATCTCCGGCGCTTCTTGATGGACAGTCAATGATAAAGTTTTTTTTTCTTGAGTTGGGGTTAAGTGGTAGATCAGTCCGTCAACTATTTTGTTGACTATACTGAACTTCGCCCCTTTGGGCACAGTAGTAGTTAAGAAATATGTATGTATATAATATGTATATGTATACATTGTTTTATTTTTCTGTGTGTCCAATAAATGGCTTTATTATTATTATTATTATATAAGTGTCTAACTCCAAGGCAGGAATTGTTTGTAAATAGTCTTGTAGCTGTTTTTAGAAATATATCGCTATAATGTTGTTCTCTTCTAACTAATAAGAACTTAAATGATTAAAATGCCATACTAAACGTTTACGCTACGCCTATTTGTTGTTTTTTCTAGGTAAAAGTATTTGGAAAATGGCATCAGATACCCAGACAACAAGTAGCATTTGGCAATGAAGGGTTAAAATATCACTTTTCTGGTGTTACAGTGCCAGCAAAACCTTGGATAAGTCCATTGACAGAAATAAGAGATTTAATCTCAAAAATTACTGGGCATAGTTATAACTTTGTTCTTGTTAATAGGTATATGATATTTTTATTTTAATCAAAATGATAATTTAAATAACACTTTAGATACAGAAATGGATCTGATCACATAGGAGAGCATAGAGATGATGAAGCTGAGTTAGATTCAACTGCTCCAATCGCTTCTTTATCTCTAGGACAGCACAGAGATTTTGTTTTAAGGCATGGAGTTTGTCGAAAGAAAGGCACGGAAAAAAGAATTATACCTACAGGGTAGTCAGGCTGCTTAGAACTTATTGTGTATTATTAGAAAACATAATTTATATTTTTTTATATACAGTTAAAATTGAATTACAACATGGTAGCCTGTTATTAATGAATCCTCCAACCAATAAATGTTGGTATCATTCATTGCCTTCAAGAAAGAATGCTCCTGGTGTTCGGATTAATCTTACTTTTCGAAAAATAACTAAGTAGTCGAGTAGTAAAGTAGATTTGTGTTTCTCACTTATGTATTAATAATAAATTTTTTTGGAAATACTTTAATTGTTCAATAATGTTTATGTTTTGGATGAATACATAATTCAAAGATGCATTACAAATTTACTTTTGTCGTTTTCGAAACTCCCTAAATTCATCATGAGTTAATCCGATGATGGGAAAATTGAGTGTACACTTGTACACCTCCAAACATTGTGAAAGTTGCTCACATTTTATCTCTTAATTTATCGCCAGAGATTTCACGTAAAAAATATGAATGTGGGTATAAATTCTAGGTTAAATATTTTTCTTAGCTTATGGTGGTTTAATACTTTGTGTTCGTAAATAAAGTACAGTGTGTAACGCATGCAAAAAGGCTAATTTCACACTCGTGGGAAATTGCGACTTTTCTGCACTTGTAACACAATACACTATTACATGTCTGTAAAACTGACCAGTAAAGTCTTGGCCAACTTTTATTTGTAAATAATTTAAAACAAGTCGTTTTGCCAGGCCTCGGTGGATTAGTGGTTTGCATGTTTGCTTCATAATCTAAGGGTCGAAGGTTCGATACCCGACCGAGCTGGTAATTTTTCATAGCGGAGAAAAATTAAAAAACATGTTTTCTTCTCGGATAGGAAATAAAACTGTATGTCCCGTGCGATGTCAATGCGATGTTTCACACAATAAAAATCCCTACTTGGAGTGGAATTCCCCCAGATTCGGGTATTTTCTAGTAGGGTGGACCAAATGATCATAGTAATCGGTGCTTTGAGGTACGAAGGATGCTCCGTCATTCTGATTCCTCGCCAAAAATAAACAAACAATAACAACAAGTCGTTTTATCCGATTTAAATTTAGGTTTTTAAAATTTGTTTAACGCTAAAAACATTCTTTTTTTAATATTAGTTTTATTTTTATTCTTCAGTATTTTATATTTAGAGAGCATACGTTGCCATCTAGCAGCGAACAATGAAACCTTATTTAAAATTTCTTTTGGTCGATAGAAGACGCTGATTGGAATTATGACAGTTTACATAAAACTTATTTTAAAATTTAGAATTGCTTTTTATTTTGATTATTTAAGTGTAGTGACTGTGCATAAAATAGTACAAATATTTTGTTGGTAAACTTTTCAAGCCTCGCTATATATAATATCGCTTGACTTGTAAAGATGTCCTTTACCAACTCAACATGTAATAAACTATTTCTACTCCTATTAAGTAAAACATTCATTACATATACGCTAACCCGTGAGTAATCAAATTCATTACACACGGATCGTGAGTAATAACTTCGTATATGGGTTTTTAACTAAAAAAGTAAAAACTGATTCCTGATAGTGAAAATGATAAAATATGTACGTCGCTGGACATTTTGAGATCTGTAAAAGCAGGGGCGGATCCAAAGAATTATTTTGGGGGGGGGAATTTTTTGAAAAAATAATTGTTTTAATACGTAATAATAACCCAAACATTATTTGTTTCTATCCTATGTATACTTATTTATACATCTTGGGGGGGGGGAGATTTCCCCCATTCCCCCCTTGAGTCCGCGCCTGGTAAAAGTAACTACTATAAACTTATGCCAGAAAAAATCAAGAAAGAAGTTCAAAACGACGTACAAAGTCAAGGTTCGAAAAGTACAGCTTTCTATTGAATATGTAGTCATAGAAAAAGTATAGTATTCTACTTGCGTGTAATAATTACACGCTCATTCAATAATATATATTCTATTCGTACCCGGAAAGAGTAACTAAAGCAATCAAATTCAGTGACTTTTGTAGTGTACACTGTACAGTACTCGAAACTTGTGGAACAATTGTAAGACTATTGTAGTGTGAATCATGCTCCTACATTGCAACTAGATTATAAAAAATAATTTCTAGTTTATGTTGATTTCATTCAAATAAAGGTAAAACACACCGAAATAGTGAATGCTGAAATAGACACCAGGAACTGAATGATCACTTCTAATCTACTGTAAGTTGACTGGAGTCGCTGTTAGCAAGAATAGATCTTAAAGACCCGTCATAACAACTAAGTTTCAATTCATTTTAATTTTGCAATGCAATTCATTTACCGCCTAAACTAAACCAGACAGCTCCATTTTCTATCGGTTAGAGTAAGGCAAATTTGAATTTCAAAGATTTAATAGAGTTTCAATACTTAGTTCGCAGAGTCAGTTAGTTAGTTAGTTTAAAGTTCTGAATTTGATAGACTTAAACATTTCGAAATTTTTAAATTTAATAGTTTCATGGTTTTTCAGATATAGATACAAGTTTCAAAGTTGCAGACATTGAAAATCTCGCTTAGAAGCTAGAAATTCGAAACAAAAAAACTAAATCTTCTTCATTTTAAACATTTCAATATCTAATAGATTTAATTAACCTTTCTAGATTATACAATTTTTGAAGCTCTAATGTTTTTTAAGTTCCGAGATTTTACAATTATTTCAGATTTTTAATGTTTTAAAATTTTTATCAATATAGCTACTCAACATTCCAGTTTTCATTCTCACGAAACTTTTATTTTGAATTTTCCGAACTGAGCGTATGAGCTTTTCAGAACTTTAGTTTTTCAAGTTTTCTTATTCTGAAATACTGATGCTAACATTTTTTTAAGCTGATTGAATGAACTTTGCTTTCTTTTGAACCGATTAACCGTGTCCAATTCACTGTTTTTATTGCATTTTAGTTTCTGGTGTATAATGGTAAATCCAAATCTTATCCATGGTCACAAATTGTGTCTTGAACTTTGTTGGGTTTTTCTTAAACATTCCCAAGAAATCGGTCGAAGTTCGCGCTCCAATGTGTTTCTCCATTTTGCATGAACTACTCGCTCATAAGAGATGTTCAGGACTTCTTCAATTCCAGACACCATTATTCGACGATCTACTAAAATCATGTCATGGACTTTATCCACAGTCTTTGATGTGGTTGCCGTTTAAGGACGTCCTGAACGTATGAAACATTATTTGTATGTATGCGACCACATTTGAATTTCAAAACTCAAAAGCTCTCCGTGGTAAATGAAGGTGATGAATCCTCAAGAACGACATCTAACCTGGATTTAATTTCAGTTGAGGTTCTTCCTTCCAAATGAAGAAATTTGATGAATTGAAAACGCATAAAGTTGAATGAAATGAATGATTGTGCACTATAAATAGCAGATAGGCTAAATATTATGTGAATACCTAAATAATATAAATATTTATCAAGTTCCGCGAAATATAAAAAAGAGGAAACTATATCCAAATTACTAAAGTTAGACAATTTTTTTACTATTCAATGTAATCTTTGCTTTCTTCTAGTAAAACTGAAGAACCAGAATCCCCCTCCCCAGGTAACTGAATTCATTGTTCTAAGATTTTACAAAAAATGGTATTTATATGTAGGTTCAGTTTGCGTTCCACCCCTTAGTACGACCCTGGACATATGTAGGGACATTTAAGTAAAATGCTAGGGAATTTTTAGAATTGTAACTTGGCAACATTGATGTTATTTAGGTTATGTTAAATAAAACAACTCGAACCACC
This sequence comes from Agrypnus murinus, assembly GCA_929113105.1. NCBI lineage: Eukaryota > Metazoa > Arthropoda > Insecta > Coleoptera > Elateridae > Agrypnus > Agrypnus murinus. The sequence continues at coordinate 21,364,864 of OV816030.1, read as the reverse complement.
CGTGAACCGTTAGCATAGAAACATTTCCAAAATGGTAAACAAAAAGTTTTACAATACAATTCTAAGTTTAACTTTTTCACCATGTGGAAATTATTTAATAGTCGGCGACATTTATGGCCAAATTTCCGTGTTCTAGTAAGTACTTACTTTTAATTTATCACTCTGACATTCAACATTTAAATCCGCTCTTTTCAGTTTATACAAACTTATGAATCCTGAATCAAATTTAATCAAACAAGATTCATCTCCAAAGAATACATTTATAGTTCAAGAAAACGTTCAAATAAACAGTTTATTAACAACTAAGAAATATCTTCTCTGCGGTACAATTGGTGAAATTTACGGTTATGATTGGAGTGCGGCTACAAGTAATAAAGATGCCAAAATATCTTGGAAAGCTGAATTGCCCAATAATAGGGATGCTTTTGAAAAAGCTGAAATTAACTGTATGGTAATTGATAAGAATAATAAATCCGAATTATATGCTGGGTGCGGTGATAATAACCTATACGTTATTAATATGGAAACTGCTAAAATTGTGAGAACTTTAAGCAGTCATAGTGATTATATTCATAGCATTTTTAATGTGTAGGTTTTAAGCAATCTATATAATTTTTTTTCTAAGTTAATAAATTTTAGGGGTAATGATCTTGTATCAGGTGGAGAAGATGGAATCGTTAATATATGGGACCTACGAAATAAAGAAGTAACCAATAAAATAGAACCTTATAAAAATGATGATATAGCCAGACCTGAACTTGGTAAATGGATAGGTGCAGTTTGTATTAATGACGAATGGCTGGTAAATTCATTTGTTAAATTTTCTTTTGCGTTCGAAACTAATAATTCACATTCTAGCTTTGTGGCGGAGGTCCTAAATTATCATTATGGCACTATCGTTCTTTAACACCTTCAACAATATTTCCTATTGAAGATCAAGGTATCCATGTTGCTGAAGTTTTAGATGATAAAGTACTAGCAGGTGGTCGCGCAGAGCATTTTTATAGTATGGTTTTTAATGGAAATGTGATATCCAAAATACCAACATCTTGTGTGACTGTTTATACGGCTGTGCACCAAGAGAAACCTTATAAAGCACTTTGTATAGCAGGATCCAGTCCTAAAATTGATATTTGTAGTAATTTTAATTATAAAGATCAAATTTTGTCTTTGTTGTAGTGTAAGTTTTATGTTTATGTTAATAAATCTTATTTTGTGGAATTTTTGGTGGAATTATATATTGTTTTTAATTGACATATTATTCAGAGTTTTTGAGATGCATGTATAAGTATAGATGACTTTCATAACTTTAAAATCCAAAGCAGCCGATGTAACGAAATGCGTGCCATTTGCTTCAGGAATGTCGATGCAAGCTAGGTAATGTGCGAGTTAAGTATCTATCAAATTTTTTGTAATTCTAATATATTAACATGTTGGTCTTGCTTCCAAGAGATGTATTATGCAGTTTCGAAGTATCCGTTGAGTATACATCTTCTAAAGTGTTCATATGATAAAACTGTGCAAGTCGTTTTTGAAAGGTACTTTTTCTTTGTTTGCAATATTATATCTTTTATTTGTGTGTTATCTTGCATTATCTTTTTTTGTCTATGTTTAGTTTTTACTTATTCTTCTTTAACCAGAGCTGAGCAAAGTACTTGAAATACAACCATCAAGTACTTAACCCTTTTGAAGCTAACCTTGGAGACATTACCTCCCAATGTAGCTTTTACAAATATTGCTGGGATATTTATTCCCATTTATCATTGTGACATACTGTTTCAGTCTTTTTAGTGCATGCTTATATTAATACAAATGATTTTACCGTTAATTATTTCATAATTTCCAATTTTATTGTAATGTTAACCCATAACCTGCTCAATATTTTGTGTTTTGCTGTGCACAAAATAACACTAAATAGTACGATAGAATCAGCATTTATCGATTTTTTAAAACATAACCTAATTTAAAAAATTTTAAAACATAACCTAATTTAACAAATTTTCGGTCGTGCATTATCCTCGGCAAATTACGCGTCGAATGAGCCCAAGCCCATCTCTCCAGCCCTTATAGAACGCGAGAATGGGGCTTGGACACACATACAAATCAACTTTATTAATATTGGAGTCGAATGAGACCAAGCCCATCTCTCTAGCCCTTATAGAACGCGAGAATAGGGCCTTTCGTAGCAACGAGTGCGCATGCTCAGTTGTTGAAACTGCATAGTTATCTAAACGGTTCATAGAGCGCGTTTGAGTCAAAAAAATGATCTGGCAACATTGTCCAGCAGGACATCGTCAACTGTCATTTGAAACAAACACAACAACAAAAAGATGGCTACTTCCTTGCCTTTTTATAGTGTTACTTTAAATGAAAATGACGTGCCTGGTGCTTCATTGGGAAATAAGAGACCATCAGAACTGACAAAATTGCAGCTTCAACGGTTTTTAAAGTGTAGAAATGTTTGTACAAGGGGAAATAAAAACGAACTGATTGTGAGGTTAGTATAAAACTCAATTCTATACAAGATATACATTAAACATTACTAATGCACATTTTTCTTATGTAACTGCCGAGAATCGCGAATTACTAATGCATGTGCAAGAGCAAGTGCAATATTATTTTTATTATTTTCACCGTTTTCACCATTTAACCTAATACGTTTGTTGCCACATTTCTGCAAACATTCATAAAATTCACTTTCGCGCGGCGCATGCGCCGCTAATATTTCTGTAACGAAAGGCCCTATGGGGCTCGGACACACATACAAATCAACTTTAGTAGTATTGGATTATTAACCGCATCCGATTTCTGGTAAGTTTTCAATTTGCCAGTTTGTTTTTATTGCTATTACACAAAGCTTTGACAGAAGATTTTGTTTTATAGCATTATTTCTAGAGAAAGATGCACACTTACTGTTTAAAAATATAACATTTAATTTGACAAAAACAGAATGCGACGAAAATCGATGCTTGTTTGAATAAAGAAAATATAAAAAACTGCAAACAGCTGACTGCCAAACTGCAAACAGAGATATTATCTCAAAGCTAGCCAAAAAGTGTTATCTTCAGTTATGGTGCTTTTTATTAATGCCAAAGAGTAGTATATTATAAGAGGCGAAACTTCGCGCGGCGTCTTTGATCTCTCGTCATCAGTTTTTTACTTCGCCATTGTCTGGAAATATGACACTCTAAAAAGTCGGAATTTTGCAAAAAAAAGCGTTAAACTTCGGACTTAATTTGCGCCTATAAGGAAGCATCTTATAAAATTTATGTTTAGAACAACAAATGTAGTTCGAAATGTGAAAAATGTAATGGTCTTTACCGCGACTCTCTACGACCAACTGTTCTCGAGATATCAAGATTTTCGTTCATATAGAAAACTGCAAGAAACATCGTGCACCACGAAACAAATATGGCTGCCGTATTTAAACCACAAGGAATAAAAATAAATTAATAGTGGCTTTGAACTATCAATACATAGATGTGATAACACACCAAAAATTATCCTGTTCTGAGATGGTCGAGCAACCGGTGCAGGACCACTTGGAAAATTTTTAGGTTATTCGAGTTTCACCACATTTCCCGTTCTGAGCATCAATTTCTAATTTGTAAAGGTTTTAGTATTTTATATTTACAAGACTTTAAAACAATTATTCAAATCGTTTTTGAATCATTTTAATCTTAATAAAATTCTCCATCGAACGTATTGAACAAATGGATCATTTTTTAATGGTTACTTTAAAAAATAAAAGCAAACACTGGACACATAGATTGTTGGGTAGTCAATTGTTTGTCCATCACAACTCTTCTATTTATCCAAATTTTTGTTAATCTGTCAAAAATATAAAAAATACAACGTAAAATATAGCAATAATTGTATTAAACAAAAATGTAAATAAAGTTTCCGAAAACTTAGAAAACAAATGTGGTCTTAGGAATTTGCTCTTTATGTTTTTGGAAACTTTACACAATTGTCACTTTGTTCAAAACGATCGATAGAGAATTGTATTAAGATTAAACTGATTCGAAAACGGGAATTCTCGGTTTTGATTAGATTTTAAATTACGATGGACAATCTATACATTGCATGGGCCATAACAGAGTTAGGGTACGGAATCCTCTTCAGGGTAATGACAAACATAAGTGCATATATAAGGTTTCCTAATTCAGAACGCTTTAATTTTACTTTTTTATTTGAAAACATAAGGAGAATATTAATATCTGTTGCAGTTATGTTATAATAATGCTCTCGATTATTTCTTAAAAAAATACTAGAGAATGACCACAAATTGATGCAAACACTTTATTATAGAGAAATTAAAGAATGTGTAAGATATCAATTTAGGACACGGTTACCCAAATTGTACCTTTAAGTCCTCATTCGGACCTCTTAGTAAACAGTAAAATTAACAAAATAGGAACTCTAAACCTCCTAACAAAACTCATTGGGCCGTATTATAAACCTCAGTTAAAAGTGTCTAACTAAGGTTGTGTTTAAGATCAACAAGAATAGAGATAGCTTTATCTAATTCTAATAGGTGGGAAAAGATTAGAATTTGTCACCATGGTAATAAAACATGCTGTTAATTTAATAGTGAGATGCAAATACTGCTCTTAGTCTTTAAGTTACAGTCCTTACGAAAGTATTTCTTTAAACCTTTAGAAACATTTGCACACTTATAATGTGGTGCCAGGTTCTGCACTACATACATTGAATCATTTCTTCAACTTTCTATATCTTCAGGTAGTGTATTCTTTTGAAGTACGATTTTTCATTTATGGCATTTATTAGGTAACTACAATTGAAGGGTCGGCCGTAAAACGTTGTATGTAACATTTTGCCGAACTGAGGTATTGCCTATTAGTATTTAAAAAAAACGTTTAATATATCCCTATTGGAAGGTGTTGATGTCATAGAGATATAAAATGTTCTTAAACAGATTCCCAGAACGCTAGTTTTAAAGCTTGAATTTATAGTCCTCTTTGGTTCTTTTGACTGTTAAAGGTGATCTTTTCTTAATGGAAACATTTAGAGCATCTGATGCTGATTTCATCTTGCTGATCTAACTCACCTAGTGGAAGGTCTTCATTTGAAGATGATTCATCGTAGTTGTTGTTGGACTCCTTTCTGAGTAATCTGTTTAACATGTTCGAAGTTGCAGAATCTCTCTCATTAAAGACATTTCTATCAACTGGCCACACTTAACATCAATACAGTACATCGTCCTGGGTTGCTTCTCAACAACTTTTGAATAGCTTGACCAAAGAAATTTTGAAAAGATCGGAAAACCGCTTTGGCAGTTATAGTAATTTAATTCCATTAGCATGGGCAATTTCTAGTGCTTCAAGGTTTTTACTTTGTGTTGAGTGGCCATCCAGTAATACTAAGACAGGATTTTCAGGACTTGGTTTAACAATTTGCTGAAAGTGTAAGCCATCTAGCAAATAAATCAGTATTGATGTACCTGAGTCAATAGCGGTAAGATATATGGTTCCAGGCAGAGCACTTGTTGCAAGATCTTGGTATTTCTATCGTTTGAATATTATCATTAGAAGGATGAACTATCCGACTGCATGTGCGCAACATACAACAGTAGTATTTACATCCTGTTCACCACTAGTAAGACTTCCATCTAGGCATATTTATGGACAGTTGAGCACCCAGTCTCATCCACATTGGAATAATGTGAATAAACTAATAGCTCCACAGAGCTATTAGTTTATTCGAGTCATATATCTCCAAAATAGGAAAAACCTCATTAACTCTAGTCTTAGTACATAACTTCGCCCTATACCCATGGAAGTCAATTCTAGTTGGCAAAATGAGAGTTATTGTTTGTGTCTAGCCATAAAAGCATAGCACCACTTTTTCCCAGCCATACTCTTCTTCTGGCTGATAATAACCCTAAGGGGGTCATAGTCTGCTCATTAGACAAGCTTTCTTAGCCGTGGTTGTTTTTTGGAAAGTGAGGTTGTTGGTCTCAATCTTCTTTCCTTCCAAAGTATTCTCCTACCCACTTTTGTTCTTCAATGATTATCCGCTTAGATTCGTTTATGTCTTACTTGTGCTTGGTCACTTTTTGTTTTTCACTGTATATAGTTGTTTGTTTAATTTTGTGTGTCACCCATACAGAAAGGCTTGTTCTATCTTCGAGTTCCACATTATTGTGTTTGTGACGGTCTTTTTCCAATTAACTACTTTTAATTTTTGTAAATCTTCATGAATTTTGTCTCTCTATTGTGTTTCAGTCTTCCTCTAACATTCTTTCTTACTATTCTCCATTCAGTTATGCGTTTTGTCTTTTTGTTACTATCCATTTGTTTGATGTATCCAAACCAGCCATACGTTCCTTGGAATTAAAATCATGTTTTATAGTCTTCCTAGAGGAAATCTTCTGTGCCAGTTTGTGGATATCTCTAATTTTTAATCCAAACATATGTTCTTCAAAGGTTACTATGTCCAAAGTATGTATGTATGCATGTCCAAGTATGTATGACTGACTCACTTCAATTTCCTCTAAGAAAACAGTAAATCTTTCCATTCTTTGTAACTTATCATTTGCATGCTTGTTTTTGTTTTCAATATGTCGTTTTAAAGTAGCTTTAAGAATTCCAAATTGACGGAAACAGTTATTTAATCAATAAGCACCTCTAAGAAGACCGGTTATGGCATTTTCTAGATTTTCTTTGCTCCATGTGCCGCATTTTGTAAGCAACACAAGATTAAAGTAGTTTCTTAAATGGGACTGGTTCAATTTGTGTCACAATCCAATAAAATACTACATCACTTACAATACTTGAGAATGATTTAAAGGTTATAGGTTGAGTATAAAAATAAACTAACAAGTACTGAAATCAACCTCATATATAAATAATAAAACAGTTGCCCGGCCTGTTAGCTCTTAAGTCCTACAATAAATGTTGCAAATCTTGCCCCGAGGCAGCACATCGTCTTAAATATCTTCAATAAGTGTTGCTTCAATATGTTCAATAGTGTTGCTTTTGGTGTAATATACAAGCCGGATAATAAGGGGGAGAATGCTTATGCAAGATTCTTAAATGCTTTTGATAACGCGCTTTCTACTATTATACCAACTGTTGACTATATTATCTGTATGGGAGATCTTAATATTGACTTACTCGACTTTTCTGCCCCTCTACAAAATACATGATTAATTATCTAAATAATTCTGGTTTAACTCAATTAATTAATGAGCCCACGCGAATTACTCTATCTTCTGCTACATTGATTGACCACATTATCACCAACAACATTGAAATTATAGTAGATAGTGGTGTAGTTGATCTGGGTAAATTATCGGATCATAGTCTTGTCCAATGTACTTTCAAAACTGAACTTCATAAATTTCCCTCCAAAATGATAACTTATCTGGACTTTAAAAATCTTGATTCCAACAATTTTATAGTGACCTTCAGTATATCCCGTGGAAAAATATCTATGACTGTCAAAATATTTATGATAAAATTCAATTTCTGAATCAGAATTTGTTAATTCTACTAGATCTACATGCACCTTATAGGACTTGTAGAATTTCAAAAGCCCCTGCTCCTTGGCTTACTGACAATGTTAGGTATCTTATGAATCTGCGTGATAAGGCCCTACTACAATTTCGAAAATCTTGCAATGTAGTACATTGGAATTATTATAAACAATTAAGAAATTATACCACTACAGCATGCAGAAATGAAAAAAAAGCATATTATACTCAAAAATTTCAAACTAGTAATATAAAGGAAACTTGGAAATTGTTTAAAAATCTTAATATAAAATCTTCTAAACATAATGAAGTACCGCCACAGTTGTCTGATGTTAATAATATTAATAGTCACTTTCTTAACTCCATTCCAAAAGCTTATGGCAACCAAAATTTAATTGACTTTTATTTAAACAATCGTCACCATCGGCTGGATGCTGAAACAAGGTTCAGGTTTCACACAGTTGATGATGAAGTGGTCAAGAAAATTATATATAATATTAAATCTAATGCAACCGGTTGTGATCAGTTAAATATAAAGTTAATTAAAATGTGTTGTCCATTTTTAGTATCTACTATTACACATATTGTAAATCACTGCATTGAGAATGCAGTTTTCCCTCGGAAATGGAAGCATGCTCTTGTAATCCCTACGCCGAAAGTAACTCAACCCTCATCGTTTGGCGAACTTCGACCTATAAGCATTCTACCTGTGTTATCAAAAATACTAGACAAAATTATTGAAATTCAATTAATGCAACACACAAATAAATATAGTATATTACCTCAAGAGCAATCTGGTTTCAGACCTGGACACAGCTGCTGTACTGCCCTTCTAAGAGTCACGGATGATATATATAAATCTGTTGATAGGGGAGAAGTGACTGCGCTGATATTACTTGATTACTCTAAGGCCTTTGATACGCTTGATCACAGCATACTTTATTCAATCTTACACTACATAGGTCTGGATGAGCATGCAATAGAACTTTTACGTAACTATTTAATATTTTTCTGTATATAATTCTGGATATAATACACTATACAGATTGTATAAATGTTTTACGTGGAGTCCCCGTGTTAACATACCTCCACGTTCCTTTCCTTGGAAGGAAGTAATTGAGATACGCTCAATCAGTGCGCAATCGCATAGCAATTGCTCCCAGTCACTCACTGGCCGGAGCGAGGTTGCCTATCCACCCTCTTCTAGCTAACCAGGTTAGTACCGGAGCGATTGACTTAACACGTGCTCACCCGCCGGCACCCTCCCCGTCCTCTTTTATACGGGGTCAAATGCCTCGTCCAGCATTAGGACTATTCCCCCAACTTAGGTCAGTTCAGTACACCGAGCCAGAGTTGGGGCCATTGCCCGATTGAATCCAACCTCAAATGTGGCGGGACTTGGTTTTTAAATGGGTTCGCCACCCCGATCTCTTAGTTATAGGCCTGGTGCGCCCTCGAGAGAGCTTCGTTTCGAGGCTATTTTAAGAGCCCATTAAAGTAGCATCCCGGTGTGTACCCGTTAAGGTGAAATTGTCTTGAACATGAGAGGCTATGTATCTTCGCATCAACGCCCTTTAAGTGTAGGTCTCTAGATGATTTATGGGAATCTGACGCTGGAACTGACAGCATATGGCAGACCCACGTACTGTCATCTGCGAAACGCTACCTGGTGGCATCCAGTTTCTCATGGGTTAGCGACCGAACTCCCTAACCGAGATAAACCTCACTTGAATCTCCTCCAGTCTAGGCCAGACAGCGGGATACTTAACTCCATAAAAGACCCTACGTCAGATAAGATTCAATCCACCCACACCGGACCCCCTTGTTAGCAGAGCTCTCTCCGCAACGTTTTAGGGTCATCGTCGAGAAACACTTCGGTGAAACGTAAACGAAACACCTCGGCATAACTCTACCACACATTTAATTCTGATCGCGTCATCCGTTGCGCAGACAAGCCTGGGATGGGGTAGACAAGGACCAGTTCTAAGGGTGAACGCCGTGTGGTCTGCCCTCAAGCTAGTCTCGAATACTAGTGCTTCCCGACACCTCTAACGACTGCCCTCCCACTATCTTCGGGCTAGTCTCGGATACTAGTAACGAAGTCCAACATCTCCAACCACTGCTTGACCGTTCACCCTAAATACACTATCCTTTTACAAAGTTAATAGATAAGAGTATCAAATGTATGGTTATAAATTCTACCGTATCAGACCATGGCTGCAGACCGGTGATTGCTTAAAACGAGATGTTTTACGTTTCAAATAGTCTACAAGAATTTTACAAATATTAGTTTATTTTAATTAGCATTTAAAAATAAATAAATATTTAAAAAATGTGATCACAAAACTATTGCAGAGTAAATAATTTTCATTTTGGTAACATTGATTTTCTCTTTTGTACCTCCGATTAGCAAACACTTCATTGTTTCAATGCCTCAAACATAGAACTTGCACACCCCGAAAAATAACAATTAAATATCATTACCGACTCTTGGTTTTGCTTTTCAAAAAAAAAGATAAAAATAATGATTATTTAGCAACCCTAATATAAACCAACTTAAAGCTTTTATTTTTACAAATTTTATATTTTAAAAATCTCTAAAATACAATTTGCGACTCAAAAAATATTTTACTACAAACTCCGACACCACCGAAAATACAGTTCCGACTTAACCCCCATCAACTTACCCCTCTCCCGGCTTACCAATCCACCCACTCACCCTTACCCGATTTGCCCTTAACTTCCGAATTTACTCCACCCCTGACTTACCTGTCCGTCCACTCGCCCCCACACCCTACTTACCTCCGCCCCGATTTAAAAACCGGGTTTTCACGTCAAATCGTTGACCCTAGCTCAAATGGTCAGTGAACAATTTTTGTTGAAAACATGTAGGTCAAAAACCCGAGAAAATCAGGAGAAAACCAATTTTGTAGCCCCAGCGGGGTAACATCGTAAATGAGAGATAGATAGGGTAAGCCGGGAAAATTAGAAATATTTTGGGACCAGTTTGAAGTCAAATCGATCAATTACTAAGGCGCATGTGCATACAGACGTGCATACATACAAGATAAGTCACATCCTTAAAATGTTTAAAAAATTTATTACTAATGATACCAAGTTGGAATTTGGCACACATAGTTAAAAGATACCCAACTCTGTCTATTTTTTTAATTCTTCTCGTTCTAATACAAAATTCCAGTATTTGAATAGTGAAAACCTTCCATTAACCGTTCTTTTGATATAGAGATGATATAAATAATTTTTTGGCCACTATATGTAGTACTACCTTTAACGGGTTAAAATAACGGGTTGTTTAGAAACTTACAATCTCCAGTCTAGATTTTGAATAACTAACCCTATTTTTGGGAAGCGTTTAAGTTTCTGGTTCGTTCTAAATCGTCAGTGTTTAGATGTACTATAGTTGCGGTTATTCGCTAGAACGATGAAAAAAATAGTGATCGCCGGTTCTTCAGTTTTTTGTACAATGTACGCTGTAACTCGACCTGATTTATAAACTGGGCAATTATAATGTTAAAAAATGAAATGTTCTCGAACACCATATAATAAACTTACATTTAGATTGTATAAAAAACTGGAAAATCGGCGGTTAGGATTTTTTTAATCGTTCCTTATTAGCGAATGATCGCAAAGTACATCTTCACTCTAGAAACCATCGTCTAAGCCGTACCTACCTATAGGAGTTAGGATTCATAACATTGAGCTTTTGCAAAAAGTTTCCAAAAGATACATTTGGAATTTCTAGGAATAAAATAAAAATCGTTCTGAGATTCCGACATCTGTACATTTGGATACGTTTTTCCCTAGAAAATATGTTTTCTGGAGTATGTCAGAGATTTTATTTCCATAATTTGGTCATGCTAGACTTTTTCTTTTTCACTCCATTAAAAAGTTAAGAAAAAGAGAGAGTACATGTACGAATTAACAATGGAATTACATAGTTGCAATGAGTCAGAACAAGTTCATCTAGATTTGCAATCTGCACAAGTGATTTTGGCGATTTCTATGATTGGTTATTTGTATGACTTTTATGTAATACATATTTTTTGTTTCAGGTAAGCCCAACTACATACTGAATTCGACACTTGACTATTTAGTCACAGTTCTAATTGAAGTGCTTAAGGTAAGTGCTTTCAAGAAAGACTGGTTTTCAAATTTCTTCAACTATGAATGCAAAGAAAATGCTTAGAATGAAGGCAAGTTATAACAGAATTGCAAAAAGATTAAAGAAAAAGGAGAAATTATGGCCGTATTCTATACTAATTAAGTGACTGATTCAATATAGTCACTACTTATTTCTAGTAGCTATTTGTTGAGAGGTTCAAATTTCACATTCAACATTAAAAATGAATCATTTCAAAATATAAAATCATCACTACCATATATGTAGATATAGTGAGTTATACAGGTATTATTATATATTTAGCAATTTTTTTTTCAAAATTATGTCAAGGAGTATTATTTTAAGGGCTACAAAGTTAAAAATCTACTAATGCGCTTAACTTATAGATGCAATACAGATCACAAAATGAAACTACATATTTACTAATAGTGGGTAGCTAGAATATTACTAGGATACAGTTATTAGATTGTTTTGTATGTCAATATTTATTAATATTAAATTCAGAAATTATATATTCTATATTTTTCAACGCCTACTGGCTTTACAAATTAGGTGCGAAATCAATAACACTATGCTAAGTATTGACAATTACATAATTGTATGGTATAGAGTGACTGTTTAACAGATCTTCTGTTTTGCAAAAAGTTACGATTACTAACCATAAATATGTCTAAAATTAGTAATTAAGGTTTCGGTGTTTTTTGCGACGCCTCTTATTTTACTTACCTATACTAATACTAAATACATACTTACGTTAAAGGGGATTGTGGTAGATAAATAAATGTAGGGAAATGAGAGGAAAAGGAACTAAAAAAACCTAGAAGCACTTTGGTTATTAAAATAATGATTTTTCTAGATGTTTTTTTGTTTTTCGCTAATTCCATACTAAATTACCCAATTTTGAAATATTAACGTGCTCCGATATCTCAGATTTTGTTCAGATTTTTTCCTTTCATAGATACATATAAAATGGCATTCAGTTAATTGCTTCGGATCTGTTGGATGGAAAATGTAAATTTTCAAAAATTTTAATTTTTTGCAAATTCTGCTATCACACACTCTGCATGGTTATAATTTCCCTTATTTCTTAAGTTATCTGGCTCATCCAGGTGTCATATTAAAGCTGGTTTTTGGACCTTTCAGTGTAACAATCAAGAAGAGTGCAAAAATATTGCATGTTAGAAAAGTAAGAAGATCTCAAAGCAAATTTTAGTGTTTATAAAAATTTTGGCATTGATCCTGTGTTACAACTAAATACCTTTGAAGCTTGGTGTGGTTAAAAAAGTAAAATATTCTTTTTTGTAGTTTTGGAAAAACATATTTTGAAATTTGAACAAAATCTGAGACATTGAAGCACACGCTTCTAGGTGCTTTCAATTTAATTAAATATAAGCTAGGTATAACATATAATATAGCTTTGAAGCTTGCTTAATTTCGATTATCTCGTGTTACTGATTTAAATAGTTTTTAGGTTCCGAACAGTTCTTGTAAATATTATTAACAATACGTTTGTTCGTTACAAAAAATATTGTATTGTAACGTTCTTTTTAAAATAATAACAAAAATGCTGTCTAATCGTCTATTCACAAAAGAGATACTCCTATTATTTACATACACTAATTAAAAACACTATAATTATAAACTGTTAAACTAACTTAAATGCTAGATATTTAGAAACTGAAAGTAAATTATAAAAGAACTATTTATGTACTATTATAACAATTATTAAACATTTATTTATTCACTATTATATTTGTTTACTATTACACAGAGCACATTTCAATACGACGCCGGTTACACACTAATAATTCGCCGGGCCCATTGCGGCTGCGATGTATACCCCCACGGAAGTGTGTAGAATGCACTAGAAAGATCGGCGACGTTACGTCATACCCGCGACCCGGCTCGAACATTGTAGGTTAGGGTGGTCCAACAAAAAAGCAAAGTCGGAAATCTTATGCTCTCACCCCCTAGGATTATTGTATATCGAAGAAAAAGTACCCTTATTTTTTTATTTTTAAATCGGACGATGTTTAGGGGTGCCTCAAAGCCCTTAAAGTTTCCCATGTATTTTATACGGGAAAAAACACTTTTTCATAGATTTGGTGTAGAATTCTAGAAAATCAATATTTTTCAACCGGACTACTCTGTTTCTCTCCAGAAATGTTCAGAGAATGACATCCAATAATTTATTTATCAAAATCTTTTATATTAAAAAATAGTAATAAATACTTTTTAACGATTGTTCCGTGTTTCTTCAATCTGTAAAAAATAGTTAATATAAGAAATTTAACAAATAAATTATTGGATGCCATTCTCTTAACATTTCTGAAGAGAAACAGAGTAGTCGAGAGATTGAAAAATATTAATTTTTCTGTCTGTAACTATTTACAGACAGAATACAAACAGTTATCTTGAATGGTACAGAGTCAAACGCCTTATCAGTCACACAGGGTGTACCCCAAGGTTCGATTTTGGGTCCACTTCTGTTTACTTTATATATATCAAGTTTTGTAAATCATATACAGTATTCAAAATATCATTTTTACGCGGATGATACTCAACTATATATGTCTTTTCCAGCAAATAATTCAAATTTAGCTTGTGAGTTATTGATTACTCTGATTTAGAAAACCTGAATGTGATTTCAGAAAAACATTGTCTTCATCTAAATCCCTCTAAGACTAAGGTAGTAATCTTTGGAAAAAACAGAGACTTAGTAGTAAATTACTTAAAAACAGAATTAAAGATCAACAATACTCCATTAACATTTTCTGACTCAGTAAAAAGCTTAGGACTAACAATTGACAGTGACTTACGATTTCGAACTCATATATCCAAATGTATTCAAAGAGCTTATTGCAATCTTCGACAGATATACCAGAGTAGACATATCTTAACCACTTTTCAGAAGAAATATCTTTGTGATATCTTGGTGATGACAGTTTTCGATTATTGTGACTGTGTTTATGGTCCTAGTTTGCTTGCTACAGATAAACTTAGAATTCAACGAGTACAAAATTCATGCTTAAGACTAATCTTTGGAATTCGTAAAACCCAGCACATCTCTCATAAGCTTGCAGAATGTAAATGGCTAAATATGACCACTCGCCAGTATTTGCATGCTGCATGCTTATATCATAAGATTATACTAACAAAAACTCCAGCATATTTGCACAAGTTAATTCGTTATCGGACTGACGTGCATAATCTTAATTTGAGATTTAAAGGGCTGCTAACTCCTCCTCAACATGCTACTGAGACCTTTAAACGGTCTTTCTCATACTGCATAGCTAAAATATATAATAATCTTCAGTCTGACTTAAAAAATCTTCCACTTTCTAATTTCAAAAAACATCTTAAGCAAATGCTCTTGCGTTGACATTACTATCCGTCTAGAAATTGGCCACCTTAAACTCTATTAATTAATTTTTTTTTACGCACAATTTTATTTACACTTTATTATATATTATCTACAATTACTAACTATGTATCTATATTAAATTTAAAAATACTCGCAAAAATGTTATTATTTTGATTTTAGGTTCAGTTTAACAGCAGCACTCAGTCTAATTGAGTAGCTGAACTGCGCCTTTTGTTGCTAATTTGTTTGATTTTTTTTTCTTTTATTATTATTATATTATATGTATAAAATGTACTACTTAATAGCAACATTAAAGACATATTATTATTATTATAATAAGTGCAGTTGAGAGAAAAGGAAATCAGTGTTACATGAGAATCAATATATGAATGCTTGTTTTGTTATTACATATTGCAGCTTTCTTCTTCTTCTTCCTTTCACTCCCATAGTGGAGCATAGGGCGTCGGTTGACGTTTCTTTGGCGTTGTAGTTGATGATAGGGCCGCCAGTCCTATGCATCTTGAGTTGCGCTTTCCATGTTATTCACTAATTGTTTCCATCTTTCCTTGTCTCTTGCTATTTGTTTTGCTTCTCTCCAGGTTAACTTTGCATTTCTTAGCTCTCTATTTACCATTCTCTTTCAAGTCTCTTTAGGTCTTCCTACTTTCCTCTTCCCAGGTATTTTGTAATCCAGAGCTTGCCTTGTTATGCTGTTTTGCGTTTTTCTTAGGGTATGTCCAATCCATCTCCATTTTCTTCTTTTTATAACTTTTCCAATTTCTTCTTTCCTTGTCATTTTCCATAGGTCATTGTTGGATATTCTTTCTGGCCAATAGATTTTACATATTCTTCTTAAACATCTATTTATAAAACACTGCACTTTGTTTATTAATGTCTTTGTTAATGACCACGTTTCCGAACCGTATAGTAAAACACTTTTAACATTTGAGTTAAATAGTTTAAATTTTGTTTTTAACATTAGATCGTTTGAATGCCAAATTTTTGTTAACATATTAAACGCGTTCCGTGCCTTTTTTATTCTGTGTACAATGTCTTGGTCACTACCTCCTTTTATGTTGATTATACTACCAAGATAGCAAAACTCTTCTACTTCTTCTATTTCATTTCCTTTTATGGAGACTTTTAAATTGCTTTCTTTTTGCTTAGTTAGTAATTTTGTTTTTCTTCCATTTATTTTTAGCCCTACTTGTTCAGATGCTTTTTGTAATCTTTCCGTCTTTATCTGCATATGTTGCTTGGTTGTGGTAAGTAAACATATGTCATCTGCAAACTCCAAATTCTCTAGTTTATTAAATCTTTCCCAATTAGTACCAGTCCTATTATCTTCTGTTTTTTTCATTATCCAATCCACAACGATTAAGAATAGGAGTGGTGATAAAATACAACCTTGCCTTACTCCGCTTTCAATTGGAATTGATTCCATTATACAGCAACTTTATTATTCTAATGAATTTATTTGGTACTCCGTATTGCTCTAGAATTTTCCACATTTTTGTTCTATTAACTAAATCGAATGCTTTTTCGAAGTCTATGCAATTTATTTGTATATTTTGTTCCATTTTATTTGCTTCTTCTAGGATTATTCTTAATGTATTAATTTGGTCTATACAAGACCTTCTAGGTCTAAAGCCGGCTTGATTATCTCTTAAAATTCCGTCTACAGCCTCTTTAATTCTATCTATAATTAATCTCGTCATAACCTTACTGGCAGTACTCAGTAGCGTTATCGGCCTCCAGTTCTCGCATCTTGACAGGTCTCCTTTTTTTTGGTATTTTGATTATTATCCCTATGGCCCAATCTTTCGGGATTTGTTCTTCTTCCCAGATTTTTTTGAGCAGTATATATAATACATCCACTGAAACTTGTAAATTTGCTTTTATTAGCTCTGCCGGTATATTATCAATTCCTGGTGATTTTCCATTTTTTAGTTTTGCTATAGCCTTCTTAATTTCTTCTTTTGTAAACTCTTCTTCATTTATATCTAATTGTTCCATATTCGTTTCTTCTTTGTCATTCACTTGCTATCTCTCTCTATTAACGTACATATCCTTAAAGCACTCCACCAATCTCTTTACTATTTCTGTTTTGTTCTGTAGATATCGTCTTGTTTTTCTCTCATTTTGTTAGTTTGTATATATTTCCTTCCAATTAACTTTTTAGCAATTTCATATAGTTTTTTCATTTCATATTTACTGGCTGCTTCTTCTGCCTGTTGTGCTAAGTTTCCTATATACTGTCTTTTGTCCCTTCTAGCTGCCTTTTTAATTTCCTTATTTTTGTCCCAATATTCTTCTTTGAGTTTTGCTATTTCATTTTCTCGTTTGGTTCGGATCATTTTTGCCTTGTTTTCTCTCCTTTCTTCTATTTTTTTATTCGTTTCTCTGGATAACCATATTTTGTTTTCGGTTTTCTTATATCCAACCACTTCTCTTGCTGTATTCTCTAATGTTTGTCGGTATGCTTGCCATAGTTGTTCAATTTGTAGATGTTCTAAATTTTCAATGTTTCCAATATTATGTTCTATTTGATTTTGGTAGTTTCCTAAACATTCATTGTTGTTGCTTAGTACTTCTACGTTATATTTTGTTCTTCTCTCGCCTATGAACTGTTGTGCTTTTATTTTTATTTGCAATTTGGCTCGTGATCTGAACCTACATCAGCTCCCCTTAATGCTTTAACGTCTTGTAGCGAGTTCTTCCATTTTCTTTCTATAATTATGTGGTCTATTTGATTTTTTGTTTTTCCGTCCGGCGAGTTCCATGTTGTTTTATGTATGTCCTTGTGTTTAAACAAAGTGCCACCACTTATTACTAAGTTGTTGAGTGTACAAAATTCTATTAATCTTTCCCCATTTTCGTTTATTTCTCCTATTCCATTTTTTCCCATTACTCGTTCATTTCCTTTATTATTTTGTCCTACTTTCGCATTCCAGTCTCCGATTAACAATTTAATATCACGTTTATATTTTGTTTGGAGTCCATGCAATGTTGCTTGTAATTGCTCATAAAATTGTTCACTTTCTTCATCTTCTTGATTATTTGTTTTATTTGTTGGTGCATATACATGTATAACAAGGATATTTCTAAATTTTGCTTGGAATCTCGCCCAAATCAACCTATCTGAAATTGCTTCCCATTCCAATAAACAGTTTTTTATTGTTTTATCAATCATAATTGCGACTCTTCTTTCCCTTCAACGTTCTTCTAGGCCCGATCCAGCGAATAGCAAAACATTTCCGTTGTCCATGTTTATCGAACCCTCTGATTTCCATTTTGTTTCACTGATACCCAATATTTTTATGTTATATCTTTCCATTTCTGTTGCTATTTGGTTTATTTTGCTACTTTCATACATGGTTCTCACATTCCATGCCGCCACAAAGAGCCTTTTCCTACTATCAATCTCTTTATTTTCTATTCTTTTAGTGTTACTTAATTTTTGTTCCTGTTTGTTTGCGGTTTCCTTTTCATTTTCTATTTTCTTAGCCCGAGTCGTCATCATTTTTTCCATCCGGCTTCTCATATCTATTAGTTTTTTTTTGTTGTCTTCGAGTCGTGGTGTTTTTGTGATATCCCATAGTGTTGCATTTAAGTTTTCCTCCTCCAGCAGAGGTCTGTACTCTGTATTCTCCTTCATGCCTTTTCATTTTCCTTTTCCTTGCATATTGTAGCTTAGTGCAACCTAATTGTATCGTAGGGTAATTCATACGCATACAGTTACTTAAACTTGACTGCTACATAGGATAGTCAAGCCCATACATTTTGTAAGTGTTATTCCTTAGCCTTTTATTATTTTCTGTTTATTTTTTCAGTGATTTATTATTGAAAACTTTCTCACTTACCACATATTATAAATTCCTATAAAACAGTTTTAATGGATTTCAGAATGTCTTAAATCTATTAAAGTTTCAAAAGAATCCTAATTAGTAATAGTACCTTAAGTTGCATAAATAAGTTTTATAGACTGCTACATACACTTCTTTATACATACTACATCTTATTGCTTAAAGCTAAGGTTACTGTTACTACTTTTTTAACACTTTATCATTTAAGGATATAAACCATTATATCTCTTAAATACATTTTAAGTGACAACCACCTTTATGGACTATAATTTGCTATTAATACTTTTATAAAAGTTGTGATTTATAATTTTATACGATTATAAGATGTATAACAGCCCCGATTATGCTATCTAACGACTCTCAAGTCCTATAAGAGTTTTATAAAAACACTCTAGGTGTTCAACTAAATCTGTCATTTTAGCAAGCTATAACTGTGAACTCCAATTTGGAACAACTAACTACAATATGATTTTTACAATTTTTTATTTAAAAGAAATATCATTTTTAATGTTTACTTGATACTATCAGTTTAATTAATATAAAGATTTTTCTTCAAAGTAAAATAAATTTCTTTTCTTTCTGATAAATTTTTAAATAGATAAATTAAATAAACAATTAATTGTTCATTGGGCATCTCTAATCTCAAATGGCTTCATGTGTTCAAGAGCTGCTGGACCATGTTACGTTTTTGGATCTCTAAATCTTCCTTAACTTTATCTAATTTCTTTAACCTATTACTTGTGCCGTTGCTTCCAAAATTTGTGACTTTCCTGCCTTCCTTCATTTCTTATTGTGTAGTACTTAAACATTGTGTTATCTTTTGCCTTAATTGTGTTACAGCTATAATGGATGGCTCTTGTACGTGGTTTACAAATTTATCATCTTCAGTAGTTAATTTAGTACCGAACATAGCTTCTCCTGGTGTGATTTTTTTATAGTACTATTAATGGCAATTACATCTTTTCGATTTTTACGATCATTCATCAGAGTTTAACTTTGCACCGGAAGTAGAAACTGCATCTAAAGCTAAGATCACACACGGCTACTTTTGCTGCAGTGCAGCATAAAAAACAGCGCAGCACAAGTGAAGCCTAATGTGAACTCCCCTGCAACCTTAAAAGTAGCGCATGCAAGTCGGTTGCATGCAGTATTTGTTTACTGCGCGCAGTCCAAAAAGTAGCAGTGTGTGAATGGAGTTTTTAAGAGTTGCAATGGCTGCAAAAAATATATATTTGGTTGAAACTTTTGCAGCGGCTGCGCCTGCAGTATCAATCTACTTCTGATGTGGAGTGTGTGTTTTGTTTTTTATTAAAGGTGTCACCTTTCTCAATAATGCAAAAATTATTTTGTTATGCATTTTGCTAAACGTAATTACGTTGTAAAGATGTTATCCTTTTAGCATGTGGATCTTGAAATTTCATTTTTATAATAAATAGTATAGCGAAATATTTTAATGCAAAGTGGAATCATTTTAATCAGATTTACTTTCATTTATTTAAAGAATTAAATAAAATTTCAAAAACAAACACCCTCGTTCAACAAAGCCTCGTTCAATAAATAGGTATAAAGATAATATTTTTGAGGTGTTGGTGTAATGCATGTTAATAGAAGAAGAATATATATTTTTGGCACATTTTGTTTTATGTACTTAATTGCCTCATATACTATTTCTGCATTATAATTATAAGCACTAATTTAATCAAAAATAAAATTAATAAAATTAACATAAAATTTTACTAAACACATTAGTAACAAAATAAAACCTGCACAGTTATTAAAAACAAATTGAATTCATGGTTAGCCTCTCGCAACTAGTAATGCAGCTGAGATAAGAAACGCCCATCTCTCGTTGTTCAGTAAAAATAAATTATTAACAATTTCAACCAACTATCTTTTAGTTTATGAGAATGATTTTGTTTTGCCAGAGGTTTGTCATTATATGAAGTCGTTCTGTTTATATAAAAGCAACAATATTAGCAAAAGCAAATAAGAGATATTGCCTGGAAGTATTAAATTTTAATCTTGTTGCATATTTTTTAAGCACGTGGTGTTAAAAGAGATGCTGCATATATTCTAAAAATTTATAAATCCATATATTTACACACATCTTTTCAATTATTATAACGAAATTTATAATTCGCCTTGTATAAAGTATTTTTATATTTTACACTATTTAATAAACGCTAATTAAGGCTTCAGATTCAGAGGCTAAAAAGTGCAGATATGTGATATTCTACATACAGTTACCAATACGCCATAGTTTCAGTTTTAAATCTTTTAGGAATTGTCATAATTATTTCCAAGTTGAGATATTATACATTCACCTTAGATTATAAAACTTTTGATGCTGTCATAGTTTTAGACTCAAAAACTTAAAGCTTCGTAACTTTTAGTTTAGTAGTTTATTTATCATTTTATAAATTCATTTATTATCTGTAGCAGTTTTTAATATAGAAGAAAACAATGGCGTCCTGGGTATATCAGACCTGGCCAGAAAAAAGCTTTACGTTCAGGCCACTTTAATTGCTATTTTCAGTAAAATTATTATTAGTATTATTTTACACCCAAAAGTAACGCCAAAATCTATTTTGAAATTGATTAGTCGTTTTAGACGTTAACACACACACACGTTTAGCAACACGTTATGCCGAACTTGAATTAAAGACGCATTGCAATATGAACTTTGTGCATATCCAACATCTCTTTTCGAGTCCCCAGCAATTCTCAGAAAGGGCGAAAGTCGAAACTCGCACATTGCATCAACAAACACATTAAGAACATGACTGATGGATCACAGAGTTAGCAGACGTCAAGTGTATCTACAGAAGTATCGCAAGGGCCAACTAAGTATGTCTTAGATGGAGGATCATTACTTCATCGAATGCCTTGGAAGATTGGAATCACATTCGACTTTATCGAAAGATCTTATGCAAACATCACAGTGAAAAAGAATGACTCAGTCACAGTTGTTTTTGATGGATACAGTGTGAATATCCCAACCATCAAAGAATGCGCACATAGGAGACGAGGTATGAACTCAAAGCTATCACCCACAGTGAACTTCTCTCCAGACACTATTTTTATTGGCAAGAACAAATAACTTTTGCATAATGCCGTGAACAAGACCAGGCTGATACATCTCATTGGTAATCTCCTCGGTAGACAAGGATGCCATATTATTTATGCTTGACAATGTGCTAGGACAAGGTGTTACATCGTCTAAGTGTATAGATACAGTTGTGTTGGGAGAAAATGCTAACTTACTCATTCTGCTGTTGTTCCATTCTTCGGGCAGTGGTTTCCCTTTACATTTGAAAAGTGATATTTAAGTATTCGAGTCATTTTCGACAGTGTATGACATCCCTGCTATAAGAAATATTTTAGGAGTTGATATGTGCAAGTATTTGCTTTTCCTGCATGATTTTATGGGCTGTGATAGCACATCACACATACATGGAACCGGCAAGACCACTGCATTTAAAAAACTTTTTGTAGTAGTGACCTAAAACTACTAGCAGAGCTCTTCTGCTCAGAGAACAAGCCTAAGGACGAAATTGAAGAAACTGGGAAGAAATCCATGTCATTACTTTATGGAGACAAGAAAGATGAAACATTACATGTGCTACGTGTCATGAAGTGGATAGGAAAGCAAGAAATGGTTGATGCCTGCTCTTGGGGATGGTTTGTGCGGAACAATGAGTATTTTCCAAAATTAAGTGATTTTCCTCCAGCTCCATGGGATCTCCTAACTATTATCCGCTGCAAGTGTACAAAGGAATGTGGAACAATACGATGTAGCTGCAGAAAAAATGGTCTACCTTCTAGAGATGCTTGTGGACAGTGTCAGGAATCTAGCTACGTTAACTTCATACACGACCAATATCTTGATTCAGAAGACTCCGATATTGATGGATGAGTGTTCATATTACAGACTTAACACAATTCTTTGTTGCTCATTTTACTTCATTTTGTCCTTTTTGTCATTTTGGAAAATATAAATAAAAGTTCGCTATTACAGGAGATTTGTCGTTAGCATGGAAAAGTAGACTAGAAACATATGTGTCACGTTCATTTACTTGTTGAATAATTAAAGTAAATTTTAAGTAATTTCCCGTAGATGAATTCTGGCGGATTTTCGATAGATATTGTAGCACATATTATTGAGACTAACCACGAAGAATTTGCTTCTGTTACAATTTTTTCAAGGTTAGCTCTATTTTTTCATAGTTTGACCTGACTAATATAATAAAATAACCTTTAGAACTGCTGTGCACCATTTTAATTTAAGATACAGAGTAAGCATAACCCCACCTGCTCATCGCACTGCACTTTTTGAACGTGCATTTTCTTTTAACATTTATATATAAACTATACTCAAACTCATGTCTGTCTGATTGATACCTTCAAGAATTATTCTGTGAATTCCTTCACGCAGCATCTGCGTAAGATCTTTTTTTAAATGCAATCAAAGTAAAAATAGAATGACTTTCTTTTCTTTTCCTATAATCTCGCCTTATTTATGCCTTTTGTATAAAAATATTAATTTTTAAATTTCTTGTAATAACATGCTCATCATAATCAACATCATGTTCTTTTATTTAATAAAATTACTAGTAAATTGATTACAAAGTACATTAATAGTACAATTTTCCTTCAATTTGTGTTTTAATCTCAACGCATTTCTTATATATAAGATTAACTGCAGAGCTTATTATTTATCAAAAATAGAAATATTTTTAAAACTATAAAATAAAAAATTTAAATCACTTTAGAAAAATGTTTAAAAGAATCACATTAAAGGAAATTCAAAAAACACGTTGCGATATTTCGGAGACAACAACACTTTGGTAACAGGATCACATACGCTGCTGAAGGTTCTAACTACTAGAAATCATTTTTAATTCAAAAAAAGTCGATATTGCAATACGTTCGCCATCTGCTGTTCACTAGATAAATTCATACTTCTTCTACTGCAACTGTGAAACTAAGATGATTGTGGATCCAAACCCCCCTACATTTATTTGTATTAGTTTGGCTAGTTAACAGCAGATGGCCACCGTATTGAAAATCAAAGTTTTTTTTTATTAAAAATTATTTCTGTAGTTTAAATCTTCCGTAGCTTATGTGTTTCTGTTACGAAAATATTGTTCTGTCTCCAACATAGCGCAACGTATTTTTGTATTCGCTCTAATGTGATTTAACTTTTAAAAAAGTAATTTTTAAATAAATTGCATCTGCGTCATCTCCAACTGCAACTGTGAACTAGAATAATTGTAGATACAAACCCCCCTACATTTCCATGTATAAATTTATTTAACAAACAGCAGATGGCGACCGTATTGCAAAATCAAAGTTTTATTTAATAAAAATGATTTCTAGTAGTTTAAACCTTCAGCAGCTTATGTGATCCTGTTAGCAAAGAGTTGTTGTCTCGGAAATATCGCAACTTGTTTTTGAATATTTCTTTAATGTGATTTTTTAACTTTTAAAAAATTTTCGCTAGGATTTCAATCTTTTATGTTATAGTTTTCAAAATACTTCTATTTTTGATAAATAATAACAAGCTGTGCAGGGACGTTAAAATTAACGTAGCCCAGGCACCAGAGCTCAAGATTTTGCAACCACCATCATATAAAGATTTCTTATTGGGAATCGCAGGGTCATAATTCAACTACATCAGTATTTGTAAAAAATAAAATATATAAAAATGATCATTTTCGTTCAGAAAAACGTCAGTATTTGTTTTTAATTTAAGTCTGTATTTTAATGCATCCCCTTAATAAGAGAACAGCTAATAAACTGTTGCAGTTAGCTTTGTCTTGTTATTATAATTACACCCATATTGGACACAAATTAATGTTTCTTAATTCACACTTGTTAAAAACCAATAAGCACAAGACGAAACACCAAGGAATCATAAAATATAATAATCATAGAATACTGCACCTATGCTGCAGCTGTTGGTTGCACACTAGAAAAGCGTGTTGTGTGTGAACACTATTGCAGCCTTTTATTAGGCTTGCAGTTTCAAAGGGTAGCTGCAGTAGAAAAACTTGCATGTTGCGTGCTGCTTTTAGGATATGTGTGAACACCACGCGAAACTTTTGCAGCCGCAACTCTAAAACTGTGCTGCAAAAGTAGCCGTGTGTGATCTTAGCTTAATACTGCCATTAAATCCCTCCACTTGCCCATTAAGCATTGCGACTGCCATTTGATGGTGTTTAATCCGTTTATCTGGACAGAGATTTTTAAACCCTTTAGAAGTAATTTACAAAAATACTTCAACTTCATGCGTAAAGTGTGATTTATAAGAATAATATAAAGAACCATTCCAATGCTTGATATTTAGATATGAGCAGGTAAAGATGAGCAGGTAGACAATGCATCAAATAAGTCGTAAACTCATCATTTTTATTCCGCAGTAACGTAAAGGTTTAAGATAGCTTAACCAACGTATTCTATTAAGTAAACTAAAGTTCAAATAAACACATATCCGACAATGTACCATTTCCAAAATATGGGGTGTTGAAGTGGGTGGTGCATGTGTCTACTTCTATCTCGTAATTTAGGAAGCTAGCTAATGTAGAATTTTGCAATTTGATAGTGAACAGTTTTAATACAGGACAATCACTAGCGAAATCTATAAAAACTGAAAGAGGTATACCGTTAATATTTGCTTTTACTACTTGATATCAACCTGACCTCCGGTTTTATTCCCGATATACCTTTTGTTTTGTCGTTATGTTTCGTAGTATCGTTTGCGTTTTTCGTATTCAGATATTTTTTCGTTTTTATACATTCAGCTTCTAATTGTAAATGACCTGCCAAACCACAAAAATTGCAAGTGTTGTTTTGCAACCTGCAGTTTTTTTTCTTATGATCTATATTCCCACAGTACTTGCAACTTATCTGTTTAGTATAATTTGTTTATTTTTGATGGTTCTGCTTTAAAATATTGTTATCCATCCATATTCTAATTTTTACTTATACTCAAACAGTCTGTAACATTATCCCTTTTCGGATCAAATTCAGGAATAACTTTTGCTAGTACATTACAACTTGTTCGTTCACGCAAAGAGTTTAGTGCAGTACTTACTGCACGCAGCTGGCTTTAAGTCAATCTACATTCTATTCTTCTGTATTTTCTTGCGTTTTCCCGTTGCCTTTGAACTGGAACCGTTAACCTGTTACCTGTACCTGTTAGCTCTTAAATTAAATTTCGGAGTTTGCTGAATATAAAAATAAGTCGAAAACACTTTTGGATTAGTCAAATTATTTATCTATAGACTATGAATCTATAGACAGAAGGCTTTTGTGCTTTCTATTGAAACTTTTTAAAATCTTTTAAAAATAGATTTTAGCCGACTGTTGCTTAAGAAGAAAATTTAGAGTCGATAATATTTATTTCTAAAAATTAAATACACATATTACTGTACAAATATTTATTTTACAAAAATCCATGTCCGGCAACAGCTGAAGGAATGAATCCTTCAAAACCATTCCTATTTCTTACCCAAAACCAAGACTTCAAATGACTGCTAACAAGTGCAACGACGTCCCCTTTAAAAACGCTTAACGTATTTTCACCTTTGCCCTCGTAATCACAATAAACAACAAGCAGTGTCTGTTTGTGTCCTTTGATTTTTGCACAAGCTGCTGCTTGTAAATATAATCTGTCCACACTTCTTTCACCACATGCACTAAAAGCGTTTCGCGATCTTCTGCTTCTACACCTTCCTCCACTGCATTCTGAACGTGAACTTAGTTTTTCTGTGTCTGTCATATTTCCTGAGGGTTTGGGAAACACGTCTGTACTCTTCTCCCAACATGGCACTGGAGAATCGTCTGGTGGTGGAATGATTCCTGTAAAAACAAAAACTACAGAAATGTATACGTATATCTAACAATGTTAAATAATAAGAATAACAGAGCGACTAACATGGTCTGAAATAGATTTGATAATAAGATATTTTCTAATATGCTGGCGGATGAGTTAGGTATTGTTGTATTTCGAATAAAATCTATTAATTCAAAATGTTTTAAGCGTACAATGGCGGTCAGAAAAATGGAAACACCAATTTTTTGCTGTTGTAAATGAATATAATTGAGTTAAAATCAAGATTGCTGATGTCATATCATTTTGTAATATATTTGTCAGTTGTTACCAAAAGTTTCTGATATTTAACTAACCTTTAAATAATTCATAGCACTAAACCTCATTGACAGTGTGTAAAATTATAAAAAACCGTTAACTTGATTAATGCTGGTGTTTTCATTTTTTGGCCGCCATTGTACACATGCTATGGTGCGCCAACTTCATATTCGAAATTTTACGTAGTTAACCAGCTAGGGTGACTGTGACATTATTGTTGTATCTCTATCTCCTCTCCACATTGATTTTTTTTGGTCTTCTCTCTGTCTCATCATAATGTATTTTTGTACAGCTCTCCCATGACACAGCGATAAATGGTGTCACACAAATATCGACTTTTTATTACCCCCCCCCCCTGTGTTTAATACACTGATTGTTAACGTTCTACGGATGAGACTTTTAGTTTACCGCTGAGTGCATTTAGCATCCTATAGATGTCGCATTAGTCACTTAGAACCCAATATTTGAGTGTTCCCTAAATAGGATGCGATTTCTGACAACCCAACACTAGGTATGTTGAATAATTTGTCCAAGCGAAGTTCTCTCCGTTCGAAGGGCGGGCTTAAACCTAGTAAAGAAATAAGTGCAAAAATAATAAAAGCAGAAGGCCAGAGCCCGATGATAAACGAGTGGTGTGAGAACAGAAGTATGAGTGTGTGTGATTGTGCTGCATGCTAGATGTGGGACATATGACCTTAGATGATAATTCCCCCATGGTGTAGGCGTAAAATATTTGGCGATGTTATAGCGGAGCGACTATGGGTAACACAGAAAGTATTGCCTACTGCTTGCAATATATGCGTTATTAACAAAGGGAGACGCTTCAAATTCTGATGAAGAATATTAAGCTGTGAAAGCTAGAATTTAACATTATAATAGCTAAAGGGGCTCTTCAGATCACTTCTCAAAAGTGACGTCAACTTTTTTATTTTAAATTAGACCAAATATTTCTTAGCCAGTTGCTTTCGATTTACGGTCTAGACATTTGTGCGCGGCCGTTTAGGCGCGGTCGTTTCGGCGCGAGGACAGTTTGGCGCCGGACATTTCGGCGTAAGGACACTTCGGCGCCGGGACACTTAGGCGCAAGCACACTTCGACTAAAAGCAGTTCGAGACATGTACATTTTTCCACGACAAATTAGGGTAAAGCTTTAGGAGATCTTTAAATAAAACGTTTTTTTGGACCATTAGTCTAATTTTTTAGGACAAGCTACCCTATTATCAGAGTAACCTTTTTTATTTAGATTAGTTAAATTGCGTTATTCCAGTGCGTTTTGTCTTTAAGCACTGGACTATAAGCACTACGCACTATTCATTTATAAGTGTTACCTACTGAAACAAAATTCCTGAAGTGGGACACGTATTTATCAGTGGTACGATACTCAATGTTAATGTTAATTTTCGTATTTCATTTAATTGATTATATAAAATTTATATTAACATGATTACCAAACCTGATATTCTTATAAACAATAAGGGATTTGTAATAAACAAATTAAGTTCTTATTACAAATTATTCCCTTATGTAGAGATTTGCAGAAGAATTTTAATTTTAATGCTTTAGCAGCTTAGAAAAATGATTTTTTCTTAAATCTGGCAGTACATACGAGCTTTTGTGATTTTGTTCATTACAATAATACTAGACAATTTCTCGCGCCGAAGTATCCCTGCGTCTAAGTGGTCCGCGCCGAATTGTCCCTGCGCCGAAGTGTCCCGCGCCGAAACGATCGCGCCCAAATGACCGAGCCTAAATATCCGGCTCCGTTTGGTTTAAAATTCTCTGATCATTGATGTATCACAAAATGAAATTATCCTACAGAATGGCCGCCAAATTTGAAATTTTGAAAATCATTAAGTAGGCTATCGAAGTGATAGATCTATCATAAGTAGGCTATCGAAGTGATAGATCTATCATAAGTACTTTGGTAGTCGACAGAATGCTATACCTATCATATAATCATATCCTACTTACAATAATTACCAATAAAAGATTCCAAATTTTTAAGCATTTAATTTAATCCAATTTAATTTTAATTTATTTAAGTAAAGTATGATCAAATACTTATTTGTATACCAAGGCATTCAAATTGTACTTTTTTATCACAAATATGGAGAACAACCATAATGAGTGATAGAATAGCTATTTGTGTATTTAGTGCACGAAATGTTACTTTGGTGGTCAAGATTGAAAGTCTTTTTTCAAAATCTCATTCGAGACCACCAAAATTATTTCGAGCACGGATTGCACACAATGCTTTTTTCTACAGCGTTATTGAAATAACCGAAAAAGTAGGAAAAAAATCATAAAAAACAACACAAGGAAATTTTTATTTTAGCGCAAAGTGGACAGTTTTGTTGTTGCTACGGAAACGACATTGCTCAAATATGCATAAATCGCATAAATGCAAGAAATATTTTTAGCTAGCAACGGAATTTTGATTCAGAGTTGGCCTTGAAAGAAAGAGATAGACATATCGGTCATGTGCAATTTTGAATCGTATGAATTAGTTTATTTAAACATTTTAAACTGTCACTTTTTGAAAAGAGCTGCCAGATTAACTGTTTTTGAAAAAAATCAGAAAAATTCAGTTTTTAATAATAACATTCATATATAATGAAGTACAAAAGAGAAATATGGTAGAAATTTATCTAACGCAGAATTAGCAACAAAATTGAAGAAATTAATAACACACCTTGTATCCTCCATAATGTTATTGATTCCGTTAAAAGGAGAGTTGCATTGTATAGAGATGTAGGTAGGGGACATATAACTCATCTTCTTTAATAAAGTTTTAATTTAATTGTATTATTTAAAAAATTCTTGATTAAAGATTGTTGAGAGCTCCGAAATTCGAACTAAAATGTTACGCGTGCGCGCCATTTAAAGTAGGTCTGCCAGTTAGTGACAGAGTAGTTCTCAATGATCTGTAGTAGTTGTACTACCTACTTAAAATTAATATAAGATGTAACCTAAAATTTCCAAGGCCTTCTCTGAATCAAAATTCCGTTGCTCACACATTATTTCGTGGACGTTATCAATTAAACAAAACCAATGTGGCATTAATGAAAAAATGTAATCATTTTTTGACAGTTGTAGAAAAAAATCAATTTTAGTGCTGAGGTTACGTTTACGTATTACGTTTTTTTTTGAAATCGGGAAATTAAAAATTTAAAATACAAAATGTGTTTTTAATAACAGTAAAGTAGGCAACTAAAAGTCAACGTGGCTGTGTGCGAGATATGCCAAACACACGTGAAAAAATGCAAATAAAAGTGACAGATGAGTCCGTAAAAGTTCTACTTTACAGACTCAAATGAGTCCGAAAAGTGTTTACTTTACGGACTATTTCAGAAAATAGAAAATTCAATCATGCCTATGAAGTTTTGAAGGAAACAAAAGCAAGCTAATTCATACAGTTGCAAAGAATTCTACTATTTATGATAACTGTCATACATATTTTGAGGTAAGATTTCTAATTTAAATCTTAGAATTTAACCTCAAAATACAACAGCTGTCAAGAATAGTAAAATTAATTGAAATTCACGAACTAATCATGGGCCCTTTTATTTTTTCCAACATTCCATAAGCATCCTTTTTCCTTTTGATCATACTATAATTCAACATACAAATGATGAATTTACCTCATCAGGTCAGGTTACCATTCAAGTTACAAACGTGCGGCTGCATACGAGTTTTTTTTCTGAATTCGTCGTGAATAAGTAACATATCAATCTGCTCACTTCGTGTAAAATGCACCATTTCGAACTTAAATTGCCTTTTTGTTCAGTGAAACTATGCACTCAAAAGAAATAGATGCCAACTATTGAAGACTTCAGTGACTTTCTGCTTGTGCAGTAAAAGCATAGATTTTTTTTCATTATTTGCCAAAAACTATTTAACAATCAGCTAAAGTATTGTAAATCCTCATAAAATGATATAATTATAATATATAGAAAAATTATCATCCCGACTGGGAATCGAATCCGCTCTTCTACTGATCTTCTGATCAGCTTTCTAGCGATCTTCTTCTACTATCTGAGATAATTACCAATGGAAATGATAATTCTTCTATATAAGCTGAAAATATATTATATAACTATGTAACGGAAAACAGAGGGTCCTGGGTTCGATTCCCAGTCGGGGTCATAATTTTTTTATATAATTATAGCATCTTAATATGATTTACAATATTTCTGTTAATATACGAATTTACTTTTAATTAAAATTAGCTACATATATCCGAAATTTCAAGATTATCCAATTAAAAGAACCCCTACAATATTTATATCAAATGAAAGCTAATTAAATTTTTTATCAAGTGTAATTAAAAAAAATATAGCGTTTCCACATGAAATTTTTGATTTATGGGCAATTATTTTAAGCAATTATTTCTTTTTTTTAATTTATTAGTTAATTTCTAACTATTGCTGGTTGTGA
Organism: Agrypnus murinus; assembly: GCA_929113105.1. Lineage (NCBI taxonomy): Eukaryota > Metazoa > Arthropoda > Insecta > Coleoptera > Elateridae > Agrypnus > Agrypnus murinus. The sequence goes on along the minus strand of OV816030.1, from coordinate 21,333,406 downwards.
TATAGCATAGTTGTACTAGCAAGTACCATCCACTAGAGGCACATCCATAACTTAATGATTTTTAAATAACAATGTCATTCTAAGACCAATTCAGTCAAAAAGTACTAACATGCTAAGAAAAATTGGGAGTTGATATTTAAAATAAAAAAGTTGTCACTTCCGGTTAAACCAAAAGAGCCCTTTGACTATTATAATGTTAAATTCTACCTTCTATAGCCTAATACTTCATTAGAATTTAAAGCGTCTCCCTTTGGGGACGCATTTGTCCCGTCGTAATGTCGACGTGTTAATGTCGTCGTAATATCCGAAATATTTCCTAAGTAATATTTTCTGTATCACTCGGTATAACAGATAAAATAGTAATTTTTAAATGGAAAACGTCAATTTAACTTTTCAAGATTGGATGCACTCTTGGATTTTGTTTTAAAAACCAAGGGGTACCGGGTGACTGAGTGACGTCATAATGATCTTCATCGAGATGACGTCATCTTCGAAGAGCTTATTAAAGGCTTATTACAATCTCCAATCTTTCTCCACTTCTGTATTTTCAATACAAAAGGAGATACAGGGGGCACACACATTTGGAAGTTCTAACGATGCTAAATAAATTGATGAAGTTTCAAATGATATTATCAAAGTGGGGAAATTAATAGTCCGCCATATTTGTTTGGCAAATGGCAGTGGCTTCGAAGAATACGGAAAAATGGCGCCCAGGCGCCAATCTGGAAAGCTAGGCTGACTATTTCTATTCAAAAATTAGCATTTCATCTTGTACAGAATTGTTCTGAAGTTCACCACGATATCTCAAATAAATCGGGGGTAAGCAGGGGGGCGACTTGTGACCGACAGCATTGCATTTATCTATACTTTGCTTCAAAATTAGGAGGAGTGATTTAAATTATTCCCTCAAAAAAGTATTACTAAGTATTAGTTCTCACAAAACCGAAACCCAGTAAATTTTACTAATTTTGTTTACATGAAGGATTAGAAATGCAGTCCAGCAACGCGGACATTGGCAGGCGATGCTTTTGGAATCCCTACATTAAATTATTCGAAGAATTTTATATTGGTTACACTGAGTAATCCAGTGCCGTATGCCGCTTATTTTGACATCGTATCATTGACATACTTCTTTATTTTGAGTTTTTCAAATAATAATTAATCAATATTTAATGTTTGCGTTGAAAAAAGGAAATTACATTTTGACCATTTATTATACATAATTCAATATATTGAGATTTATTCTGCAGTTATTTTATTTAAGTCTCATGTTTTTGTATCGCAAAATGTACTCTTAGTGACGCCAATGAATTTTTATTGATCACTTGTTTGAAGGACTTCCAACAATTTTTAACTCTGATCTCACTGTATGTAACGTGCATGCATGTATGTAATACTGCTCTTAATTTTGAGATAAGGTGGCTAATTTCATGCTAAATCGACTGGAGCCGTATTTCAATGTCTCAGATTTTGTTCAAATTTTGTCCTTGCATAGATACATATGAAATGTCATTAAATTATTTTTTCCAGATTTTTGGATAAAAAATGGCCGTAAAAGAAGTTTTTGAAAATTTCGATTATTCGCAAATTTTGCTATCCGTCACTCTACATCATCTAACTGAACTTGTCATAACTCCCTTATCTTTTGAGTTATCTGATTCATCCAGGTGTCAGATTAAAGCTAGTTCTTGGATCTTTCAGAGTATATCGTACGAGTATACGTGCAAATACATTATACAGTAAAGAGGCTTAGAAGGCACATTTGTATTTTTACAAATTTTGACATTGCTCTATCACCGTTTTGAAACTTTTTTTATAGAATCATCTTGATATATATATATATATATATATATATATATATATATATATATATATATATATATATATATATATATATATATATATATATATATATATATATATATACTTGGTATAGTTAAAAATAAAAATGATGTTTTTTGTAGTTTTGGAAAAAAAATTATCTGACACCTAGATGAGCCAGATAACTCAAAAAATTCGGGAGTTATGACAAGTTCAGTTAGATGATGTAGAGTAACGGGTGTAACCACACTTTTGACCGAGTGGCAATCGGTGAATACGCCGCCGACAGCTAGTGGAGATGGGTCGGGTTCTTCTTTGATGTTATTTGTTGAGGGCGCCAAGCAGTTGTCTCCAGCTGCATCCACCAAGGAAAATGAGAGTGGTAACTGCTAACCAGCTTCTCACTGTCGAAACAATAGGGGGAAAACAAAACAAAACCACCCAAACCGTTCAACTTCTTTTAATGCCAGGGTATTTAACTAAAGATACGAACACATTTAAACATACGAGGGAAGATCAATATTTACGGCCCCTGATATAGAAAGAGAAAGAATTTTTAAAACATTATTTATTTATTTCTCAACATAATCTCCCTGGACTTCAATGCACTTGGTCCACCGATGTTCCAATGCTTCAATGCCTTTCAGGAAGAAGTTTTCCGGTTGCTCCTCAAACCAGCCATTTACTGCGGTCATAACTTCATTATCGTCTCCATATTTTTTTCCACGCAGGTTTTCCTTTAATTTTGGAAATAGATGGTAATCAATGGGTGCCAGGTCTGGTGAATATGGAGGGTGTTCTAGGATTTCAAAGCCAGCGTTCTGTATGGCAGCCATGACAATGCAGCTCTTGTGGACTGGAGCGTTGTCCTGATGGAACAAAATTTTGTGTGCCAACTTTCCTGGTCTTTTTCGGTCGATGCTTTCGTGCAATTTTGGAATTAACCCTGCATAATAAGAACCCGTTATTGTGTGTCCACGCTGCAAATAATCGATCATCAAAATTCCTTCTGCATCCCAGAACACTGTGGCCATAATCTTTCCAGCCGCCCGTTGAACTCGAAATTTGCGTGGAGGTGGAGAACCTCTGTGATGCCACACTTTGTCTTTTCGTCTCAGGATCAAAATGGTGCACCCATGTTTCTTTCATCCACAGTCACAAAGCGAGTGAGAAATTGCTTCCGATTGGCCTTCAGGTACTCCAAATTGGCTTCCGAATGCAGCACTCTAGAGCGTTTCTGATCGACGGTCAGCATCTTTGGAACCCAACGCGCCGAAATTTTTCTGAGATCAAGAACATTTCTTAAAATATTTTCAACTGACCCATAAGAGATGTTCGTTATTTCCGCGATATGGCGAATAGTCAGTCTTCTATCTGCCATTACCATATCATGGATCAAATTGGTGTTTTTGTCAACGGTGACACAGACTGGACGTCCCGCACCTTTCGCATGTTCGCAAGTTGTTCTGCCTAATCTAAACTCACGAGACATATTTTTCACCACTTGGTAAGAAGGGGCAGAGTCCCCTAAAACGTCTGTCATATCCTTGTGAATTTCAGTAGGTGTTAATCCTTTTTTTTGCAAATACTTTATCACCGCTCTGACTTCACTTTTTTCCATTTTTAAAAATTGTCTGTTATCGACCAGCTTAATTATTAATAACTTTCAAAGAACAACACGCACCTACGCAAAACTTGACACAACAAATAATTAGTAATGACAGTTCTCATAGAAAAATGACTGACGATATCATGCAAAGCCTACTATGTCAGGGACCGTAAATACTGATCTACCCTCGTATATACAGAAATATACATATATAAGATATAATAAAGGTATTTAACCATAAATATTGTTAAATTAAATAATGAAGATGAGGTATGCCCTCAGCCTCACAAGGCACTTTAAATATCTATAAAAATCTTAAGGTTGTAGCGGGAGGGGAGGCATATATCTCAGGCCCTGAGTTTATTAGTCACCTTTTATATAACACGCAATCAGTCCAAATCACTCTTTGAGGTGATCTTTTATATAATTTAATTAAGAGAAACCACCTTGTGGCATGAGGTACCTTACCTGTGAATGTAATTATATAAATGATATTTAGAGATATGATGACATATTAACAGTTTTTATTAAAGTTATAATATGTTTAACTGCTTCGTAACGATAATTCACATCTGACCTCTCTTGCCAGCTAATTACTTGATTTGTTGTGGGTAAACTTCACTATCTTTTGATATCTTGGAGCTAGGGCTCCAACTGACGAACAAACAAGTTATCCCAATGGATTGGTCCTTAATTCCTTCAGGAAATAACCGACCCTTAGGAGGATCACCTCTAATCCCGCCAAAAGAAGAATCCCGCCAAAAGAAAAAGGGCTAAAACAAACCCAGAAGATTTATCAATAAAATAAATTAATTCCTCACCTTTTGATGGTAGGTGCCCTGTAATAATGAAAGGTATGTAATTTCTAACTAACTAATTACTGATAAGCCAAGCCAATAAGGTTAACCAGGAATATCTCCAAATCCACGTAGATAATTGACAATTCTCACAAGTTTCCAATAATCAAATAAATACCACTATAATTAATTGTCAATACTTCAATCATTTTACTGCCAAATCCATATTACATGTATTAGACTATGCCGTTCAGGCAATAAAATGTATATATCCCTGGCAGTCCGACTGACTCACCAAAAGGAAAGAACTTTTCTTCTCTACTTTTCTTTCACCTCTTTTCTTTAAAAACAGCAAAAGCTTTAACCAGTCTCGGTGGATTAGTGGTTTGCATGTTTGCTTCATAATCCAAAGATCTCAGGTTCGATCCCCGGCCGAGCTGGTAATTTTTCATAGCGGAGAAAAATTTAAAACATGCCTTCTTCTCGGATAGGAAGTAAAACTGTAGGTCCCGTGTCAATGCGATGTTTGGCACGTTAAAAATCCCTACTGGGGGTGGAATTCCCCCAGATTCGGCTAGATTCTAGTAGGGTCGGCCAAATGATCATAGCAATCGGTGCCGTGAGGTACGAAGGATGCTCCGCCATCCTGATTCCTCGCCCAAAAACAGAAACAGCAAAAGCTTTACTTCAACAACCAAACAAAAATGTCAATATATCTCCAAGGAAACAGGTATGTAACCCAGATGACTTAATTTAAACGATAACAAAAATTACAATTTTACAATCAACAAATTGTAATACGGGTAGCAAAATTTGCCAAAAATCGAGATTTTCAAAAACTTCTACTTCGGCCATTTCTAATCCAAAAAATCTGGAAAAAATAATTTAATGACATTTCATATGTATCTATGCAAGGACAAAATTTGAACAAAATCTGAGACATTGAAATACGACTTTAGTCGATTTGGCATGAAATTAGCCAGATATAAATTCGTAAACTCTATAAACATAGCTTTAACTTGCAAACAGCAAACAACTAAACGATTTCACATATTTTTATTTGGTTGCACCTTGAAATAAAGAATGATTTACAGGTTGCTCATTTACCAATGTGGACAGCTAAAAAAATCTTAAACCTATCGAAATCTAGAAATAAAACTAACGAAAAGTTGATTTTTGTATTATAAATACCATAATTTTTTATTATTAAATAGATTTTTGTGCTTAAAAAGTGAGAAACCAAAAGTAAAACTCGTGAAGCAATAATCAGATAGAAATTCTAATGGAATAGATACATGAAATAAATAAAGATTAGTAAAAAGTTTCACAGTATTTATTAAAATATAACCTGACAATATTGTTTCGACAGCTAAGCTGTCATTATTAAAGGAAATATAATAGATGACAGCTTAGCTGTCAAAACAATATTGTCAGGTTATATTTTAATAAATACTGTGAAACTTTTTGCTAATCTTTATTTATTTCATGATTATGGAGTTCCACAAAGTAAGGCTGGAAACAATAAACAAGACTAGATACACGTCACTAACTTTTGTATGTCGGAAAAAATTCGGATAGCGTATAAAAAATCGGATGTCGGATACATTCGATATCGGATAAAAATCACTCGTCGGATAAAATTCGCATTCACCTATTTCGATTGGGTTTCAGATATTGGTTCGGATTGGATACGTCTTCGTCTGATGTAAGATCGGATTCGCGCCTTTACAAAAGTGGAAGGAAACTAATATAGTATAAAATTGTAGGCCCTGTTTGTCCTACACATTCATTCACAGAGTGTAACTGAAACCTTTCTTGGTTTCTATGAATGTATTCATAGAAATCAAGTATTCTTGAATACTGTATTCTTGAAAATAGAAAAGCAGCTGCCATTCACAATCACAAATGGTACGTACAGTCAAGTACCTACAAATTTTCTAAAGATAAAATAAATTATCAGTAATTATCTGTTCATATATTTACTTTCATTTTTTCAAAAGCACTAACAAGGCAGATTGTCTTCAGAATTAAGTACTTACTATCCGGAAGCATTTATCTACAATGTCTTTATTTATAAGAATAATGATCAAGTCATCAAGACTGTGTTATAAGATTATTACTCTGTCTGTTGAATTTCCGTTAATTCTCGGTATAAAAGAATTAACGGAAACATTGTATATTGTAGTATTATAGTAGCTTGATAAGATCAAAGTTGTTTATGATTTCAACTTGATTTTCTCAACATTATCTTTCTTTAGGGTTCTAGTAAACCAGTACTTACCTAAAGGTAAACAAGCCGCATAACTAACATATCCTTCTTCGGCATGAGGAGTTTGTACATACAACCAATTTTGGTTTTTAAAAACCGCATTAACCACCATCCCTAAAGGTAATTGTATTTCCGCTTGATATCCGCCCGTTCTCGTTTGGTACAGTACTGTGGGAAAGGCAAGAACGACAGGTATATTAGCTGGTTTTTCAATCGTGGCCTGTAACAAAAAAAAAGAAAAACGATCATACATACATTCGAACAGGCAATTATCATAACATTCTTCTTGCTGTTGCGCGCGAATTAACAAGTGCATAGATATCAAGATTGCCTTGAATGCCCTCTGACCTATCATGCAAGGTGGTTTAATTGCCATCCTGACAGACTAACCATTATGTTTACAGATGGGCCGCGTACGCTATGAGCTATGGCCCTCTAACTACAGGCCGGTCCGATCTTTGTGTTGTTTTTTACCTTTTCTTTATATCCGAAGGCATGAATTATAACCTGTAAAATGCTCGGAGAGTGTGGTTTCTTTAGTGGTCGCTATAATTTATCTTGTTTGGCTTATTAATTTGTCTTGTTTTCCTGGATTATGTAATTTTCTTTTTTTGTTATTTTTAGTCTTATCTTTAATATTTCAGAAAATTTGAATTATTTATGGTATGAGGTTTAAGAGAATTTTAAGGTTAAATGTCTAATCTCGTAAATTATAGCTGAGCGGTTTTACCATAAATAAAGAAGTACAAATAATGTTTGGTTGATAATGTCAAATATTGGAAATGAATAACCACTACGGCCCCGATGTTCCTTTTACAGGTTTTAAGAAAAATGTTTGAAGGCGTTTAATGTTCTGCAATAAAACATGAATTAATGTTAATAAGCTTTTAATGCCTCAGGCATTCCTATAACGCGCATTGAATTTCTCTGTGACAAATTACGGTTTTAACTTTTTTGTTATTAAAGATATGTTTTTGCATTTGCTGAAAGGTTAAATATGGCAGAAGAGACGAATTCCAAGATATGAGACGGCACAAAAGAGCAGAATTTTGCCAATGAAAGACAACAATTGCCTTCGTTAATTGAAACAGTCCACTGCGAAAGTCAAATTTTCAAGTCAAATTCAATGCGCGAAATAATACTCGGAGCTCGATCAAGAAATTTATCTTGAAAAATCATTCCAGAGCACCAACTCATTTCGTGCTCGAGTTGTAGGTATCCAAGATTTTGGTGCAAGGTAAAATATTTCACGCACATTAAAAATTAACCAATTTTTCTTCTTACAATATCAATACCTTTTTTTTTGAAAGTTGCAGAAAAAATTATTTTTTGCGCTACTGACCTATTTTGATATATTTCTCGCTTTGTGTACAGCCACAGTCCACAGTAGGCGCAACGTACCGAATCGTTAACGGTTGCTATGACAACAACAAAATTATAGAACTGTTATAATTCATAACGAGTCTAGGCATGCTATTATGGAAAGAAATAAGTATAAATACCACTTACGATGAAGGGAGATTTGTCTGGGTATCAGTAATAATTAAAACGAATTAATTATCAAACAAATTAACTTTAGAAAAATACATTTTAGTAAATTACCATGGAGAATTCAACTTCAAACATGCACACTGGGGAGCTCGAGTAACAACTAGAGTCACTACATCTAGTTACCTAGGCCCCGCTGGTCGATCAGAGTACAACAAAACGCCGCCATATTGGGGCAAAAGAAGCACGAAATTGTTCGTTATTTGTATCTGATTGCATTTAATCAAATCCACGTTTACTTTAAAAGGTTTTTCTTATTCTGAAAGATCAAACCTCTAATACGTTAAATACGTAAAACGTGGTTTTAATTTGTCCAGTATTAAAGATCACCCTACTCTGCCCCAATATGGCGGTGTTTTGCGGTACTCTGATTGACCAGCACGGCCTAGGTGATAGATGTAGTGACTCTAGTAACAACAACGAAGGACAGACATCTCTATGCAGAATCAGAAACTTCAGAGCCAACTTCCTGGCTTTCGAATATAAAACAAAATATCCGATTTACTTGATTTTTGTGTAAGTATGGGCCTAGATATTCAGAAATTTAAATTAATATATCATGTTTTGATCTCGTCTCTGATCACTCGCCAATCATCAACTATAACTACGTACTCAGAAACACTGCGGTCAACTAGACAACCAGGTCTAGATTTTAGAAAAACAAACTCGGAAGTGTTCAAAGTTACACTAGAAGTATTGCTAAACTTTACCAAAAACGTACAGTACTGCATAGATGACCACAGCAGAACAAAGCAAGACTCCCAAAGCTTACAATACCCCAATAGTAATCAGAAGATAGCGGAAAAACGAAAAATAAGAAAAAAAAGGTAAATCGCAAGATTAGAATCGGGCAAAAAAATATTCAACAAAAACAAAGCAAAGTGAAGGAATTAAAAAGTTATTATTAGGCTAAAAAAACAATCGGTCTAAAGGTACCTTAGTGAACTCATAGCAACAGAAGCTTCTGATTACAGCTTGTTTGAAACCACAGAGAAAATATAGCTTGAAAACAAACCCTCCAGAAGAACATCAACGAGAAATAAATAAAATAAATTTTGTACAATCACCATACCAAATGGATAGACCATCAAAAAACGTTAAATTCAATGAAATCAAATCTTTCATAACAAAAGAGATAAATCCAAGGAAAGTCCCTGGATTTGACTTTGTAACAGACATAATATTACAAGAATTACCCAACAAAGCAATTAAAGCCCTGCTTTAAATATTCAACATCACTCTAAGACTAAGTCATTTCCCAAACCTTTTTGAAAATTTGCCAAATAATGCTTTTGAAACCAGGAAAGAAAAGCAGAGGAAACCAGCTTATACAGGCCAATAAGTATCTTGCCTATACTTTCAAAAGATCTTGAGAAAATTGTACTTAAACAACTTATGGTTGAAATAAACGACAGAAAGCTAGTTCCGAATCATCCGTTTGGTTTTTAGAAAATCAACGGTTTTGGCTTTCGAACAATGGAATCTCAACTGTGATCTCGAGAGTTAAAATACACTGGCGTGCCGCCGTTTTAGACGTTAGGGGACACCAAGCTGTCGATAAGGTCTGGCACAAAGCTGGGCTTTATAAAATTAAGTGCAATTAACCTTATCCTTACTACGAGCTACTGAAAGTCTTATTTAAGTAATTGACACTTTCTAGTGAAGCACAATGAGTCACACACCGAAATATGTCCTATAGATGCAGGCGTACCGCAAGGCAGCATCATGGAGTGTACTGTATACTGCCGATTTGATTCTCTCCGTTTACAGACTCAGTCTGATGGAGGAGAATCTAGTGAGGCTTATCCCGGTTGGTGGGGGTCTTGACTCCGCCAGTCTACGGAAAACTGCATGCCACAGTATGAGGATCATGCTGTGGCTGTGCAGTTCCAGTCTTATGATTCAAAGAAATCGTCTAGTCACTACACTTAAGGGTTGACGCCATTTTATATGTATCTATGCAAGAAGAAAAATTGAACAAAATCTGAGCCTTGAAGCAAATGGCTCTAGGTGATTTGGTATGAAATTTGCCATGTTTTAAAAATATGTAGAAAGTTGTAGTAGTTATTTTTATTGTTACAATTAGAATTAATCTGTGTAGAGAAATATTACAAAATGGTAATTTGTATGCCAAGACCTCGAAATCTCTTTTTAACGTACTGAGAGAATAATTGCCGCTGAGCAGCTGGCGGTCGAGGCAGGACAATCTCGAGGCCGCTAAAGAATTTCGCGGACAAGGTACAAAAAGCGTAGAAAATTGGAAAATTCCGACCTCTCCCTTGTCATTTTTCTGATTTCTTTCTCGATCTGTTATAAAGCACTACTACTATACTATTTTGTGCTACCGACCCGATTCTGTTTGTTTTCCGTTTTGTCAACTGCTACAGTTGGCTCAATTTACCGAATTAATGCCGGTTGCTATGACAACAACAAAATGTGTCTAGGTCTAGGTGCTCTTGGCGTGATTAGTAACTAGGTGAATATGCGTGAAGGAAGGGATTGCTGAGTAGTTGTTTTTAAATAGAACGACTTTAGAAAAATATATGTTGTTAATTTAGCATATTAAATTATATTAGATTGCAATCTTATGAAAAAAGGTGTTAAGATTAATTTTAAAAAATTGTGTTGGCAACACTAGCTCCGTTAATTGTTTTCAATCAACGTGAAGTTAAGTTTAAAACAAACACATTGTTCTGCTTAGGCTGATTTCAAAAGCAACTTTCGATAATGAATTTTGTTTCCTATCAATTAAAATTCGAGTATGAATTCAGTTCATACTAAAACGTGATCTGTAGACGTGAAAAATCGAAATAATTGTATAATCACCAGTTCAAAAGTAATTTTTAAAACAATAAAAGTAAAATGTAACTAAACTAGTAGAAAAAAAATAAGAACATACAGGGTGTTACATTTAAGAAATCCAAATTATTGCTCAGCCATTTTGACTATCAGTAAATACAAAATGGTGTCTAATATAATATCTGTACAAGATTTCTCAGAAATGAATCCATACATATAAAAGTGATATAAGCTCGGCCCCTTCTCATCAGGTATACATGGTGTAGAATCGCTTCACGCACAATACAGTTCTACGTGCATTTTTTTTCAAACCTTATAATATAATCTCCCAGAATTATTTTTTAATGAAGATATTAAGAAATTTTATAAAGAAAAAAATTACGAATCGGTCACGGATCGGTCGGACGGTCAATTGGTCACGGATTGCATTGGGAACATTTTGGAAACAATGGAAAACATTTGCTACATAAATGTCATTTTTAAAGTTATATTGTCTGCGAAGCAGTTAAATCTAACCTTAAAAATTACATTTAGGTACTAAATATTTTCCCTTTATTGTTCCAATGTCTCCAAGGCATAACTGATTTTTTCGTAAACGGAAGTTTTATTTTTTTTTATTTTTGCCGTTTGCAATCGAATGCAAACCAAAGGTATCATTCGATTTGTATTTGTAATCTGTATTGTGGGTAACCCTGTCCTACACCCTGTATAACATTCTCATACCCAAGCAGCATCTGAGTAGCAGTAACTGAGATCGGAACTTTGATTGAGTAGTTGTTACGTAACTACATCTAAGTTTATGACTTTATAGGTTTAATTACTTCAGTTCGGATTATTTTAGTAATTATGTAGTTGTTTCTACTATTTATTAGAACTATGTAGTTCCATTACTTCTTAGTAACCTTTAATGTATGTGGAACTGCATTGCCACTTACAAGGGGACGTTACAGTTGACGTGTCGCCGATTTCAAAATGTAAATTCGCAGGTTTATAGTTTTTGATTAATTTTTCAGGAATAATTTAAAAAGAAATGAATACTAAACGGTATGTCAATTATTCGTACATATAAATAAATACATCATTTTATTAAATTTATGGTAACTTAACTATATATTATTCGTAGGTTCTTGTTCCAATTTTCTGCATAATAATTAGAGAGAGAGAGAGAGAGAGATACAATTACGATTTAGGCAATACACGACTTATAATTTTAATAATTTTTATTGGATTATTTAAAAGTGTTAGAAAAGCCCAAATGTAAACAGGGATGCATTTTTACTAAAAAACTAATTTTAAAAGAAGTAACGGAGCTAGTGGGAATCGAACGTTAGGCTGACAGTATATAAGGCTACTACATTAGCCACGCGGCTACCCTGTCTGTTGCTAGTAATGTTTTTATTCCAAATAAATACTCTTGTTTGTGTTAATTTGTTATTTTTTTAAATAAGCCCCATTAGATTGCATGCAGAAACACGTATTTCTTTCTACTTTGATTTACTTTTATTTAAAAAAAGAATTTTTGAAATCAGCGACATATCAGCTGTAAGGTGCCATTGTTAGTATATAATTACATTCAACTCGTACTGAAAATTCCTGCCGGCAGTCTCACCAACCATTACTTAGCGAATTAAAGTCACGGAACCTTACAGTAGTATTAAAGTAAACCCGGGAGAATCACCATCAAAGTGATTTTTCGTAAGCTACTCCATCTCCATATTTACGTGTAAAATGTTGGAGATCAAGAACCGATTTGCAATTTGTTATGATTGATAATAGATGTTTTAGTATATAACTTTCAATAAAAATAACAAATTGGTTCCAAATTGTGCCAAAGGAATAATATAAAAATGGTTTCTATCATATGTATTAAATTATAAATATTTTTGTCGTATTTTAAGTTTTTTATTAAGAAATATATTTAAAAAAATATATAAGGCGCGTTGTTATTTTTCGATCTATCATTTAACAGAAAAATTGCAATGGTTTATAGTTTTGCTATACTGGAATGACAAAATAATTAAACATTTCATTGCTCTTTGTATTATTAAGTAGGTATTACAAATAGAATAGTAATCCATTTTGTTACACGATCGCAGCATTAGTATAGAAAATGATAGAATATTTGCTAAGTTGCAAGAGTAAGAGAGAGCTACTACACGACACCATGTGTCAAAGAGAAAAGAATTTCCACGAAAGAAGCAATTACTACGCCGCCACGTTTCCGCTACGTAACTGGACAAGTTCCAGAGAGGTTACTGCAACGTATCTGCTACCAAGAAATTGTTCCCCATTTTTGTTCCAAGCACGTAATGAAACCGTAGCAATTACGTGCTTGTGACTAGTGGCAAAAACTTAATAGTTCCACCTATAATTGCTGGTACGTAGCGATGACTAAATGCGTAATTCTCGCTTTCGAAACCCTGTTTAGTTCCATTCTTAGGAAACTTGTTTAGAAAATTTAATAAAACTTTTTAACGCATTGTAAAGTATATCCCTTTTAATATAAACTAATATTAGAAAATAAAATAGGAACGCTTCCCTGTTACTACTTTATCACTTTTATTTACAGCAGAAAACACGGTTTGGTAAAGAATAATTAGAACTCTAACTACTTTTAAAAATGCCAAAAAGGAAACAAAAGCAAAATCGATGCAGACAATAAAAAAGTTAATCCTAAAGAAATAATTTTCGTTTAGAAAAAAAAAACGTCTTTGCAAGGCAAAATCATGCAATCAATGCACTCTGCTTAGATTAGAATGTTGAACAAAACCAGAGCTTTACATGCCTATTTATAAAAAAATTGGCCAAAGCCGGTTTCTCACGCGAACTTAAAAAACGTATTCAAAATTTAATATCCATAATTTAAAAATTAGTCTACTCCATAGCCTAACATTTATTTTTAATTTAAACTCATTTAAAATGCTATAAAACGGATCGGTTCGTTTACATGTTACCAATATTTTCGAAATAAAATTGATATATTTTATTATAACATTTAATTACTTGGAGATTTTGAAGATGGTTATGTAGACTTTATACGGTTATGGTTACTTAATTGTTGAAATTTATTTTCACCGATGAGGATTTACTCGTAAATACATCACCAAAGCATTTTATGACATACAGTGTTTCGGATATTTATGTTGATGTATCTATAAAAAAATTAATTAAATCAAATTAATATGCGCGAAATTAAACTGTGCGTGAAATCCTTAAATACTTTTTAACCTCCATACCTAGTATAAAGCGACGACTGATTCGGAATTATTTACCACATTTTTACGAAGAAGTACACTGGGGACGAAAAACTCAATAAAAGATTACATAGAAGCGAAAATACATATCCTTATAAAAAATCCACGGAAGAGCATCAGGATAGGCACAATTCCAATAAAAAGTGTTATAATTGCTACGAATCCGGCCATTTGTCAAACAAGTGTACTAAGTGAAAGAAACAATGTGCCAATTGCAAACTATTGGAACATCTGGCTGATACATAGAAAAATTAAACTGTTATAAAATTAACAAATTAACAATGGGTAATGATGTTTGCTATTTTACTGATTGCGAACGCAATGGTAAAAAATGACTTAAAACAGTCATCACAAGATTACTACAGAGCTTGGATTAGAAGTGAAACTCCACTCATTCGTAATTGACTGACATCAGTAATTCATGCACTAATGCGTTAAGTAAAGCGACAACGCATTTAAAGGTAGACTTAGCAGAAGATGGTGGTAAGATATTGATAAGGTGCAAACGGTATATATTACTTATTGTCGGGCAAACATTTATGATTGAAACCAAGATTACCACGTGCGAAATGGGATCTGTGTCTGACAATGAAATGTTATCAACATTACTACTCTTCCACCAAAGAAGTTGACCATATCTAAGGATGTTATGGTTATACCAACCACCCTACTACATTGATTACATAAACGTCGCAACGTCGAACAATTTTTGACCTAATGTATCACATCTTTGCTAAATGTGTCTAATCAACCGTTAGAACTCGAGCAAATGCGGTGGTGGCTAGAGGGTAAATTTGTTATAAAGATCAAAGGGGATTAAAATTCAGAGTTTTAGTATTAATGACGATTACTAAGGATGAATTAACGTACGGTCGGAAGATTCAGTCGTTAGATTTATTAAACGAACACTATTCGTTAAAATTGCTTTCGAATGAAAACCGGTGAGCTTAGAAAATGTACCAGAGTCAAAAATCAACCTGTATAATGAAAAGCCTGTTATCTACAGACCATACAAAGTGTCTTACGCAAGCTGTATAGTGAAAAAGAAAACGGGGGGAAATGCGTTTGTGCGTGATTATTAAATACACTTAATTCAAAGACCTTACAGATTATAATCTATTACGCTGAGTGAACATCTAGAGAGACTTAGAGATTGTAATTATTTTTAAATAATTTTACCAGCCTTGATGTCGCAGCAGGATATCATCAAATACCAGTATATAGTGATTCAATCCAAAAAACGACCTTCTTCACTTCTGATGGGCATTATGAGTATTTACGTATGCCCTTTGGTTTGGTAAATCCAAGTATTTTAAAGAACCGCCAACAAGTTGTTAGGTCTATTACGATTTTCGCAGACACATGGTGTATTGTAGCCCCCCGCACCAGACTTGACCAATGCATTTCTGGTGGCATTTGGAATTAAAAAAAACTGAATAAAGTATTATTATTAGAGAAAGTCAACAATTTTTGGGAATTTTGATCGACGTTTTTAGAAAAGTACATATAAAATTATAAACGTGTTTGTGGTGATATCATTAATAACTGTATGTGCCAACTTTGAAATTAGAGGGTCAGACAAAATAATTTGTCAATAAAGCACGAGTTTGTTTATGCTGCATAATAGTAATAACGGAGACTTGAACTTGAAATAAATTCAAGATCTAATAACAGCTTTAAAATAAATCTGATTTATAACAGAATATCCGAATAGCTTATCTGATTTTTACAGAGAACATCTTATCTCCCAATATGGTAAGTTAATTAGGTTTATAAAACCATTCGGATTTATAAGAAAATTACGTTACGAATTTTAATTTCTGTAATAAGTACGACGCGAGCAACCCCTGGATTTACGTCGCCTTGTTTTGATTACATTAATTATGTAAACATTTTAATAACTAGAACTCTATGTTTATAATGTGCAGAGAATTTTACGTCGTTGATATCATCATTTACAAAGACTTGAACTACACCAATATTTATTTCCGTAATTATCGGCGTTCTCGGAGTTATCATCTGACTGACCGCTTAAAATTGTATACTAAACAAAACAGGATAAGGTTGCAGGTTGTGGAATCAGCAACGTAAACATAACAAAAAATAAAACGTCTTGTTTTGAAGAACATAACAAACCCTACTGTATGTGTTAAAAACATTATACCCTTCTTTGCATTTTTTTAAAACTGCGCTTCTGAGAAAAATCGTTACAGAGATGTTTTGTTTGTCTTATCGATGGCTAACTATTTGCCACTTTAAGAGGTATCCTGTATATGAATGTCATTTAATACCTAGCATTAAGACCGGACTTGAAGCATTGAAAAACGCGTTAGAGGCTTTTAAGAGTGCCAACTTAACGCTTAAAAAAGTGCGTTAGCTTCAAGAGTAAGGTCAACTGGTTAATGAAGTACGCCAAGAGAAAGACTCGGAAAGACATTAAGCCAAGACTCGGAAAAATCAAGGCTATAGAGCAGTTGCTTTGACCACAAAATGTGGTCCATGTTTCAAATGTGGTCATTCAGTCCATGAAGAGTTTGTAGGACTAAACGCTGGTAAATATATAGCAAAGAACATTTGTCAAAATGTTTGTTACATTTGTTGTAATTTATAAAAACCGAAATAGCTTTAACAAATATTCCTTATTTGAACACAGATAGCTGTTGTCAGTTGATCAAATTTGGCCGCGTACATAGGTAAATACCACTACTACTACATCTACACAGATTTGATTGAGTCTATGTTGTGTCCTATGGTCAGGATATGGCCCAAGGGACGAAAGTCGCTCGATGAACATTATCAGAAGATCAGATCAGATCTATGGTCAGGTTGGAAATTGAGTTAGATTAGAAATTACCAAGATGTTAGGTTATGGTACATGTTTGAAATTAAGTTAGGTGAATGGTTGGGTTAGAGGTTATGTTAAAGTGGGGGGTAGGTATGGATAAAGGTTAGGTTAAATTAGGCTAGACGTTAGAATATAGACCAGATCTCAAATTACATAAAAGTAGGTTAGATAAGGGGCGCAGATAGGTTAGAAATTGTCTTAAAGAATAGATTTTGTTTGCGATCAGGCTAGGTTAAATAATGCTTTGGAGTAGTCAACAGGCTTGCTTATATTAAATATAAAAATAAGGTTAACTTAAAACATATGTTAAATTGGAGAACAGGTGAAGTTGCGTTAAGGTCAGCTAAGAAGTTAAACTGTAGATTAGGTTGCATCTAGCTTAGGGGTTAGATTATAGAACAGGTTAGATATTATGTTAAAATTAGATTAGATTTTCAATTAGATGATTAACTTGCGTTAGAGCTTAAGTTAGATACTAGGTTAGCTTAGTAACAGTTAGATTAGATAAAAATGGAGGTTAGATGGGATTAGGTTACAAGTGAAGACATTACGTTAGAGATTAGCTTTTACGTTAGAGGATAGGTTAGATTAGCGGTTCGGAAAGAAGTTAGGTTAGAAGATAACTTAGAAGCCACTTTGGATTCGAGATTAAGCTAGATTGAAATATTAGGTTAAAGGTTAGACTACTTTCTCTTAAAGTTTAGGCTAAATCAGAGGTTATGTTCAGACAGATCGGATGTCAAGTTAGGTCATAGGTTGCGTTCGAGGTTACGTTAGGTGTTAGTTTAAACTAGATATATCTTGGTTTATCACATTTACGTATTTTGTTGCCAGCACTAAAGCCGTACTATTAAGTTTGCCTGGATGGCGTTGCAGTATCATAAACTGACAACAACTACTTGCATCTCAAATAAAAATTGGATTGTGCTTAAGCTGTGTGCTATTTATTGCACCCACGCATTTTGCTACCACTCCTGAAAGAGTACAATCAAATATATCCGCTTAATGAGTAGTGACGCAGTCTATTATGGCAGCTTGTATGTGCTTGGCCAGATTTCGCCTACTGACACCATTATTGAAGCTGTATTCTACATACCTATAGTATCTCTTGAAAGTATACATCACCTGTTGCACAGACATATCACACATATGCACGTTTTCCAATCTGTTGTAAACGTTTTGTAATGTTTACTTTTAAGGTATACTTGTAAGTATACATAACCTTATAAGCTTACTTTACTTAGTAAATTGTAGCTAGAGAATCGTGGATAACATCCCGCAAACAAAAGATTAAAAAAAGTATAAATATAAAATATGCTTAAAATAACAGTGGTATTAAAAATATGTAAAGTGTGACAGACAGAGCATCATAAACATGAAAGCCCGCTATTGTTGATAAGCATTTTTGTAAATATTTTTATTTTGTCTAATATGGTTGACGGTTATGTTTTGAGATCTTGTAGAGGTCATAATTTTGCCGCTTAGTGCGCTTGGTTCTCTATAGGTGTCGCATTTAATTTTCTCAATATGATACTAATGTTATTCAGGATTTACATATAAAGTCCGGATGGTGCGTGCAATTCACAAGCGATTAGGTCCGGCTGATGAGAGTCAGTAAACTCGAAACAGTCTGTCGCGGAGTATTGTTTGTAAATTACACACGTTTCATCACTTTTGCATCTAATGTTATACTTTACATATTTTTAAAAGGTTAAAGACTGTGCTGATGGATCAGAAAATTTCAATGTGGGAAACAACTATTTATTCTGAAAATCTTTCATGAATTTGGAAATGTTCTGAATTTGGAAATTGCTTAAACCAGGGCAAAAGTTCCGTAGGTGGCAAATTTGCGAAGAAAATAGGACGTGGGTTTATTATTGAGATCCTCCTACAAAACAAAGATTATCCATCTCCGAAAAGAATAAAGGTATAAAGGAAGAAATACTCGTGATCGTGTATTTTAGAAGGCTCTAATACTGTTATGGAAGAAGGATATGATGAAACAGTTGAAAATTTAAAAACCTTATAGAAGAAAGAAGGCTTGATAGCCATGCTGAAAAGAATTTGCTCCTTTAAAAATAGCAGCAAGCTCGAAAACTGCGACTATTATTTATTATTAATGACTTAAGGCATCCACCACACGACGTGATTTGGCATCCAGCGGTTTGCATTCATTTTCCAATTTGGAAGAAGCTGTTGACTAGTAACTTGTAATGTTATGAGAAATTTTTTACTATACACGAAAGCATGCTATTTTCTCACTGTTTATATGAAAATTTTACTTTTTTATCTCTAAGAGTAATAATTGCGTGTTGTTATGGAAACGATTAGACAATTAATAGTTTGCATACAGACATTTTCGTTTAGTTCGTTTTGATTATGACTAATCTAACTGTTCTATATTTATTATAAGGTAGAAAAAACCCCGTTTGCGACTCGGGATGAAGTCCGTTTTTTTTTTCGTTCATGCGATTGCTCACTCGCCACTACGCGGCTGGTAGACAAATTTTCACCGTACCAAAATTTTTTGATAAAAATATACTACTTTTGAAGTATTGTCTGCAAAAAGTTAATGGGTTCCATGTTGAAAAATAAAATTGGACTTTGCTTCCAAGTCTTTTCTTTCGTGTCCAGGTCGTAAATAATAATTCACATAACTAATAATAATTGTTCACTCTTACCTTTGTTAAGAATGCATCCACATCTTCTATTTCATAACCAAACTGTTGCATGCTCTTCTCGTTTTTTTCGTACTTAATCACATCCCTAGTGCTTTTCCTACGATGCCTATGCTTTTCTCTAGTTTTCTCAGGAAACAATGTTGGTTCACTTTTTGTCCTAACTGGAACGTTCTGTGTTTTAACTATTTGGCACTTTAAATCATTAACTTTATTATTTTTTAAATTATTATTGTTATTATTATTATTATTTATGTTACATTGATTTGTACTGATATTATTTAAATTATTAAGTGTTGCTATTCGTCCGAAACTCCGGGGAGTATTGTTATTCGCCGGTTCTGAATTCTGTTTGGTTTGTTCTACATTTTTTCGTCTAGTTTTATATTGGAATTTAATAGGTTGTTCTGGATTCGGCGTGTGGGTGGTCTGATGGCTTCGCAAAATCCAAGATATTGGTAACTTTGATTTGTTTGTCCTGCCACCCAGGTGGGATGGCTTCTGACCCATGTCATTTGTGAATTATGCATTCAACCCTCTCGCACGGTGTTTCCATTCTTCTGTTTGTTAACTTTTGCATTATTCTGCAGAATAAAGAAAAAGAAATAGATAAATATCTTTTAGTTACTTCTTGGTAAAAGAAGTATATATTTTTCTATAACGATCGTTACATGTATTGATTAATGTCGTTGATGACTGATTTATATCTATCTTAATTACTTCTTCACCAAGAACAAAAAACTGTAAATAGTATTTGAAATACTTTAAGATATGCTATTTCTAACATTCTTTTGTTAGAATTATTCATTAACATTATTGGATCTCCCTAAGAGGCTATGGGTTTATTATTCAATGTTACCGAGATATGTATGTGCAAAAATGGATACGCTTTTATTTATTTACTTGCACTTTTTTTAAAGAATGTGTAGAGTCAAGACAACAAAAAAATAACTACCTCTTTATTGTAAACTGATTAGCAAGTACAAATTATGAAGGTTTGTAGAAAAAAAGTCGTTTGATGCATTCCATGTCCTCAGATATATATAAAATGCATCCATAGATGGAAGAAAGGATACTTTAATGCATCGATTGTGAACGGTCTATCATCTAATGAGTAGAATAATAATTACTAAACTACGCAAGCACGTTGTTAACACTATAAATGAATAAAAGTTAAAGGATGTGTTACTTTGAAATTGATTACGTTTTAAAGATAGACAAATATCTGATTCCATTCTTTGCACACAATGTGGTAATAAAATGTTTTCTGCTCTTATCAGTTTAGGCATCAGGTATAGTAGGTATAGGTTTCTTGTAATCTCCCAATCCTGATCAGGGGTGTATGAACATAATAATTAAAGACAAGTTTAACTAAAGATTATTAGAAAATAAAACCAAATCCAATACCTTACTTTCATGGACCACTGTAGCAAGGGGTTTACAGGTTAACCCCTCGTTGACGAATACTAATAAGAATAATTATTTTAGATGTACTGGCAACCGCATCGGTTGCGCTTACAAGAAACTTTTCTCAGTCCATGTTATTGCGACTTTCTTGTAGGGTATAAAAAAGATATCGTTTTCACTATTAATAATTAAATATCTCATAGGCATTTCCACAAAACGTGTGTGTGTGTTTGTGTGTACAAATTAAAGAAGATACCTCGATCAGTGACGCCCAGAAATTTTCGTTGAGGGGGAGCTTATGAAATAAATAATCATATAAATAGGCAGCTATTATTATTATATATAGATATATATTAGATTCAGGGGCGGATTAATAGTACATTCGACCCTACTATCCATTTTTTTCTAGAGTCCTCTGACTTTGAAAGCGTATTTCTCGGGAACTACTGAACCGAATTAAATATTTTAAAAACAAGCAAATAGTAAATTTATTTCTACATGTAATAGTAAAATATCATATTTCTAACTGGTAAATTTTTATTTTTATCGGACGATACATTATAAAAAGTACCCATTTTTAGGGAGAATTTCATAGAGAGTGAGTTAAATATTTTTTTTTCTCAGAAAGTATATCTCATATATCTATGAGATTTTTGTAGGGGTTAGAAAGAAACCTTGCGGTTGTTATCCTATTAATTTTTGGACAAAAAAGTGTTTTATTTAAGATATATATGAAAAAATACCGAACTATGCGTTCTTGTTTATTAATGGAGATAGCGCCAAACTTTTTTCGCTAAATTAACACTTTTCATATGTAGACATTATTTTCTTTAAAGAAATGTTCCGAATTTTAACAATGAAAGTGCAATAACAAAAAACCCGTTTTTGTCGAATCGCTTACAATCAAAAATCGTTTTTTTGTTTCCACGTTTTTATTATTAAAATTAGGAACATTTTTTTGAAAACAATAATGTCTACACATGAAGAGTGTTGATTTAGCGAAAAAGATTTGACGCTATCTCTATTAATAAACATGAACGCATAGTTAGCTATTTTTTCACATAAATCTTAAATAAAACGCTTTTTTGTCTCAAAATTAATAGCATAAGAACCGCAAGGTTTCTTTCTAACCCATACAAAAATCTCATAGCTATATGACATATACTTTCTGAGAAAAGAATTAGTGAACTTGCTTTCAATGAAATTGTCCCTAAAAATGGGTACCTTTTATTACATATCGTCCGATAAAAACAAAAGTATACTAGTTAGAAATATAATTCTTTACTGTAGTATGTAGAAATGAATTTACTATTTGCTCGTTTTTAAAATATTTAATTCGGTTCAGTAGTTCCCGAGCAATACGCTTTCAAAGTCAGAGGACTCTAGAAAAAAATGGATAGTAGACTAATGTTAACTTGGGGCCCACATTCAGCATCAAATCATAATACGTAGAATATTTTGTCGAATTGTGAAAAAAGTCAGTCATGTCTGCTAATCTTAAGTTTATTAAAAACACCTAATAGTTATTTACGTGCCAAGCTTTGTAAATTAATCTTTACGGACGAGCTGGAAAGTTTGTGGGGCGAACGATGAAGGAGCGAGCCTCCATAATCCAGTGAGCCTAGTAAAGATTAGTTGCAGAGCATGCCACATACAAAGTTTAATTTCCATCTTCACCAGCGTTTTTTAATTAATTTATTGTAGATTCTGTATAAAAAGATATTGTGTAATCAAAGGCAGCCAATTTATAGCTATGGAGTGATTTTAACAAATTAGTTTCCTGTTGCTAACCGTTGTAGAACTTTACAAGTCTCTTTTAGGAACCCATAAAGCTTTACAGGACTGTAGCTGTAACTACTCACTTACTTGGTTACCATAAATGCCTTTAAAGTATCATTTACGTAGAAATTGAAAATAATTACATTAAACGACTATACTATATGACATTAAACTATTTTAGGTGCCCGGGATTGAATTCGGAGAGGCGTCCGCAACTAAAAGAGCCCCGAATGTTTAGGGCTCCTAGGCTACAGACTATTCTGCCTAATGGATAATCCGCCCCTGATTATATTGCATTTATAAACGAGTACATATCTACTTGTACTTGCACCTTTGATGGAGTTTTTTTTGCTCATGCTATATTATCATATATGTATATTGTATACACATTGTGACATTGTAATAAACGAATTTATAAAACAAATTTAAGACATCTTGTTCCTTGTCGTTGCAAAACTGAAATGACATCAGGATCTACAAAAATTTCTTGATGATTTTTTAATGCATTAAACTTAATTATTAATTCAAATACATTTCATACACTGATATTAAATACCGTGTTAGAAGTAAAATATCAAATGTAAGTTGGGTTGAAAATTTATGGGGGGAGCTTAAGCCCCTTAGCCCCCCCCGTGAGTGCGAGCCTGACCTCGATACAGCAGTTTCAATTATTTGCTATCATCAGTCGTGGATAATCTTCTCCAATTTGTACACACCATCCAGGGCTTTATATATACCCTAAATTTACATTAATACGAAGAACTATTAATGCTGACATCTGTGAATAACCACGCGCACAAAACGACTAAAAATGTGGTTTTCACAGTGTCTATCCTGGCTAGTATCATATTACTATAAATATTTAATTTATAGTTTATTATTATATCGTTTTCAAATTTTAATTTCAAATATTGCCGATATTTTAACAAACTTATACTTTTGTTTTAATTTTTTGATAATTTCTATAATATTATAAATAAATTTTTATAAAAGGGGTTGTATATTCCTATGGTTAAGTTATTAGTTTTGAAATGGGCTATATTCATATCTTCTATGTGTCATTAGTTGAAAGAGGAAACTTCTTCTGCCCATATTTTAAGAATTCTTCTCTAAAGTAGGACTCGAATTTAGGTAGGCGAGGTATTCATTTTGTACAATAGTTTTGGTAGTAATAATATGTGTTTTCTTATTTTAGTTATCGTTTCCCATGAAAAACAAAATAATTCCTTTATTCTTTGATTTCGGAGAAAGGCTACTAATCTTGGGTAAGCGTTAACAAATTGGGTAATATTGTGTGGTTACAAATTGACTTTTATCTTTTTCCTTTTCTTTGGATTTTTCATTCAAATGATTTTTCGTTTGAACATTCAAGATAATCATACTAGGTATGTCAAAATATATCAAAAAATATTTGTTAAATGGTAAATTATTAAAGTTACTCTATTATTTTTGATCTACCATAAGTACATGTATTTCAGGTGCTTTTTTGAACACTTTAAAGCAATCTGTTTCAAATCCTTTGCCTTGGAATCTCTCTTTCTATTTTAATTTTTTTTAAATAAATATATATTTATGTTTATTAATTTGTACAAGTATTTTCAAAAATATTTGTCATATTGTTAGATGTTAATAAAAGTACGGCCGATTGAAGTGTTTTATTTATTTTACCGTCAGCTTAACCATACAAGTATATCATGAATTTCATTGCATGTCTTATCACTCAGACCTTGACCCATTAATCTATTATTCAAATTGAGTTACCGATTTTAAAATGTATGCGATTGTAACTGCATCTATAAAAGGTTATAATAGTAGTCATCCGAGGATTTCGTCAAATTTTTGGCGTCCGAGCAGGGACATGAAAGAATGTAAGTACGGGATATGAAAGAAGTCTCCACAATTCGTGCGAAGATCCACTTACCAGCGGCGGATTTAACACTTAAGGGGCCTGCAGCGTTAAAAATTCTTTGAGGCCCCTTATACAATTTACAGTTAACAGAATTTATATACCTTTTATTATTTTATTAAATTAAGTAAGTACATATAATTATTAATATAAATACATTTAATTAATATGTAAACTTACCAATATTTTGAAATTAATATATGAATGTAATCGTCAAAGTTAGTTTATGAGAAGTTGCCTCACTACCCTACACAACGCATGTTAAACGCGGGCACGGAAAAGACTAGTGGAAGGGGAACAGCGAGACGGTTACGTGACGTCATTGGTGGACCTTTACTGCCGAATATGTATGCATA
This sequence comes from Agrypnus murinus, assembly GCA_929113105.1. Classification (NCBI taxonomy): domain Eukaryota; kingdom Metazoa; phylum Arthropoda; class Insecta; order Coleoptera; family Elateridae; genus Agrypnus; species Agrypnus murinus. Next base: position 21,308,338 of record OV816030.1, on the reverse strand, counting down.
TCCTGCATTAGTTGTATTAAAACGGCAATACTTTTTTCTGATTGAACTTTTTTGTGCCTTAGTACTTTCAGGTAAGTACTAAATAAAAATATAGCTGAATTTCACATTAGTAATTGTTTTAAAAGATAAAAATAGTGTTACTTATGTTAAAGTGACAATGATAGATAAAAATACATAAGAAATCAATAATAAATAAATAAAAATCTTATTAGAGAAAGGAATGATTAACAGCATTTAAATTACAAAACATACTAAGTAAAAAGCAGTAAAAATGAATTGAATCTAAATTATTTATATTGTTAGGTCGCTGATAAGAATAAATTACTTTCCGGTTAGCAGATAACATTATTTTATAATTTTGCTCTTTATTTTATTTACTTAAAGTTTGGTAAATTTTGTTATTTATAATAAACTTATTTTGTATTGAAAAATCCGTTTTCTAAATTACTAATTATACTTAGTGAGAATTCATTTTTGATTAGTAAGAACTAAATACGAAATAAAATTACTGTTTTACTTATGATGGTATAGATGCTTTATTGAAAATATTGTATATCATCAAATTATTATAAGGTACCTTATAAGTATGTACCTAATAACAAACATGTATAACCACTGATGGTTATACATGTTCCCACTGACATCAGGCTTCAAGTGCTCTAAATCGTTCGTGAGACAACCTCTCATAAACTAACTTTGTGTAATCGTATCATTTTAATCTTTTGTTATAACTGACAAATTCGTTAATTGACATTATACCTACTAATAAATATTAATAGTATATTGTGTTACGAGTGCAGAAAAATACCAATTTCTTACGTGTAAAGAAGTGGCATGAGACGAAGTCGAATTCCACAATCACACGAAGGTGAAATTGGCGTTTTTGCACGTGTTACACGCTGTACTTTACCTACGACCACAAACAAGTAGTAAAACACCAAAAGCTAGTAAAAATACTTAACCTAGAATATGATTTGTGATTAAGATGTGCTGGATTGTCAAAAGTGGACAATGCTCACATTTTATGGGAAACAGGTGTTAGTTGAAAAATTAAGAAATGCGTATAACTCAATGTAATAATCATTTATAAAATTAATACTGAAATTTGGACAATTATTTAAGTTAATAACAGTATTTTTGTTGGTGTCTTTAATTTCTCTTAAATGTCATAACCACATTTTTAAATGTATTTTGGACATCGTGTTGTCCCGCCGCTGCTTTTTTTGTTAATATTCCCAAAACATTTTTAGATTTCCATGTAATGACCAGTTATTCTGAATTTATAGATTAAAGCCATTAGACGCGACCGATGTGAACCGCCGAGATACTAGGGCGGCCGGGAGTCGCTCTCTGTTTGTACGCACTTTACGTTTCAGGATATACGGAATTAGCAAATTATAAATGCTCTCATTGTTTTTATTGTAATTTAGCAATAATAATGAATAATATTAATAGATATTAACAATTATATAATAACATTAAAATTAATCAATTTTACTTTAATTTAGTAACAATTTTATAATAACTTTATATAGTAGTAATAACTTTATATGCTGGTAGTCGACACAGTAATTTAGAGATAGAGATGTCTCTGAGAAAGCGGAAGGTTCATGGTTCGATTTCCTGCCGGGGTGATAATTTTTTCTATAATCTCCGTACAGTTTAGAGATTGTGAGTGAGGAGTCATTTTCATGGTTACTAGACTGTGTGAAATGTGTAATTCTCTATAGTGTCGTAGATCCATACAATTATTTCATAATCAGTTCTTCTATAATGCAACTTTTCTGCTAATAATATTTTCAAAACTAAATTTTGCGTAATGCCATTTTCAATAAACACTGTTGATAAATTTTTTAAATCACTTTGTCCAAGATTATTTCTTAAATATTTTTTTACACGTTTAAGAATGGAGAAAGATCGTTCTCCAATTGCATTACATATCGCTAAAAATGTTTTTAAAATTGTTTCGACATTGGCAAATGACATTAAGGAATTTCACCCATTCGAAAGCGTGGTACAGTTCCCCTTCTCTGAATTCAAGTTAGGCGACCACGCAGATTTTGCTAGAAGTCATTGAAGGCATTGTCTGCTGCTAAACAGTATACCTATTCCGTTACAAAACTTTACCTATCGTTCTAAATTCTTGCTTTGTTGCACGAAACTCTATTGCGTCGACGTGTACACCTTTCTTACCCGCCTGTACACGATATGAACTGTTTCATGTTTCACTCTTTGCGACAAAGTGAGTTCCTTGCCAATCATTTTTGTTTGTCGCGTGTCCACTGCGGTCCTGAGCAGGGGTCCTTTGCGGGGCCTTCTGACTTGTGGGGCCTGAAGCGACTGCTTCTAACGCTTGTGCCTAAATCCGCCACTGCCACTTACATTCGGCCGTCTCCAGGTACCGACAAATGGTCGACAGCTCCCTTTTTACTACAAGAGCACAATTCGCTGTAATACATTTAGGTTACGTTTTCTATTTTGGGCCGGGCCATTTTCTTTACAAATAGCTCTACTCTCTTTGGTAGATTCCCGATATTCTTGTTTTATAATTTTTTTCTTTGGCTTGGATGGTTGCATGAGGAAGTCTTTGGTAGGTTCCAGTAGGTTTGTAGTCTTCTGGTGTCTTGACAGCGGGTTGTCTTTGATAGTCATTTACTGATTGCGGGAGATACGTGACAACCCGGCCTCTTGAAGGGTGAATCCCAAGTTAAGCTTTCTATCTTTCTTACGGAGTTTTGTCTCCACGTCAGTTGGGTAGATGCTATGGCATATTCTTGATGTATAGTTTGTCGTTCTAAGGTCTAACTGTAAAAGCTTTTGTTGATTAGCTTGTGATCCAAGTCTGTATGGGCTAGAATCCCACTTTGAACTTTCTATCTTCTTTCTGGAGCGCGCTCTCTATGTTACTTATAGTGCTATAGCCTACTGGATTTTGTTTCGCCCGGGGATTCCGATTGTTGTTAAGAGCACGTTGGCATTTTTTCTTGTTCCTTGTATAAAAGCTGGGAGATTTTTCTTCTTGTGGTTGTAGTGCGAGTTTTAAGATGTTTCGGAAGCGAAACTCTGTTCATGTACGTCACAGTATATGAACGCGTACATCAGTTATGGCGGTGGGCCAGCTGGTTGGATGAAGACATTTTATTATCATCTTCATTAGGTCAAGGGCAGCCTACAGCCACGGATAGGCATGAGTCCTCCAACTCCTTCCTACAGCTAGGGCTCTTGGGGTTGGGATTTCCGGAGATTTTCACAAGATCTTTGTGCTCAGGTGGGACCTTGAATCTTTCGTTGTTATACAATGTTTTTAACAGTCTGTTGTGTAAAAGGGCTATTTTGAACAGATTTTGTTCGTATAACGTCGTAGGAATTCAGGGAACGAAGACGCGCGGAAGACTTTCTTTTCATAGTGTTGTATTAATGCTGCCATAGGGACTTTTGATGTCTTTCCTTTATTTGACGGATCGATTAGGAATTTTTGGTTTGATATTTTCTGCATTATCCTAAGCTAGTACTACGAATTATTAGGAAATAATTGCAGTAGCTTTTAACAAATTTCGCCTTTTGAGAAGTAGAGGGGGATGTAACAGATAGTTATTGAAGTATATGTATTTAAGACAAGTATTTAAATATTTTTTAATTCAAGCCCTTTTTACCTTAGAACTCATTCTTTTATGTCGATTTTTTACAAAAATCAATATATGCCAAATATTTTATTAGATGAAGTATACTTATTTTATCTTTTGCTTAACCATAACAGTGTGTCGTGATTCCATTACAGGTTTTATTATTCAGACCTTGACCCATTAATCTATCAGTATCAAACAAATTGGGTTACGGATTTTAAAATTTGTGCGACTTGAGGCTGCATTTATAAACGGTGGTATTCCACCAGCTCATGAGGAACTCGGTTTAAATATAAGGTTGTTAGTTTTTTTATTATAACATTATCAAAAGGGTTTATCATAACAGAGCATTTGTATTTTAATGTCGTTAGTTGTCCAGTATTTTTGTTGTGCAATGTGTAACTGACTGGATTTGAAAATAATATTGGTGTATTCTGTTTATAGCTGATTTTTCCATTTTTATCTATTTTATTATATACGTGATCAGTTTAACAAATATGGTAACTATTATCAGGTGATATATCTCGCGCTGAAAAAGGGCATTTTATTTCCACGACTCCGTCAATGCCGATGAGCTCATCAGGTGCTACACAGAAATGGGTTTTCCTTGTCTATAAATAAACTGCAACGTTCAATTTCTACGTTCAGGGCATCTTCGATAGTTCGTGCTGTCTATCCCACATAATTGCCAGATTATTTAAAGTGTGGTTGTTATATTTACAATATTCTATTTTTTTTGTAACTAGTATACGGTAACATAGTTATTACAAATGGTTTCAAAACAAACCAAGTTATTCTTTTTTGATTTTCATCAACTGCTGGATTTTTTAAACTTATATGTTTTTCACTTTTCTTCAAGATATTACCCAGCCAGCACACTGACGTCATAATGTCGCCGTTTCTTCGGCAATAACTTCGGCAAATTGTCGTAAAACTGACAGCATTATGTCACAGCTCAAAGACGTCAACATCAGACGTCATTAAAACGTCCTACACTAGGACTAAGACAGGAATTATAAATAAATAATTGAATATTGGAAATAACATTTATTATATACTACATTCAAAACATCTCTATACTGTGACCATCTGCTTAATATGACCAGTATTCCTTGGCCCCTGCTAAAATAATATCGTTTTAATGAAACTTGTACGTATTGTATTGTACGTCCAAAAGACGTCGTTTTGAAGACGTCCATGTACGTCCCATTATATGACGTCTTATGGACATCATTTATTAGTCATATGACGTCATCCACCAATAATTACTTAAAAATAACGTCATTATAACCTCAGTGTGCTGGCTGGGTAGGCTCTATATTATATAGTTGATACCGTAATAGGTGTCATTGTATTTGAAGAAAGTGCAGTTTTCTCTTTGATTCGTGGTTCACTGGTTTCTTTTTTCTCGAGTGAAACTAATTTTTCTTGTCGCTTTTTTAACATTTGAAGAAAACACTAAAGGGTTTCACAACACCACTAATTTTTTTAGCTGTACCATACAAAGAATTGAAATTCCGACAATATGAGCGTTTACCCAAAGTTTCATCTGGTCGTGGCTCTAGTTTAGTAGAACATTGCTTATATTGTTTCTGTTTATTGGCGTAGACAACTGCTCCATATGTCTTTTCTGAAGCATAACAGAACCTACGAAGTTCCATAATGGTGTGTTTGCTATGCTTGACCCATCTTTGTAATCCATCTTGCCATGTCTTCCTTAGACATATTCTGGGAGTGTGAAAATGTGATTCCACCATTGTGTATAGTTGTTGTGCATTTTTTGTGAAATGGATGAACCAGGAATTCGACTGGCAGAAGAAATATACACGTGAAGCGTGAGCGTAATAAGGCTTGGATCTTCCATGATGATGCATGCGAATTCTCTCTCAATACGAGTTTACTTCTTCTCTTATCTTGTATTTCTGGAGTCCCAGGGTTTAAGCTGCTTCTTAATACTGCTATTAACTAGACTTATGAGCCTTGATCGACGAGGATGCTTATTAATTATATGAACCCAGATACTGACTTGACTCGGGTCAGGCGGCAGAAAGCACCGTTGCGTATTGCTTGCACCCTTCTACATCTTGACAGATTTTTGTTGCATCGCCTGTAGATCCAGAAATTTCCCCATTCATTTGTTCAGTAGCAGTCTTTTGTTCTAAGTCGACTCTATGCTGCAATACTGAAGTTCCCCTCGTTGTGAATTGTTAGATATTGCATTTTCTCGATGTCGGTTTGTATTTTAGTGAATCATTTTGCAGAACATGTCTTGGAATGTAGACCAGTTCTCATAACCACCATCAAGAAATGTACAACGTGCTTGGATAAAAAGATGTTTGAACGTTGATCTGCTCTGACACTGCACAGCCTCTGAACAGTCTAGAACAAAGTAACTTGCTTAAAAGTCAAACTCAGGGACCATTATTTATTTCATGTATTAGATTGTAGCTATCTTCCAATTCATTATATAACATTAATGTCTGGATAGCGTTCGTCGATTATGAAAAGGCGTTCGACTCAGTTGAGACACGGTCAATTTTAAACGCTTTGAGTAACTGTAGGATAGATAATAGGTACGGGGTACTTATTCGAAGAATCTACAGTAGGGCAACGTCCCAGGTAGTCCTCAGATAGAGTACTAACAAAATCCCGATCAGACACGGCGTGAGACAGGGAAACACAATGTCACCAAAACTGTTTACACTGGCTTTAGAAGATATATTCAAGGAACTTAACTTGGAAAACAAAGGAATAGAAATAAACGGCGAATACCTAAATCACCTACGTTTTGCGATTATATTGTACTAATAACATCTAGCGAAGAAGACCTAAAAGAAATGTCAACAGAACTAAAAAGCTAATCCAAAGAGGTCGAACTAAAAATGAATATTTCAAAAACGGAATATATGACCAATGAAGTAGCAAATAATTATAACAATATCCTAGAAATAGACAGCGACCTCATTGAATGGACAGACTCATATATATATATATATAATATATATTTAGGTCAAAAACTAACAATTTCAAAAGATAATCTTAAAGCAGACCTGGCAAGGAGAATATCATTGGCATGGTCGGCATCCGTAAACTTCGCAATATCCTAACATCGAACGCACCCAACACCTTGAAAGCACGTCTGTTTGATCAATACATACTTCCTGTACTTACATACGAACTAGAGACTTGGGCAATAAATAAAGAAATTATTCACAAGTTACAAGTTACCCAGAGGGCTATGCAGAGACGAATGTTAGGCTTGAGTCTCCGAGATCACATACGCAATGAAGAAATACGTAGAAGATATAAGATAACGTGGTTGGAAGAATCTGCAAACTGAAGTGGAGCGGGACTGGTCACATTGCTAGAATGACTGACAATCGATGGACTCGCCAAATCATACAGTGGCGGCCACGCAACAACAAGAGAAGCCGAGGACGTCCGCAAACAAGATGGGCCGACGACATAAGTCTAGTCGGCACCAACTGGGAACAACAAGCTCAAGATAGAGAAAAATAGAAAAGGCATAAATAAGCATATGTACAAAGGTGGACACAAAACTAGGGGGGGAGACAAAATCCGACTATGAATTGCTGAAAATGATGATGATGATCTTCCAATTATTCAGTCTTATCTTAGATTAAGATAATTCGCAGCTACTGCTTCTTTAGACGTTGTTGTTGATAAATGTTATTCTGGGGGGTACCCTCCGATATGTTAGTTATGACATCTCGTAGGTAGCCTTTTCATTCTTGGTATTTTCTTTGTATTTGTTGTTAGTATGCTGTGGTGAAGTCTTGATATTCTGGAGGATTGAGAGTTTCCATAGTGCCGTGATTCCTTCGGTCTTCTCATAATGTATCAAGAGCAAATTGGCGGTTCCGTTTTCCTTGATACGGAATCTTTCTTGGTGTTCTCAAGAATCATTTTGAATAATCTACGTCGTAATTGTTCTTGCTCCAGAATAAGGGCGTTGTAATGTTTTGAATGGCCGACATCTTGATGTTGTAGGATTTCTGAAACTTTTGCTTAGCATGGGCTGTTGGGTCTTGATGCCTTCGCTAGAGAGAACTAGAGAAACCTCATCAGGACATGACGGTCAAAATCATTGAAGGATTTCCCTATATACAACATTTGATGTGTGATTACAATCCTTTGGATTTTCATAAGTGATTATTTAAATAAACGCAACCAAACATAACCAGTTGAAAATTTTAAGCCTATAGCACTCCTCTCTCTGGCTTACCCCTCCCTTCCGGTTTATTCTACATAAATGCATACATCCGGAAATTCTACCTTACGAAATGATAAGAATAAAATCAAAAATCGATCTTGTTTAAAACATTCTCGAAAACGTCTATTAGTACATATTTCAAAAACATGACATAAACATAGTGTTGGCAATTTCCTGCCTTTTGTACAAACAATATGAAACTACTCTGAATAAGCAATTGATTGCCATCAGCTATTATTTGTATAATTCGTCTGTTCATAATTTTCAACTATGCGGACTTTATCTACGCTTATTAATGATGAAAGTGGACTGCAGACGGCTGCATCACCCTTTATATTTATAAGCGAAGAGTACTTACGAAACTGACCACCGTGGAAGGTGAGAGGGCGCTCCTAGTGAATGTCCGATTCGCCCGTCTCAAATTAAACATTTTAGAGTTTTTCAAATTAAAAATATAAACATTAAAAATATATAAAAATTAAGTAGTGTTAACTAATCTACAGAGCGAAAGCTTTAGTTTAAAAAAAGAACTGCGTAAATCGGCCTGGTGGATCTCTCAAACGAACTGGAACAAAAATAAGCCTTGTGTTTTAAATATATAGATAATATAAAACACGTTGCCAATCAAATTAATCCTATTATTTCTTAATTTTATTAAAACTGTGTGCCCATATAAATTTTTAATAATAGGCAGAAATGATTTTTATTCAATATCGGTACTGTTAAATTAATGCACAGGCGACGAGTAATTAACGTAATAATACAAAACCTGATGTAAAATAATATTTACCTAAATAGTATTTACCTAAAGACATTGTTGTTACCGTTCGCATGGTCGACCGCTATGAGTACTCGTGAAACGATATTTGTAATTAAGCTACATTGGCCCGGGTCAGAAGTTGGGTGGGTGATTCCTATAGTGGTACGAAGCTCGCAACCGGTCGTGCTTAAAGTCGTCGGTCTCGGTTCAGTGTTATACTGGTAGTCATATGTCACGACGGTCTACGGCATGCATACAAAGACATCGTTTGTCATGAAAATAAAACATATTTTGATTACACAAATAAATTAATAATAATAATCGCATAGAACAAAAAAATGATCATAATGATCATTCTTTCATTTAGTTCAATTTTATTTTATTTCTGAATGCATTTTTTGAATATTGAATTTACTTGAAATATTTAACAGAATAATAATGAATTTAAGAGTCTATGTCCCAGCAAAAGTTTGAAAATAAAGACATTTTTATTTATTTATTTATTAAGCAATAATCGTTGTGAAGAAAATGAACAAGCCAGCGGTGCGATGTGTACTCCGGCGTCATAAAGCATCAACTATCACGAAATCATGTAGCGGTCAACGGGAATGTAAAACTGGAGTAAAAGGAGTAAAACTCGAGTTTTGGCAAACTGTACATATTTATGTCTATTAATTTCAAAATTGCAAATTTTATAATAAAGATTTAAACATTTAGCAGCTTTAATAAATATTTTATTGTTATAAAGAAACGAAAAATTACAGTAAACCAGCGGAAAAACTTTCTTAAAGGCAACTTAACAATTTTGGTACGTCTCTGGCTGTAATCTTAATAATAATAATAACGATAATAAAGGTGATCATGGGTTATAATCTCAATACTGCCTACACTGATGCTTATTTCCACCATTTCTCGAATGGCAACCCGCTTGTTCCACAAAACCATCCTTTTGTCGTGTATAATATTGTCCTCAGTAATGCTCACGGATGTCGTGTTTCTCGACCTTTCTTGAATGTCTTGCACCGTCGCGTTGGTACGCAGGTACGCTAATGATCTTGAGAGGCATCTATCCCCAAACTGATTATGTAAAAGAAATTAAATAAAACTATAAATTCATTCTCTTTAATTCGGGCAATTCGATAGATAATCCGATTGAAGCTAAAATTATGTCTGTCTGAATCCAGACAGACATAATTGTGTAGTGTAGTGTACTGTACTCTTTCTAATGACATCCACAATTGCATCTTGCAATTCTTCCAGTGTGTGCAATGGATATCGAAAAGCAAAAGGATTAATGTCGTTAAATCATTGTCCCTCAATCAGCACTCGTAAGTCGCCCAGAAAACAATTATTCTAAATCACGAATGTTCCACCACTTAACACACCACCTTTTAATACAAACTAAATTTGATTGTTTTTAATAATTATTTATGTGTTAACTCAAAATCGTGTAATTCACTGATGAGAGAGCCTAAAATTCAAGTTGCATAATTATGGCCTGTGTTTATCTTTTATCTTTAGAGTCCTGTTAAAGAACATAACCCTATAATCAGTCTTCCTCTGCGTTGAACGTTACATCTACCCTCCTCCTACATTTTTGTTGAAATTCCTATTAGTTTTAAGATCTTAAACGATGCTGTATAATTAATGGAGCCAACTGCTCATTTCAAGTCGATAAATGTTATATATGAAATAAATAAAGATTATTAAAGGTTTCACAGTTTTATTAAAATACAACCTGACAATATTGTTTCGACAGCTATGCTGTCATTATCAAAGGTAATATAATTATAAACAAACACATCGCTAAGGTAGATACAAAATAGGTAACTAGATAAAATAATAATAATAATCATAATTAAATATCTAATACTTACTTCCAGTAACGGAGAATTACTGAGCTCAAGTTGTTCATTCATTAAAGGTACCCTGAGTTTGTGTTTGTATATCTCAAAGGCTTCTAAAATGTCTAATTTGCGTTTGTTATTACAAAAAATGTAGGAATTTAATATTATTTTGAGGAGTCATTGTGTGATTTTGTTCTAAAAGGTGTTTGGCGTAATTCAATTTTTCAGGATGTTTATTTTTGTAATGACGTACGTGTTCTTTATATCTTATGTCAAAATTTCGAAGTGTTTGTCCAATATATACCGAACTACAAAAAGAACAATTTAAACGGTAAATGCCCGATTTCATGATATCATGTGTTCTGTCTTTAGCAGTAAATAAAAATGAAAAAGTGTTAGTGTTGGTTTTAAATGTTATTTTATAATTGTTGGTTTTTCTTAGTATATGTGCAATTTTTTCTGATATTTTGCCAAAATATGGTATAGATATGGTATAGGTATACGCCAAACACCTTTTAGAACAAAATCACACAATGACTCCTCAAAATAATATTAAATTCCTACATTTTTGTAATAACAAACGCAAATTAGACATTTTAGAAGCCTTTGAGATATACAAACACAAACTCAGGGTACCTTTAATGAATGAACAACTTGAGCTCAGTAATTCTCCGTTACTGGAAGTATTAGATATTTAGTTATGATTATTATTATTATTTTATCTAGTTACCTATTTTGTATCTACCTTAGCGACGTGTTTGTTTATAATTATATTACCTTTGATAATGACAGCATAGCTGTCGAAACAATATTGTCAGGTTGTATTTTAATAAAACTGTGAAACTTTTAATAATCTTTATTTATTTCATGATTATGGAGTTCCACAAAATAAGGCTGGAAACAATAAACAAGATTTTGTGGAACTCCATAATCATGAAATAAATAAAGATTATTAAAAGTTTCACAGTTTTATTAAAATATACCTGACAATATTGTTTCGACAGCTATGCTGTCATTATCAAAGGTAATATAATTATAAACAAACACGTCGCTAAGGTAGATACAAAATAGATAACTAGATAAAATAATAATAATAATAATAAAAATTAATAATAAAAATCATAATTAAACATCTAATACTTCCAGTAACGGAGAATTACTGAGCTCAAGTTGTTCATTCATTAAAGGTACCCTGAGTTTGTGTTTGTATATCTCAAAGGCTTCTAAAATGTCTAATTTGCGTTTGTTATTACAAAAATGTAGGAATTTAATATTATTTTGAGGAGTCATTGTGTGATTTTGTTCTAAAAGGTGTTTGGCGTAATTCGATTTTTCAGGATGTTTATTTTTGTAATGACGTACGTGTTCTTTATATCTTATGTCAAAATTTCGAAGTGTTTGTCCAATATATACCGAACTACAAAAAGAACAATTTAAACGGTAAATGCCCGATTTCATGATATCATGTGTTCTGTCTTTAGCATTAAATAAAAATGAAAAAGTGTTAGTGTTGGTTTTAAATGTTATTTTATAATTGTTGGTTTTTCTTAGTATATGTGCAATTTTTTCTGATATTTTGCCAAAATATGGTATAGATATGTAATTTGTGTCTTCTGTTTGATTGTCAATGGGATATATTCTTTTGATAGCTAACCTATAATCTTTTTGTTTAATTAAAGTGTCAATCATGTTCGGATTATAATGATTTGCATGTGCTAGTTGTTTAATGGTTGATATCTCTTTGCTAAAATCTGATTTTGTTAGTGGAATAGTTAAAGCTCTGTGTACTAATGATCTGTATGCTGCTATTTTATGTGTATTGTGGTGACAAGATTCATTTGGTATTGTTATGTCTGTTTGTGTTGGTTTTCTGTATATGGAAAATTCAAAAAGATTGTCTGCGTTAATCTTGATATTTAAGTCTAGAAAGTTTATAGCCCTGTTTTGTTCTGTTTCTAGTGTAAATTTTATATTAGGATGGATCTTGTTTATAAGAATTAAAAATTCATTGATAACCTCAAAAGAACTGTCAAAACAAGCTAAAATGTCATCAACATAACTAAACCAGAAGATAATGTGTTTAGAGAGGTTTAATTCAAATATTCGATCTTCAAACTTGTCCATAAATATGTTAGCTAATAGAGGACTTAGAGAATTACCCATAGGTAAACCATCCTTTTGTAAATAAATTATGTTATTAAAAGTGAAATAATTTTGACTTATACAAAGGTCAAATAATTGAATTAACTCTAACCTTTTAACTAATTCTATATTACTATTGATCAAGAAACTATCTAATAAAGGAATACATTCTTGTGGTGGTATTCTGGAGAACATGTTGCAAATATCAAAACTAACAAGTTTTGAATGTGGTGGAAGATGTATGTTTTGCAGCTTATCTACTAATTCTAATGAATTTCTAACAGAGTATTTCGATTTGTAACCTATCGTGTTAATAATCTGGTTCAGTTTTTTGGATAAAATGTGATTAGGTGCATTGATGTATGATACAACTGGTCTTATTGGCATATTCTGTTTGTGGGTCTTCACTAATCCATACAGTTTAGGTATTTGTGGGTTTTTATTAATGATTTGTTGCTTTTCAGAATTAGAAAAGCAACAAATCATTAATAAAAACCCACAAATACCTAAAATGTATGGATTAGTGAAGACCCACAAACAGAATATGCCAATAAGACCAGTTGTATCATACATCAATGCACCTAATCACATTTTATCAAAAAAACTGAACCAGATTATTAACACGATAGGTTACAAATCGAAATACTCTGTTAGAAATTCATTAGAATTAGTAGATAAGCTGCAAAACATACATCTTCCACCACATTCAAAACTTGTTAGTTTTGATATTTGCAACATGTTCTCCAGAATACCACCACAAGAATGTATTCCTTTATTAGATAGTTTCTTGATCAATAGTAATATAGAATTAGTTAAAAGGTTAGAGTTAATTCAATTATTTGACCTTTGTATAAGTCAAAATTATTTCACTTTTAATAACATAATTTATTTACAAAAGGATGGTTTACCTATGGGTAATTCTCTAAGTCCTCTATTAGCTAACATATTTATGGACAAGTTTGAAGATCGAATATTTGAATTAAACCTCTCTAAACACATTATCTTCTGGTTTCGTTATGTTGATGACATTTTAGCTTGTTTTGACAGTTCTTTTGAGGTTATCAATGAATTTTTAATTCTTATAAACAAGATCCATCCTAATATAAAATTTACACTAGAAACAGAACAAAACAGGGCTATAAACTTTCTAGACTTAAATATCAAGATTAACGCAGACAATCTTTTTGAATTTTCCATATACAGAAAACCAACACAAACAGACATAACAATACCAAATGAATCTTGTCACCACAATACACATAAAATAGCAGCATACAGATCATTAGTACACAGAGCTTTAACTATTCCACTAACAAAATCAGATTTTAGCAAAGAGATATCAACCATTAAACAACTAGCACATGCAAATCATTATAATCCGAACATGATTGACACTTTAATTAAACAAAAAGATTATAGGTTAGCTATCAAAAGAATATATCCCATTGACAATCAAACAGAAGACACAAATTACATATCTATACCATATTTTGGCAAAATATCAGAAAAAATTGCACATATACTAAGAAAAACCAACAATTATAAAATAACATTTAAAACCAACACTAACACTTTTTCATTTTTATTTAATGCTAAAGACAGAACACATGATATCATGAAATCGGGCATTTACCGTTTAAATTGTTCTTTTTGTAGTTCGGTATATATTGGACAAACATTCGAAATTTTGACATAAGATATAAAGAACACGTACGTCATTACAAAAGTAAACATCCTGAAAAATCGAATTACGCCAAACACCTTTTAGAACAAAATCACACAATGACTCCTCAAAATAATATTGAATTCCTACATTTTTGTAATAACAAACGCAAATTAGACATTTTAGAAGCCTTTGAGATATACAAACACAAACTCAGGGTACCTTTAATGAATGAACAACTTGAGCTCAGTAATTCTCCGTTATTGGAAGTATTAGATGTTTAATTATGATTTTTATTATTAATTTTTATTATTATTATTATTATTTTATCTAGTTACCTATTTTGTATCTACCTTAGCGACGTGTTTGTTTATAATTATATTACCTTTGATAATGACAGCATAGCTGTCGAAACAATATTGTCAGGTATATTTTAATAAAACTGTGAAACTTTTAATAATCTTTATTTATTTCATAAAAATGTTATATAGATTGTGTTTCTTCATTCGATGCTTAGTTCAATGATTATTCTTTTTCATTTTATTTCGTTTTTGGTTCCATTTGCTTCATTAAATTGACAATGTTCAGATGTGTTACACCTCTCCAGTTTTGGCATTGGGTAAAGTTCGCCTCCTTCGGTAATTAATTATAAGTCCTTGTTTCCAATAAGTTGTAATGTTGTGTGTTGTGGCTGTTCCCCGAGTGTCTGCTTTAAGAGGTTTGGCAGGTATATAGGGATGTCACGACGAGTTTTAGTTTTTAGCAGGTAATGGTTTCGGGTTACGTGCTTTTGTTTTAAAATAATTTCAGATTTCTGCTACTTCCTGTTATACTGGAAATGGATGTCAACTTCTTTATTTTAAATAGAATGCTAAAAATATTTAGAAAAAACTGATCCTTACGTAAAAATCGCAATGTACGATGGTTTTAAGAACATGAATGAATTCATGACTTAAACGGCTTTAGTAAGAGAAATTGTGTGTTTTGTCTAACACTTTGATTAATTGTGCAGATTCTAAAAAAGGAACACCTTTAGTCCCGTTTCACATGGACGCTGACCGTCAGCGAGCTTATGGTACGCCTGGCGTTTTGTTTTCACATGATCAGGATGAAAATTGATATCAAAGCTGATGCATCAACCACTGTTGTTATATCTGCTACTTACACTATATGTAAGTAATAAAATTTGCAAACTGCTACCAGTTTGCAAATTTGATTACCCTTTTCCTTATTTTCTGATATTTGACCGTTTGAAAAAGCAGGTACTAAATCATAATTCCAGAAAACCCAAATCCCACCATTGATGTATGTTGTCACTGCATATAAAAGATCTTTAAATTAATTTTAAAGAAATATTTCAAGTGTTTTCTATAAATACTGTATGAATGTTGTTTAGAGTGCAACCCCTAATACAGACGTCATTGGGTTTAAAGGGCTGTCATTATTCTTTTCTATACACCGGATGGGTATAGCTGCAAACTGACAACATTGTTTTTTAAATAATTCCGGTCAGCGCGCTGATTAGGCATACTTATTAAAAGGTGCATTTCTCGAATGACCCGTCAGTGCGCTGACCGTACGCAAGGCTCACGGGTCACGCGTATGGCCGCGCTGACCAAATACGTGCGCTGACCGTCAGCGTGTTTGTGAAGAGATCAATTTAAAACTGCAGTCCTTGCATGGCGCTGATCATCAGCGCGCTGACGGTTAGCGTCCATGTGAAACGGGGTTTAGATTATCCATACGTAGGTGTACACGGATGTCATCGATCATATGCCATTATCGTTAGTTAGGTTAATGTTATTTCATGGTTTATATATGAGCATAACCGAGGATGACGAGTACAAAATTTCAAACAAAACGTCTCCTACTGATGGTCTCATGGGTAGGACGAAATAATTCAATTCATAATATTTAATTGAGCTTAAATGAATAAAAGTGTTAGAAAAACATATGAATTAATTTAATTTATAATTAAAATGATAATTGATGATTAAAATGACGTAGTTCAATTTTCAAAATTCCTCATTAAATTGCTATAATAAACAGGACGATATTTACGAATTTATCTCTTACCGGACGGTTTACAAGATCTTTTCGAATATACTATCTATAAAAACACTCTGTATTCGAGGAGATATTGATAAATGGAAACAAGTGCTAATGTTAAGTTTGAGGTCAGCAGGCCCAGACGTTTTAGAATAGTGTTTTTTTTGTTCTAAAAGCGGATGTTGGATACAAATTTGAATTTTGGCAAAATCGTTCACTGATCGAGTCTTCGTTTGTTGTACTAAAATATTAACATGTTAACATTAGAATGTCATTGTTCTTACTATTTCATAATTAAGATCTTGGTTGCGACATTAAGAAACGCAGAAAAGATGTTAAAGTCGAGCAGAGAACTGTGAGTTCAACTTTTATGTCAACAACGGGAAATATTGGCGCTGTCCACGATCTGGTTTTGGAAGATCGATGGATGGATGACGAAACAATTTACAACGAATATCAGAGGTGTTGAACATCTTTCATATCGTTTTTAATGACTTAGATACTAGAAAATGAGCAGAAAAATGGATACCTAAATGCCTGAATACTGATCAAAACGAATGAAGGTAGTAACCAAAAATTAGTGAGGTTTAAGATAGGACACTAGCATAAGAGTACTATGAAAAACAACGGCCAATCTTTTTATGATCTAATTTCCCCAATAATCTCTACAATATCATGGCTATTCATATTCGCTAACGGCGGACATTAATGAAACTGGCCATGATAATATGACTGGCGCTGACTTAAGAGCCAATAGAAGTCGCGTCGGTCGCTATAATATGTATGGCGCATAATTCAGAATAGTGACTCAGAAATAGTGCTTGATATTGGAACCCTTGTTATACTTATTGTTGGAAGGACGACTGTTGTTGCTGCTATCTCTGAGGAATAAAATTTGCAAAGCACAAAAAATTTCAAATTTCTACCTGTCATTCTGTAGGTTGCTTACTACATCCTTTAATAAATAGCCATCTATTTTTATTTTTGCACTGAAACAAGAAATATAAGTACCGCTGAACAGCAATTGAGGTGAGAGATAATGCAACAAAATACTTACATATTTAAATCCTTTGACAATGATAAATAAGCGTATGATGGATGATCATTTTTATTATTATTGCAATTTCTTACTGTACAGTACCAGACCATTTTCTTGTACGTGGACTAGTAACAAAAATGTTCAAAAGAAGATTTTGAAGATACAGTTAGTAAAGCATGTTTATTTAGGTTATGTTATGTTAATACATTTTTTTATCAGAAATATGTAATGATTTATGATATCTTTTCAGACAGCCTTTTAGATATTAAATGTTAACAAAAGAATATATCGCTATCGGAACTATATTTTATATTTTACCATGCGTAATTACATTAAGGTTTACGTTTTATTGGATTTCAGCACGTCTTTGTCCATTTTCTCTAGTAAATTAGTAAAAACTTTGTTATTTTAGAAAGGGGTCCCTAATTAAGCTTGCTTTGTAATCCTTATTGAATTGTTAGTTAGTTAGTTTGACTTTATTTTTTTTATTTGAAGATGAATGAACTTATTTAATAAACACTGACTGATTTAATAAATAAAAAACTAATAATAACAAATCACCTGCTATATATTGGCACAACAAACTGTTTACAGTCAGTCATTCAAAACTATAATTAGATAAGACTGATTTCTTTTCCCAAATTGTAGATTCCTAATTAGTGAGCCTTTGTGATTAACATCAACGACACCTGAAAGTGAGCATTGTTATGTACGATCTTTGATGTTATACGTTTGCTGTGATAGTCTACATATGTAACAGAATTCTAGGTGCTTATTTCTTTGAAGAAGAATGGTGGATTCCTTTCAAGTAATTTATGTATTGAAATTAGACATTCTGATATTCCAACAGAATGGAGCACTGCCATAATGCACAAATTTGATTGTTTAGTCACACTGCTGAGTAAGTTTGATTTAATTTTGCAGTCAATTACAAAACAATGTTATTTTTACTTTTTACTTGCAATACTTGCTACTAATTAAGTATTTCTTTCAGAGCTGATAATATACCTATTTAAAATACATATAACAAGTGATCAAATGGTAATAAGTTTATAATTATTAGTATGCAAATTTTAAATTTTGTTTGTATTTATTGCATTTTAATCAGAACGGTATTAAAATGATTATTTCCTATTACTGCACTAAAATTTCTTGTGGCATTTAAAATAAAACAGCATGGCTGAGTATTAATAATAATAATTCATTATTTACATGTTTATGATGAACGAAAACAACATTCCACGAGAAATTGACACCTGACTGTAATTATTTTATTTTTACTGAATAAATGCGTTTCTAATAAGTAATAATAGTATTACAAACTTTTTATCTTTGTTAATTACATGGCATTGACTTTGATCAAGGCAGTTTCAAGCCATTCAGTAAATAAAGTCAGAGTAGGATTAGTAATTTTCGATTTTAACAAACAACAATTTAGGTAGGCTTAACTTGGGTAACAACATTTTTTGTTACACTGAAGCACTTAGCACTGAAAAGCACCTTGGGATTAATTTTGAGAAGAAAAGGAATTATTTTAGGAGGATTCAAGTTAACTGTTCTTTTTATCGTTGTAATAAATAACGTTTGAAATTCTCGCACTAAATAGGAAACCTTTCGTACCATGACTTCTTTTTTTGTGTGATTCTTCCCATTTAAAGTGTAGTCCGCGATGTTACTAGACTATATGAGAAGTTATAAGATGCACCCCTCCCTCTTAGACTTTTCATGTAGTCTAATAATATCAGGGATTACACTTTAAAGGCAAAATATCCCACAAGAAGGCAGTCACGGTACGAAAGGTTCGCTCTTGACAATAAGTTGTGACAAACTTTTGTTTAGTTATTATCTTTAAAATCTGTTGAGTTAAAATCTTGTTGTACATAATATTTCTTCTGATGTCATTTGAAAAAGGAATTTGCACAAGAAAAACACAAAAATTGACCGGCTTCGCCAAGTCGCTCAAGAAAGTATTATTTTAAATATTGAACGGTTACACGAGCAGTGTCAGCTCCAAAATTAAGGGTCGGCAGCGGCCTGCATTGAATGTAGCGTTAAAATATACGTATGTATTGATACCTCTACAAAGTAATTTAGGATTTTTGAAAATCAAGTCTCAATATCAATATCAAAATCAATATCTCAATAAAGATTATTGGGCATATGTAAACAGCTTCATCCGCTTCGTCCGCATGATGACAACATCCTATTGCGGAATCAGTAATCAGATCTGTACCAGGAAGTAGTGAAAGTGACAGTAGTGAGAATATCATCGAAATGAAAGAAGATTATGAATTTTTGTCTTCAATTAATTTTTCTAATGACTAATTTTAATTTTGTCTTTGTGGTCAATAGGTGTAGATTTCAAGATGATCTCCATACTTATGGTCTCACGGAGTAGTGAGAATTTTTCTATTCTCTTCAGGATTTTTCTTAAGTCCCGGGAATTCCCGGAAAGCCAGGATAGTAATTATACGTTGGTACCTAACACAACAATCGAAATATTCGTTTTTAAACTTGCTTTAATTAACCATTTAATCGCTTATCCCCAAAAGTTCCCATTAGAAAATGATTACATTTAGTGAAAAGCGCAGCAGAACGTAAATAAATTCTCCTATCAAAAAATTGTTTCTTTTCTTCTCCCTTTTAAGGCTAGACCTTTCCTGTTTAGGTTTGTATTGTATGTCGGCAAGTTTTAAGACAATCGTGCCTTTTACAAAACATATTTCCTGAATATGAGAATGATTTAGCCAAGCAAGGATTATTTTAAACCACCATTTGAAGTTTCAAACTGAACAAAGTTTTAAATAACTTTATAAATCACTTTGATTGTCATAAATATATCTCTAAGTCAAATGAAACAAATTCAAAAGTATAGTAAAAACACACTATAAACAATTATAAAACCATACTAGAGTGTCTTTATAAAAACTGTCAAGGCTCCGTTATCGCGTAGGTAAAGTACCGCTTAAACAGCTCTGAAGAATTTCATGGCAATTTTTAAAAATTGCACTTGGTTTACATTTATTGTGCATAACATCTTTTCTTAAGAGTGTTATCTAGTTTATATTATGCTTTAAAGCAAATACAAAATTACAAAAGCTATTTCCTTAACGAATAAAAAAGTGTAAATTTATAAAAACAAAACTATAGCTAGCGAGCTTTTAAAAATGGTAAGGTGTACTTCCTAAATTATCGTTCAAGTGTTATTTGAGATAAAAATGCCCGAATATACAACAGTATAAAAGAACGGTATGAACTAAAAAAAGGTCATATCCCGCGTGTATTCAAACATTTTTGTAAATGACAACTATCATTCTTAGTTCAGGCTTTACGCGGATCGAGTTAAAAAAGCGGGAAGTTTCAACGAGTTTGATTTAACTGTTAATACATTTAACGCATTTTCGCGTTATTGTTACATACAGTGTGGGATTAAAGTATAGAATATTAAAAAAAAGCGAACTCAACCGGTTTTTTTAAAAACGCTGAAACACGTCGATTTTATTTTTTAAAAATACACATTAATATGTGCGATTCACTTCCCGACTTTCATTTGTTTCTAAGTTATGACGTCATCACAAAAAAATTTAAATGACAATATAGATTTTTTATAGTGGAGTCCGATAGTGATTTTTCTTCCCTTTATGATTATGCAAATAAATCATAAGGTTGCATAACAGAAATTCTGAGAAAAATCGATCTGATATATTGATATATTGATATCATGATATCAATAACATTAAATGTTCAGATCGGTTTTTCTCAGAATTTTTGTTATGCAACCTTATAATTTATTTGCGATCTTCTTTTAGATTTTAAAATTTCTAAGAGTAGATTTGACAGATAAAGAATTAATATAATAATAATGGAGTAACCTATGCGTTATAGGAAAAGAACTTATATGTATATCTTTGTGTAAGATCCTCTAAGCTAAGCCAGGCAAAAATAAAAGAAGATACTTTTATTGGTTCTCAAATACGCCAACTAATGAAAGGCACCACTTTTCTAGAAAAGTTAAATGCAATGCAAATGTGTGTATGGACATATGGTCAAAAATGTTTCTACGTATCTTTTGGGCACAAGAAAAGACAAACGACACACTAAACCCGCAAATGACACGTCGCCGGCATTTGAAACGGCAGGCATTAATACGTCACCAAAATTACATATTTGATATGCATATCTAGATTTATTTTCCGAGGATTTCTTCATATTATGGGAAAGGAAAAATGGTATCAGGAGAAACGGAATCCTGTAATGCCAGCATATTATTGTTCGACACCGAAGAGGAAACCTATCGTTCGTGATCTCGTTTTTGAGAGGATTCTTCCCATTAAAGTATAATTCCTGGTACTGCTGTATTATATGAAAAGTTATAAGATGCACCTCTCCTCTTAAGGGTTATAGAAGGGTTTTGCTGTTTTATAATTTCAGTTAAATAAACTACACAACCCTAATATTCAATCAAAAATCAATATAATTGGATCTCTTTTAAGTTATTGATTATTGACCTAATTATTGATTAGCAAATTAATTTAATAAAATTCACAGCGTGGAGTGTTTGTCATGAACTTTAACAGTTTAAGTTTTTAAATGTGTGCTATTTTTATTGCTATTAAAAGAAATATATATAATATACATATGTACTATGAAAATAACTAGGTGGGGGGGGGGGGTTACCTGATTGTCGATTGTGTAATCGAGTTCACAATTGAGTTGATGGATGTGATTCGAGTTTTATGCGTGTGGTTTCACAGAATAGCCGCTTGGGTAGTCGGACGAGTAATTGTATCAAGTGATTAATAATTAAATTAAAATACAGTAGTATCTATCACATGCCTAATAAAAATATTAATATCCATTATTAAATGTATCTTTTCCGTTTGAATCAATATCAAGGTTTATTTATTTAAGTGAAAAAATGGAAAAGCAAAGCAGCAAAATGCCGGAACGTTAAACGGCCGTGTAACCTTTAAGAGGGTGAGGTGCATTTTATAACTTCTCATATAGTCTAGTAATATCAGGCACTGCATTCTCAAAGTAAAGAAACCCCACATTATTCTAAAGATCAATAAAAATACTTAAAAAATACCAGTATCTGGTTTATCCAGAAGAAAATCTAACTAACTCTGACTTTTGAATATGAAATAACTAATTAATTCTTACAAATTAGCAAATGTTATCAATCAAATTAATTATAAGTTGATTTTGTGGTGGAATGAATGATTGGCAGTAAGATGAAAGCTTCCCTTCATATAATATGGCATTTCTTAGTATTAATATTTATTAACTATTAATTTCAGTGTTAATATCAATCAAAAAAGAAAATAATGTAATATTTTCTCTTGTTTTACCACTCAGTTTATATGTGATCACGTTATCACACTAGACAGCCAGAGCTTAATTGAAAAGAAAACAATAATAGTTAAATACTTTAATTAATTAATCTATTTATAACACCAAATTTTATTATTTTGCAGAATTTATATTTTCTTACATCTTTTCTATTCTAATTTACTACTATAATATTTTTGAAATCAACTCACATAATTATTTTGTGTTCTCCTGTTTATTTATGGACATCCGCCTATTCAAAACAAACCAATATGTTAATAAAACCTCTTGGAAAACTCAAAACAAATTAATAAAATAATAATAACACATCAGGTACTTCAAAACAAATACCGCTTCACAACAAAAATAAATGCACCATTTTTTTAATTAAAAAGAATTAATCATCTTCGATTACTATAATAGCTTCAAATTAACACTTTTATCACATGTCTTTTAAAGGTAGTATTGAATTTCACGTCCCGCAGAGTTGCATCGCGGTTGAGCACGATCTACAGAATGAGCTTTCAAAGATCCCATATCCCATACCAATACTGTACTGATCTTGTCGCGCCAGGAAGAGCAATCAAAGGATGTGAGCTACGAACTAAGAATATTATAAAGAATGTGGCAATGTTTCCGTAAAAATTCGTTGAAGGTCTCGCATTTTTTCCTTGTTTAAATTGTTTTTATTTTTTGCTTTCAAATCTTTCAATTTCGTTGAACTTTTTGTGAGAAGTGAATTGGGTGTTTAAATTTTAATATTTGTGATGTATAATGGATTTTAATTTCCGAGGGACTGGAATTTGCATATTAATTAATTTCATATTTTTGACTAATTAGAAACGAAAACGCGAAAATATTTCAAACATGAGAACTCCAAAGTTGAAATCGAATTAACTTTAATATAAAATTTATTTAACACGGTTTTAATTACCGAGTATCTCCACATGTTTTTAGTGACATTCTTTTTTTACCAAAATCATTACCTAACTGTGGGTTTGCCAATTAATTAATAGGTATTTAGATTTGTTCTAATTATTTATTATATATGTGGAAATTACGTCTGTGTCGTTATTAATTGTATAAAGTTGAAGAAGGGGTCTCGTTGACGAAAGTAATAAAGTTAAGCTAAATTACGAATTTTGGTATCAACATCCACGTTGCATAAATTTTATTGGAATTTGCAGGGAAAAAACATTTTAATTTTTAAATTAACAAATTTAATAATATGAATAATATAACAAATTTAATATAATCGTGATTATTTAATAAGGTGGAACACATGAATGGTTGGCAATAATTGCCTGGATAAAAGTACGCACTTAGAAAATTGGCCCAATATTCGCGGGCCCATTTTGAACCAATTTTGATCTTTGCGGTAAGTAGACATCCGCGAAATAAATAATTTATCTTTTCTTTGATAATATTAAAATATAAAATTAATTTCTTAAGACGAAAACAAAACCAATAATTCTAACTTTTCATTTTCTGTAAACACGTAACTCTCTGCCCCATCGCCTGTTGAAAGTTCTTCGATTTTCCAATCAAATGAGGATGAAAATTAGTAATTATTAGTGAAATATAATAAAAATTAAAAGATTAATTAAAGTTTCACAAGTTTTTAATAAAATCTTAACCTTACAATTGTTTCGACACTAAATGTCATTATCAAAGGTAGATAAGATTGATTCCTTAAGAACGTGTCTGTTTATCAATCTTATCTACCTTTGATAATGACATTTAGTGTCGAAACAATTGTAAGGTTAAGATTTCGCGGGCCCATTTTGAACCAATTTTGATCTTTGCGGTAAGTAGACATCCGCGAAATAAATAATTTATCTTTGATTTGATAATATTAAAATATAAAATTAATTTCTTAAGACGAAAACAAAACCAATAATTCTAACTTTTCATTTTCTGTAAACACGTAACTCTCTGCCCCAACGCCTGTTGAATGTTCGTCGATTTTCCAACCAAATGAGGTGAAAATTAGTAATTATTAGTGAAATATAATAAAAATCAAAAGATTAATTAAAGTTTCACAAGTTTTTAATAAAATCTTAACCTTACAATTGTTTCGACACTAAATGTCATTATCAAAGGTAGATAAGATTAATTCCTTAGCAACGTGTTTGTTTATCAATCTTATCTACCTTTGATAATGACATTTAGTGTCGAAACAATTGTAAGGTTAAGATTTTATTAAAAACTTGTGAAACTTTAATTAAACTTTTGATTTTTTTTATATTTCAATATTATGGAGTTCCACAAAGTAAGGCTGAAGACAGTAAACGCTAGTAACTATTAGCATCATTATTTCTTAATTTTATAAATTCTTATAAATTGAACATTCTATTTTTTCGACTGCCGAGACCAAAATATGACGTTAACCTACTTTTTATTTACTGCAATGTGCAATGCGATATCGCATTCTTGTTTTCGGGTAAAAAGGAGCAATTTTAAAATTACTATAATTGAAAAATACATACTTATAAATGTGCAATTTCCACTGCCATTGAAAATTCGAAGAACTTTCAACAGGCAACGCGACAAGGATACGCCCAATAAGAATTCCTAAATGGTTCCTCTTCTTTTTACAAAATAATTTGATATTATAGTGTAGTGGTTTAACGTCAGGTTGTTTTGTTCTAAACCAGGCCAGCTCAATTTTTTAAGTGAAAGGTGCACTACTTGCAAGTTTTGCAAAATCATTAAGGGCCGTACCATTATGGAATATGGATGGGATATAGTATTCAAATTGCGCGCGGTTTGTTGCTTGGCAGTACCCTAAACGGTAAACAAAAAAAAGATAACAGACGCCCATTCAAGAGCTATCAGCGTGTTCGGACAAGTAAGTTTTATCAAATTCTGATGATATAATTGGGGGTTGCTATTTAAAAAGTTGATCATGACGTCATAGTTCAAAAGCGAAATTGTGGATAAAAACCGTCTCAAGAAATATCGTGTCTTGGCGTTTTTCGTAAAACTTATTCATTTTTGTTTGATACGCGATAGTCCTTGCGATAGACTTTGTTGCGCACCGTATAATACAAAAAATACTTAAAGTATAGAATCAAAATTAATAAAAATATATATGGTGTTCTACTTAAAATTAGTATCCGTAGCAAGACGATTCACCTTGCCTACACCGTGTCTGAAACGGTCTGAAATCACCCAGGTGACCCAGGACATATAAAAAAATTAACATCATGACAAAATAATCTTTATTGCAAACAAAAGAATAAATTGAATATTACTATAGAAGCAAAATTTTATTATTACAGTAATTATTGTTTACAGTGGCACAATAATTTAACAATTATTTTAGAATTTAAAAAGAGTTGATTGTGAGTTGATTAAAAGAGTGACTCATATTAGTTTATTTTTTCATCATTTGATATTATTTAATTTATATTGGCACAATTTGGAAAGATAATAACCATTTATTAAATAAGTTATTGGAGCAGTGAAAATTGGTGTTTTTGAGAATAACATGTACATCAATATTTCAATTGAGGAGGCCACAGCAATCTCTGATTTTATTAGATTTTTTCCATTTTAATTTCTATATGTTCTGGGTGACTTCGGACACGCTGTATAATATACAAACATATTATAAAATTTAAATTTGTTTTATACTAACCAACTTTGATATCTAACTTTTTTTCGTAATTCTTACATCTTAGGTGAGCCACCCTGTACAAAAATACAATATTATCTGTTGTTCATAAAATATACCAATTTTTTTGTTAACAGATTGCACAAAGTAAACATTTAAGTTTGTTGAGATAACAATTTTTAAACTAAATTTTTATTTCTAAGAAAACAACAGTACAGTAAAATAGAAAATAATATTACAGCTAATAATAAAAAAAGTTCTAATAAAAATATATTAGTAATAAGATGATGGCTTTTTACAAATGGAGTAATATTGGGGTGGATTTTTTAAATAATCATCAGTTAAGAAACTTCTGTTGGCCTTTTCCGATATTCTAATTGCCAATGCTAATTTTTGGATTTTTTCTAATCTTTGAAATAGCCACATAAAAGTGTATTTATAGGGTATAAATGTTTATTTCATATTAAAAACACGTTTTTGAAACTCATAAGATTACCGGACTACGCTGCGCGTTGTTTTATGCGTTTCTTGTACTTATGCTGTAGACATAATTATTTTGTCTTACAGATTTCCAAATATATTTATTAGTACTGACTAGCTTGAATAAAATGTAATGTTCAGGAAATCAACTTAAAAATGATTGTTAAATCCCTGGCAATATGACACTTGTGGACTAAGGTCTAGTGGTAGCAGTTGTTGCACCAAATACATACGGTTGCATTTTGTTGCAAAGAGGTATCCCTGATTCATCTACTTGTTCGGCTAGAATAGTGGATGCATGTTATACAATTTAATTTCTGAAATAGTTAAGAATGGTACCAACAAATAACTGGTGGTGAGAGGGTTCAACCGCTTTTACCGTTATCCATACCCTTTCTACAGAGCGGGTCAGCTTCGATCTGAAACTGTATCTCGAGGAACATGCGAGAACCTGTACCTCGGGGAATATTAGTTCCGGACAACCAAGTTTTGTTTGAGGCTACTCACCCTGTATAAATGGTGCCTCTTTGAATTGTAGAAAGTGTATGGAGTGCGTACGTACATTAAGTGCGTAAGTGCGTTAATACACTTTATTTAGTAAAATATTTGATTAATAATTACAGAATGATTTCTATCAAGAATATTTACTTACCACACCTACTAACATGAAGCCACTCCATCAGTCCAACCAGCTTAGTCCAACCATATACATATGTGGTGGGACCTGCATGGGCCAAGTCTATAACAGCATAAACATACCTAAAACACATTTACTAGGCTCAGTAGACCTATCCATTGCATTGATCTATGCTGAATCCAACGGTATAGTTTGTTTGGGCTTACAGAAAAGATTTACCACGCCTACTAACATGAAGATACGTTCATCGGACTTATTAATTGCACCTCTCTGGTCCATGCTGAGTCCAATCATATAGGAGGTTTGGACTATACTTAACTCATAAATACAAGAAATGAGTCATCACAAATCACCTAGGCGACAGCGGGTTGCTTCCAACGCATTATTATACTCCATCTCTCTCTATTGTGTAACGACTATATGAAAAGAAAAAAGTAAACAAAAAAGAGAGAGAGAGAGATGGAATGCACTAAAGTGTTGGGAGTCCCCCGCTGTTGCCCAGGTGATTTGTGATGACTCATTTCTTGTATTTACAGTTTAGGCATAATCACGTCATACATACATTGACTGTTCAGTAATGGTTCACGACACTTGCTAAACATCTGATTACCGGACGAAATACATAACACAAGAGTGATTTTGCCGAGAAGTGTACTTCCACGAAATAAATGTACGATATGTGAGTAGCGTTAGAATTTTGGAAAACTGATTCTAGAGACAGAGACATCTCTTGATAAGAACGAGAGTTATGAGAAAATGGGAGACCAAACAGAAGCCTTCCTAATGAAACTAATGTTAATACCCAATATTTCTGTTTCATTTTTTATGAGACTTTAAGGTACTAATAATAGTAGGTACTAATACCTGCTTCAAATATAATCATAAAACATGAAATGAACATACGCAGCATGTAGTAGCATACACTTTCACCTCACCGTTCTTCTCTATGTGAAATTTTAAACAGTTTGAGTGCAGTTATGGATGACCTATAGCCCTATTCCAATGGACCAAAAAAGGAAGTTTGTTCAATTGCGCTAAAAATCAATGTTCGGGGGTATAGGATTAACACTGCTAAGTAGGACCCCGTTATTAGTTTTAAAGATTTCTATCGGCTAACCTTAAGACAGTAAATGGTACCTAGAAGCTTTAGTATGGTTATTTCTCAGTTAATTTTTACGAAATTTGATAATCGAGTGTCACTAAAGTGAGCACTAAATAGCTTGAGAGCCTGGAGAGTTTAGTAGAGGGTGGATAGTAACCTCACTCACATCAGTGAGAACTGGTAGCACTCACGTGAGAGAGTGACGCGCTAATTGAGCGTATCTCAATTCCTCGTCCAATAGGGGTACGTGATTGCAAGCTTAAGGCAGGTAAAGCAAGGTAAATATTCGTTTCTCAGCTGTATAATTAGTGAAGGTTCCATAATTAGCTGCTTTCATTTAACTGTTTAAATTTACTCTTAAGACTTAAAAGATTAATAAAATTGTCAGAATTCTAAAGCTTTTCTAATTTTAACGTCTACAAAACTTTACATTCTTTGCAAACTCAAATTAAATCTTAGGCAAAATATAAACAAAATTTATCCACTTACAAAATTTATCCACTACAAAATTACTACCTACGTGTTTTTAATTAATTATTCGCCGTGTATCATTGTTAACTCTTATTAGATTTTTTAGTTTTTACTGCTAGAAAAAAGAAATCCCAATTGTAAAAAGGTATTTCCTCGAGACATTAATTAACGGCGAGTGCTCTAAGTAAATGCCCTATTAACTTGAAGCGCATTGAATTGTTAATGCCGCCTCCTGATTAGTTGATCCCCGAGGTGAATTTCTTTTTGCACATATGGTGCTGCTGTTTTGTTTATTGCTTCTGTATTTGTATTTATTTATTATTATCTTGCGAATAAATCTACGCTGTTATTTCATTCCGTGAAGTAATTACAAAATAAAGATGAAAAAGTCTTCAATACACAAAAACATCTAATTATATTAGAATTGATAACTGTCCTTAAATTGTTATTTATTACATTTTTTTATAAGATTGTCTTGCGTACACTTATTAAATTAGTTTTCTTATTGGCATATTTCGTTTTGTTGGAATGTAAAAGGTAAATCTTTATTTAAACTGCCTGAAATGTATTGCCCAGGGACAGAATAATACGATATCGTGTTTAATTACATAAATTACAACACGGTTGTTTAATCAATTTGTTAGTCAAAGTAATAAATAATTTCCGTTATGCTCCGTTCTTTAGTTATCAATCCTACGAGTAGTTTGTCGCAACACGTCCTCTTCGCTTATTTTCCTCCCGATATTTCCTTCTATTACGTTAAAATTATACATTTATGTTTCAATTGGTGTCATTAATCCAGTACTTTTTTTTAGTGCCGTTTCTTACAAACTTGTTTTTTGAGTTGCTCGTTCCATTAGTTTATTCTATACGGCTTATTTTTAAGATTCTTATAGCACAGTGGTGTTGCAACATTTCTATGGTTTTCATTTCCTGTGCTGCTACTGTTCGGCTTCCCATTCATAGATTTTTTTAAATATCTTTTTTACATCAATCATATTTTTCTTATGTAAATAGATTAATTAAGCGCCATCAACTCCTATGTAGTCACTTTAACGACCATTGTCCCTTCTCTTATTAATTTGTAAAAGGAATTCAATGCGTTGAAATGAAATTTAAAGAAAACGACGCACAATTAGTGAAAAACTGATAGATTTATTAATAAAAAAGATGAAGAAATTTTCATGTACTTACTTGCTATAAACATAAATATTGGGAAACACTTAATTAAAAAAGATTAAAACACATAAGAAGCTGTTGCCTGTGGAGCCAAAATTAATAACTGGCGTTGCCTCCCTCGTAGCTTCTTATAAAGTAGCATATATTGTTTTAACATATTGAGATGTTATTATTTAAATAAAAAATTAAATAAATTAATGATGTTAAAATTACTTTGGCTAACTTTAATAAAGAAATTTAAAAAACTCAAATCTTCTTTTACCCAAATAAGCTGACTCAGGTTTAATTCGATAGAGCATGAGATAAAAATAAAAAAAAACATTGATCTATTATTAATTCACTTGGACTTCTGCAACTGGACAAACAGAGAACTTAAACTCTGTATGTGAAGAAAATAAATGGATGCTTGCATAAACATCAAATAAATAAACACATAAATGAATTGAAACACAGATCTTTATTTTTATTATGATAAATAGAAAATCTATTTCAAAAGAGAAAGTAAAAAAACAAATACTTAAGTGCAACAGTTAAAAAAATGGAAAATCTTCCTTGAGGTTGTTCAAATGTGTTAAATATTAGTTACCAGCCTGACATGGGAGTTGTAACTGGTCTCCATTTGAACAAACTGACATCAAATAAGTTTATCAGATAAGAAAAATATTTACAATTGCTAAATAAATTTATCTAACGAAAAATTAATTATTTTTGTGAATAAACAAATTGCAATTGTTTAAATGTTACCACTTTGTTATTGAAAACACTCTCAAATAAGAAAAATAAATTTTGAATTTATTAAAAAAAATGTCTATGATTTTGTTGTTCCTAATGTGAACCAAATCCTTTTATTTTCGATTTACCTTGTATATAAACGTCAACGAATCCACTCAAATGTATTTTTTATTGTATTATCGGTAATACAGACAGTTTCAATTCAACAGCTAATCTCGAATGTCCATACAAGTCGAATTATTCAAATAAATAATTAAATAAACATAAATCTTCTTTATTTAATTTAAATAAATCGTTCACAATTCCATATAATTCTTGAAGAACGAAAATAAATCTTCTTTGATTTAAATATTCAAAAATTGTCGTTTGTTTACAAAAAACATGTAGTTATCACCTAACGTTACTTTATTTTGCAGAGTTTTGGTCTGGAGTCGAGCATGGACACTCCCAATGCATTTTATCGACGGAAATTGTACTTTTTCCCCGGAATTTATATAGGTTTCACCAAAACAATCGAAAAACAACACAAATTTTCAAAACAATCGCACATCAAAATTTTATCATGACGTCACTAACGTGAAACATGTGTTTATAATTAGCACTAATCGTAAATCTAAAAAGACAGAAATTTAGCTAGCGAAAAGACAATTAAAACAATATAACACACTTATGGTCTAAAATAAACGATAACAGAAAATCAACGAAAACGACCAACGATCAAAAATCTCATAAAAACTTAATTACAATGAAAACTCATTAACTCCAGCTATGCCTATATAAGTAATGACTACATAGCTAACCAAGGTAACTCATACATATGCAGCTTACATAGAAAAATATTTACAATAAAAGAAAAACTTAAATAAAAAATCTGTTTACACGTTTTTAAGGTCAAACGATGCTTTGCAAGTTCCCATACAAATGACAACATAAATGAAATCAAACTATACTCACTCTTGTCCAGAATACAGTACTCCAAGTTCTTGCATTCATACAACGGTGTAAAATATTATAATAAAATTAATATTTGAAAAAATTGAAGTGTATCAGCAAAGCCAATACCTTGACAAAGATTAACACAATTCTTTCAAATAAAAGAATTTGTAAGTTAAATGTACTGTTATAGACGTTACAATAATGACCCGTTTTACATATTTCCAGTGAAATATTTTCCCAAAACTGGTTCAGTTTAGTAGGATCAAGAAAATTCTCTTCTACCTTAATTACCATCAAACCCCATATAAAGAAAGAAAGATAAAATCCTCTAAAAAAATGGATAAACTATCCCGAACATGTAACATGGATTACATAAACCATGTTCTATTACAAATACAATCTAATTGATTGATATGCCTTTTTATATGTATAAACCTTTTATAAAGCGAGGTTAAATGTGTATTAAGACAATCGTACTCCTATTTTCCTACTTTAACTTGATAAAATTATCTGTAACCCAGCATGTATCCTTAAGCATGAATAAAACTAATATCCTATATTCCATTGTCTATATGTCTATATCCATGTCTATATTTTTATTTAAAGCATGAAATAATTATATTTGTGTTTACGATCAAATCGCTGTCTTAAAATATTTTGAAATTACAATACCTTTAGTAAATTTTCAATCTGATGATTCCATATCATCTCAATATACAGTATTTGAAAAAATTCGTCTAGGAATTGGATGTTCATGTGTGAGCAAAGGAAAAATAATGAAAAGCAATACATATTAGAAAGATAAATATTATAGCATACTTGCCAAGACTTAAAATATAGTAACTTTTATATAACGTTGCGCTGGTGCTATAGCTAAGAATATTTAAATATAATTCCCGTTTGTCATTTTGACACAGTAACCTAAATTGTTTATTTTATTGTAACGTTCTTTTTAAAATAATAATAATACAAGTGCTGTTTAAATCGTCTATTCACAAA
Organism: Agrypnus murinus; assembly: GCA_929113105.1. Taxonomy (NCBI): domain Eukaryota; kingdom Metazoa; phylum Arthropoda; class Insecta; order Coleoptera; family Elateridae; genus Agrypnus; species Agrypnus murinus. The sequence continues at coordinate 21,275,495 of OV816030.1, read as the reverse complement.
CAAATATTTATTTATATACACTAATGAATACACTATAAATCAACGCTATGATTATAAACCATTAAAAACTATTATTTACAGACTATGAATTTCTAATACAACATTTATATTCACTATTTATTTTGTAATACCCAGTTAATGACTTGCAGTTGACTGCCTCTCTTTTTTCCGCAATCCGCTTTTATATCCTCATATAAACGCACCAGAAATTGCTGGAACCTTCTATGTATTCTTAGAAAATGCTAGAATAAACCACGTCTGATTTACATGCTTGTGCGATGCGTCATTTTCTCGAAGGCGACAGAACACACCACCTGTCGCTCGAAAAGAGGTTCGTTCCTTTTCTCTCCCGTTACACTGCCCCCCTCTTCAAGTCTGTTCTGTCCCAGAACAGGTTTTATGCTCTGGTTCCTGTAGAACGGGTCATGACGATATCGACAGTCTTCACCTCGACTACACGTTCCATTACGGTAGAAATAACAGTCTACACTCTTCGTTGGCCTTAATGCGGGCTGTGGGTCAAAACTGCAGACGAAGATCTTGACGTCCGTACCTCTAAAGACAACTTCCAGCATGTTTCTAACGATTCTCCAATCCAGCTGGTCCCGCCCACAGCCGAGTTTGGGAACTGCCAATTTGTTAATTCCCCTGGTAAGCAACTCGATTCTCAAATTCCATAGTGCCCTCCACAAGTCGGCGTAACTCGGTTTCTGGTAGTAAAACTGCTTGGTTACCAAGTAGTAAATGGATCGGTCATGATCAGGCAAGCGTAAGGATTTACCAACAGAGGGATTTTGTTCTCGAAGTTCATTCAGCCGTCCAAATTTATTTCTAAACACTACTGCGATCCCCCTGGACATACGGAGATCCGCGGAGACACAGTGGGCAATGGAATAATCACCAGGGACCCGGAAGAGATCTTGTTGCATCTCAGTCGTGACTCCGAATCGCGCTTTTCTCGTTCCAGAGAACGCAGCCATAAATTCTCTAAAGGTTGGCTGATCATCTTCAGGCCTTACGATTTTGATAGCCACCTCGGCCTCATCTTTCCGATCCGGGACTGCGTCATTATTTCCCTCACAGTGCGCCAGACGATTGGAGTGTACCACCTTTGGTTTCCCCCTTGGCAATTTCTGGATGCGATAAATCAAGTCATTTATTCGTTTCTTCACCTGGTATGGACCCTCCCAATTTCGCTGTAACTTTGGAGAATAGCCACGACGCCTTTGCGGGTTGTATAACCAGACAAGCTCTCCAGGTTGAAACCCTCCTTCTTGGGCTCTCACATCGTACGTAGCCTTCATCCGGTCACTCGCGATTCGACTATTATTTCGGGTTCGGTCGTGAATATCCTCCAACTTCTTCTTTAAGTTGATGACATAATCATTTCCAGCTACCTCCTGCTCTATAGGTGGAGACCCAAATTCCAGATCACACGGTAACCGTAACTCGCGTCCAAACATTACAGACGCTGGTGACTGACCGGTTGTTTCGTGGACCGATGCACGATAAGCCATCAGGAACAGATGCAGGTATTGGTCCCAGTCTCGTTGATGATCGGAGACGACCTTGGCCAAATATTTGCCCATTGTCCGATTCATGCGTTCTACCATTCCATCGGACTGCGGATGTAACGGTGTGGTCCGAGTCTTGCGAATGCCCAACAATCGACAGACTTCTCCAAAGAGTACAGACTCGAAATTACGGCCTTGATCCGAATGCAGCTCCATGGGCACTCCGAAACGACTGAAGAACTCTTTGACTAGTACGTCAGCAACAGTCGCAGCTTCCTGGTTTGGTAGGGCATATGCTTCTGGCCATTTGGTAAAATAGTCCATTGCCACTAAGATGTATTTATTCCCATCGTCAGTTTCGGGAAATGGTCCGGCAATGTCTATAGCTATTCTCTCCAGAGGACTACCCACATTGTACTGCCTCATGGGTGCTCTTCGTTTCCCCAAGGGTCCGTTGCCAGTGGCACATAGTTCACATTTCCGGCACCACTCCTTCACGTCTTCTTTACAGTTGACCCAATAAAAACGCTCCCTAACTTTCTCCAAGGTCTTTTTCACACCGAAGTGTCCTCCGGAGGCACCGTCATGGAGATGTCGCAATACTGTAGCCACTCGGCTTCTTGGAACCACGAACTGAGACCTAATGGTGGTGCCATCTTCACTCTCCAGTACTCGCTTCAGGAGATCGTCTTCCACCTTCAAGGACTCCCATTGGGCCCAATATGCTTTGAGCGTTCTGTTGAAAGGGCTGACGGCCTCCCAGGCAGGCCTTTCTCCCACGCGCTTCCATTCCAGTACCATTTTTAGTTCGGGATCAGCCTCCTGCTGTCGTTGCAATTCTTCCGGCAACCAATTGTCGTTGACGATGGTAGTCCTTAATACTTGGCAAACCCTCTCTTCCAAACGAGAGCAATGACGGCAATCCGTTGGACAGGGTCTTCTTGAAAGAGCATCGGCATTTCGATGACTAGTGCCCGCTCGATGTTTGGTGTCAAAGTCGTATCCTTGTAATCGTTCGATCCACCTTGCGACCTGGCCTTCAGGATTACGGAATTGTAGAAGCCATTTCAACGCTGCATGGTCCGTCCTCAATAAAAACTTCCGTCCGTACAAGTATTTGTAAAAGTGCTCAACGGACTTCACGACGGCCAATAGTTCTTTTCTGGTCACACAATAATTCTTTTCGGCTTTAGACAAAACCTTACTAAAATAGCCGATGACCTTTTCTTGTCCATCCTGTATCTGAGAAAGTACACCCCCAATGGCCAGATTACTTGCATCTGTGTCAAGTATGAATTTCCCTTCTGTCCGTGGATAGCTCAATATTGGTGCGGTTGTCAGGGCACGCTTCAGCTGTTGGAAAGCTGTTTCACACTCTCCGCTCCAAACATACTCGCGCCCATCTTCAGTTAACCTTGTCAGAGGTTTCGCTATATTGGCAAACCCAGGAACGAAACGCCTGTAGTAGGTACATAACCCAAGAAAACTACGAACTTGGTGTTTATCTTTCGGTGTTGGCCACTCTTGAACTGCACGAATCTTATCGGGGTCGGCTGCCACTCCATTTTGTGATACGACGTGCCCGAGATATTTCACTTCCTTTCTGAATATGTGGCACTTTTTCGGACTCAGTTTCAGATTGGCTCCACGTAGTCTTCGGAACACTTCCTCTAGATTTTTCAAATGTTCGTTGAATGATTTTCCGACTACAATCACATCATCTAGGTATACCAGGCAGGTCTTCCACGACAACCCTCTCAGGATGGTCTCCATTAAACGCTCAAAGGTGGCCGGAGCGTTACATAGACCAAAAGGCATAACCGTAAACTGCCATAGTCCGGAACCAATAGTGAACGCGGTCTTCTCCCGGTCTTCAGGTTCCATTTCAACTTGCCAATAACCACTCTTCAAGTCCAAAGTCGAAAACCATCGTGAACCAGACAGGGTATCTAACGTGTCGTCGATGCGTGGTAAGGGATAGCTGTCTTTCTTGGTCACGTCATTAAGCTGCCGATAGTCCACACAAAATCTCGTTGACCCGTCCTTCTTACTGACCAGGACCACCGGTGATGCCCAGGGACTGCTGGATGGCTCGATGACCCCTTGTTCTTCCATATCGATAATAATCTTCTCGGCTTCTGCTCTCCTTGCTAGAGGTAGACGCCTCGGCTGCTGACGGACAGGCATAGAGTTGCCTGTATTGATTTTATGTTTTATTATATCTGTTCGTCCCTTCTGGCTATCGTCAAGAGCGAAGATATCTTGGTATCGATGAACCAAACCCTGTACCTCTTTCACTTCTGTTCTGTTAAGGTCTTCGCACGAACTAGTAACCATGCCCACTAATTTTCCACCATGGTCTTTGGGCGCTGGTTTTGGAACATCAGCCATACACCTGGCTACTCGGAATACTGGCACACACTGTCCCACAAGGGTACTCTTCTTCAATGTCACCGGATCCACATTAACGTTCATAAGCCTCACCGGTACTGTCTTTCCAACCTTGATCAGCGCTTTTCCCACCAGTATGCCACTATGGATCTTCTTATCACAAACAGGCTCCATCATTCGCACACATCCAACCCGAAGATCTCCATCCAAACCTGCCTCGACAACCATCTCGCTTTGACCCGGCAATATCACATCTTCAGTCAGCAAAACCCTTACAACCGGATCTTCTCGTGGGTGCAACGGAAGTTCTTCGTTACCGACCTTCAAAACACCCTCTTTCAAATCCAACGTAAAACCAAATTTTCTCAGGAGGTCCATTCCAAAGATGAAGTCATCAGTGATATCGGCTACCAGCACCTCATGATCACGTTCTTCACTTCCAATGCCAATCTTCATCTTCACCACTCCGCGTGTTGGTATCACTTCACCTGTTGCTGTACGGAGTTGAGTAGTTGTTGATAACAGCTTCATACTTGATTGTAGAACATCAGGGCGTACGATGGATTTTGTCGCCCCCGTATCAATAAGTAGTGGAACAGTTCGGTTAGAAATCTTTCCATCTACAAACAAACTGCCGTTACTATTCTTTGATGTTACGGCATGGATCGTGATCTCCGGGGCATCTTCACTCGCAGCCAACGTTCGCCCCCTCTTGCCAACCCCTTTTAACTTTTCCGACGGTTGTACTTTTCTGGGTTTAGGGCAGCGGCGTCGTATGTGCCCTTGTTCACCGCAGTTCCAGCAACGGGGTCCTCGAACTTCTTGAGGATTCCTCTTACGACTATCTTCCTTCTGAAGAACTCTCATTAATAATTCTTCTAGGCGATCTTTGGAACTGGAACCTTCCTCTTCTTCCGCAATGGTTCGAACTCGCCCGTGGCCTCGGGACGCTTGTTTTGCGGCTTCAAACTCTAAAGCGTGAGCAAGCGCATCATCAGTTGTTCTTGGTCGTGCCAGCCTCAATGATTGTTGTGTTTCCCCGTCTCTTAACCCATCAATGAAGGTCTGCACAGCGAGCTGTCCCAAAAATGAATCGGGTGCCGTAGGGTACGCCAATCGGACAAGCCGCGCAACATCGGCTTCAAACTCCTGCAGGCTTTCTCCATTCTTCTGGATACGATTCTTCACTTGCGCGTGATACACTTGTTGAAGATGCGCGTCTCCATATCTCATCTCCAATCTAGACACTAACAATTGATAATCAGTTTCCTGTCCTACTGGGATTGTTTGCAGGACGTTCAACGCGTCTCCACGCAAAGCCACAGTTAAAGAAACGGCCTTTTCCTTGCCTGTCCATCCGTTGGCCCCAGCGGCCGCCTCAAATTGTTTGTAGTAGGTGGACCAAGGTATCTTTCCATCGAACGTGGGTGGTTTTACTTTTATCCCTACGGCAGGAACCTTTTCTTCTTTAAATTGTTTCTTTACTTCATTAAACGGCCACTCAGAAGTTGAGGGAAACCGTAGTTGCCTCATTCTATCTTCCAACATTTCGATCATATCGTCTTTCTTAGTTGTTGGTGGTAATTGCATTTGGGCTATTTTCTCTTCTACCATCTTTATTACCCTATCTTGTTCCGCCAATCTACCTTCCAATAGTCCTAACGCACTGGCATTCTCCAAAAATTCTTCGAAAACTTTATCTTCCAACGCTTTGACATTTTCCAACAATTCTCCTTTCAGCATTTTAACATTTTCTTCCAGTGCTTTAGTATTTTCAAGTAATTCTTGTTTAAGCATTCTAACATTTTCTTCGGACTTTCTAGAATTCTCTTCGGACTTTTGCAGTAATTCTTCTTTTAAAATTCTAGAATTCTCTTCGGACTTTTCCAGTATTTCTTCTTTTAGCATTCTAACATTATCTTCGGACTTTCTAGAACTTTCCAGTAACTCTTCTTTTAATATTCTAGAATTTTCTTCCATTTTACTTAACAACACGTTAGTATCAATTGCGGGTCCAGGTATTTCGAAGCGGTAATTTTCAGGATCTTCCTTCTGTTCTAAAAGCCATTCTCTTAGCCGATTTATTAACACACTTTTAAGGCCCGTTGTGTCCAAATCTCGTTCTTCAAGTTCATGTTTCAAGTCTATTACTTTGAGATCTTTTAACAGTTTCATCACCGTTTTAATCGTTTGTTGAAATTATGTTTTAACACTAAAGATTTATTCTCACAGCACTTTATTTAATTATTACGCGATTTTATTTATTTTAAAACCTCACACCTGTAACACCACTGTAACGTTCTTTTTAAAATAATAATAATACAAGTGCTGTTTAAATCGTCTATTCACAAACAAATATTTATTTATATACACTAATGAATACACTATAAATTAACGCTATGATTATAAACCATTAAAAACTATTATTTACAGACTATGAATTTCTAATACAACATTTATATTCACTATTTATTTTGTAATACCCAGTTAATGACTTGCAGTTGACTGCCTCTCTTTTTTCCGCAATCCGCTTTTATATCCTCATATAAACGCACCAGAAATTGCTGGAACCTTCTATGTATTCTTAGAAAATGCTAGAATAAACCACGTCTGATTTACATGCTTGTGCGATGCGTCATTTTCTCGAAGGCGACAGAACACACCACCTGTCGCTCGAAAAGAGGTTCGTTCCTTTTCTCTCCCGTTACATTATTAAATAGTTAAGTTCATTCTACTTTTTAAAATAATTGTTCATTTTGTTTAAAGAATAAAGTATTTTTAATACCGCAGCGGAAGGAGTAACAAGTAGTGTTGACTTTAAAATGTTTCAAACAACTTAGATTATCGTGTCAAAATGAAATTATAACGAATTTAAAAATTCTTAGCTATAGCGCCACCCTTACAAAAAAGTTACTACATTTTAAGACTTGACAAGTATGCTAGAATATCTATCTTTCTCAGATGTATTGTTATTCGCTATTTTTCCCTTGCTCACACATGAAAATCCAATTCCTAGACGAAGTTTTTCCAATACTGTATACAGTCCGTTTACAGGTCAGCCGAAAATTGAAAACAGCATTAATTCGTATAGCAATATCAAATTAATCATATGGGCGTTCATTTGGATTTAACAGTTATCAAGTCACACACCTATTTCCCTACCATACAAATTATGGCACCTCCATTATTTCTTACTACGTTAAAGCATAAGATTATATATCCTGATTTTTAATTTAGTTCATAAATAAATATGGCATTTGCAAGGAAATTCTTTGCCTAAAACGATAAATTTGTTGTTGTTTATGGAAATGTTCGAAGTGCCTTTTATAATAGATAGACCATAATCCATCAGTGATCGCCAGAGTTTGTCCTTGCAATTGGCTTACAAAAAGAAGAAGCGCGTGGCAACACAGCCTGATTGTGATCAGAGCAGATCAGTAATTGTAAACTTGGGAATTCCTTTGCAACAGACGCAAACCAGTATGGAACGACTTCTGTTTCGATAGGCACAGCTATTCTAAAATATATTCTAATTCGAATCCCTTCCCATTTTGAAAGAGCACAAGAAAGGCTCCTTCCGGCAATTGGTGTTTCCCGTCTGGAATGTACATGTATTGCTGTTGTGAATTTTATTCTTTTATTTGGTTGTGTACCCAAACTTCTATTTAGTTTCTGTAGCAACTATTGCCTCTTCCCTAATTAATTTGTGACGAGATAAAGTGCGATTTTCATTTAATTAATGTCCATGTAAGTGAATTTGAGTCACGTCCATTGCTGAATGTTTATTGACCTCTTAACATCCTTTATTAGAAATTTTTATACAAACAGAAAATAACGCTTCTTTAGACAAAATACTAAGCTTGGAAAGACGATTTAGAAAAGCTGGGAGTTAACAAAAATTTGGTGGTTAGAACAAACCGAATCACCGATTTAGATAATCGGCATATGTGCAACTAGTGAATAACTGACAATTAATTGTACTAATTGAAGTAATTGCAAAGTAAGTGATATTATCTTAAAATAACCAAGACTGGGAGACGTTTAAACACGTAAAGGAATACTTCTTGAAGATTTCTAGCGTTTTCTAGTTAAACTAAACTTTGAATTTGTTACTTGGTTTTACATAACCAATACCGGCTCTTTCGAATGCTCCTGAAGCGGTTCTTTCTACATATACACGAGTTTACCTCTAATATAAATTCAAGGGGTAGTTATTATAGAAACCGAAGGTTTTTTGAATTATTGTTATCTATAGAATTGCGCTACATCGAGATTTGTTAGTTATTGTAGATAATATTATCAAAATAATTTAAAAGCTGATGCTCGACATAACAGATTTTTGAGTATGTGAATTAGCAGATTTTCCAGACAACTTACTCTGTAGCGGCATTGTAAATATACTTACTAAGCACTGTGCAAAACCTGAGGATAATCCTACACGCTATTTTTTCTTGTTAGAAGTATAATCTCAAAAATTAATTAATTAGTGAATTAATATTAACTAATTAATAAGAGGGGAAGATAAAAGGATGATAAATGACTATCGTTAAATAAGCAGACAACGTCAACAGAGCATGGCTCCGTGGCAGTTCTTATAATTTTTTTAATGAAATATTTAATATATTTCATAAATAAACCTTTTTCTTGATTATAATATCATTATAATAATTTATAATAATTATATAATTATAATATTTATAAAAAAGAATAACTTACAAGGAAATACTAATATGCTAATGTATAATCAATTAGTTTTATTTTTAATTAACGTTATCCCTTAATTTTATGGTCATTGTTTAAACTACATAATATATGAATAATATTTATGTTAATTCAAAAAACTTGATTATACATTATCATATTAATATTTAATTGTAAATTATTCTGTTTTATAAATATTATAATTATTAAATTAAAGGTTTATTTATGAAATAAATGGGTTTTGAACCGTGGTTTTTTAGACGAAATACAGAGACCGTTTCACAGGGCTATGCTGTCTGTTGACATTGCTTGCTTCTTTGGGTCAAGGTCATTTGTTATCCTGTTTTGTTTGTATTTTTAAGAAATTGTTTATTTTGTAAATAAACATAAAAAAGAATAATTACATACATATCCCTTATATTTGATGGAATCTGAACTTTTTTATCCTTTTTTGTTTGTTTCTTTTTTATTACTAATTTATTTATTGTTACTTTTTGATGATTTTTTTACAATTACTAATTACTGTACATTCACTTATCAATTGGTTAATATCAATTAATCAATAATTAATATTAATTCATCTACGCACGCTGTTTGTGGTATCAAAAATCTCAATGTTTCTCTAAATATATCCCTCCTCAAAAATAATATGTGGTGGGGGCCTAGTTCGGGAGGTTCCCCTTTCGTTGTCCCCTTACCGCTGCCCCCAACAGATGGTTCGGGACTGTTTAAATATAGCCTTAACATTTAAAATATTTATATTTTATTCAGTGGCGCCCGAATACACATCAGCCTACTTAATTTGGTCAAATGCTTAAAACCTACCACCTCATATATGATTAAGTGTATTTCTCAAATCCAAAGCTGAACGTGGCATGATTTAAGTTTATAATTGTTTGCGTTCTTTATATATATTAATAAGCTGTTACAAGTAATATCATGTAACTTTCATCTTCTACATGTTCAGGATAGTAAATGTCTATCATTGAACAGTTATTTCAAAGTTGAAACCAACCGAAGCAGAACGGCGAAGAATACCCGCTTATGGAAGATTGTATCCCAGCAACAGTGTGATTTTCATCAGTCTAATAGATATTTATTTTACCATTAAAACTCATTTCTCTGGTATCTTATCGTACCATTCGTTTCAATCTCTATTACACCGTTTATGCTAATTCGTCTTGTTCAATTCACTACCACTCTCATACTGAAAATGTCAACACGAGTACTACGAGAAGTTTTCTTGTCTGAGAAATGTTTGTAATTTTCACGCATATTAGCCTCCTCGAACAGCCTAAAAGTGAATAATATAGATTATAAATATAGATTGGTGTTCCTCGTCCGGGGTGGGGAGGGCTCAAGCCCGTTTCGAATCATCCCTGATCATTAGTGTCAAATGATGCTTAAATGCTGTCTAGTTATTTAAATTACAAATTTCATTAGACTGTTTTCACACAAAGTGGTGTGCAATTCATCATTGTATTGTTACAGATCTTATTGCATCAGAAAGTTAATAAGTAAAAAAACAATAAAAACAAAAAAATCGGAATAAATAGATGAAACACAAAGTGAATAGCTTTTCATCATTTTGAACGAACATATAAATCGATAAAAGCATGTGGCAATAGTTGATGAGATTGTTTGTAGCTGTATAAAAGATAAAAATAAATATTAAACTCATAGATGCATACACTTGCAAACAAAAGAACAAAATGTTATTTGCTGTTGGCGTAAAAGTAAATATGTTACGTTAACTCCTGCGGCGAGTTTTCTATCCGGACACTCAACTTAACTTCTCAACTCTTCTTAAAGGTGTGATGAAACAATGTGTTCAGTCAATCAGTTGGGTACGGTTTATCTTTTACGTATTATTCAACAAAAGATAAAAACAGTGGGAACGGCATAATGAACATTCTCCAATGCCGCGAAATATAATTGTGGGAAGTGTACTTGCTGCAAACAAAACGGAGCAAGGCAAAAAATCATATAATAGGCAGTATGTCCTTCTTTTCAAGCAATTAAAGTTTTTGGATAAACGATTGTTTTATTTAGTATGCATATCAGACTAAAATTATTTACAAAAAAGTAATTCACAACTTACAATAGCTGTCTGTGCAACAGAGAAGAAAGGTTTTCTCCTGAGTTGCACATACATTTTTTTACTACTTTTAGAGGATTTGGGAAGAGAAAAGTAAGTTTTTCATCTCTGTTTCTTATCTCTGTTTTGCGTCTTCGCGTTTTTAAATTACTAAAAAAGCTTTATACGTGGTTTTGCATATTTTTTTTTTATTGACAATAATGCTAATTTACAATCTACTTAACAAAAGTATTCACTAAATGTGATGCTAGGGGAGGCAGTGAAAGGAGAAGTCATCCATTGATGACACTCCCTAGGAGCACCATTTACTGGAGGTTGGTGAGGTCTTCAGGCCATGTTTTCTTCAGTCTTCGTACTGGAGGATGATAGGTGGAAAGCTGATGAATGAGTGGATTGCTGTGTCCATCTAACTTCTGGTGATAATTCATCGCAAATCTTTTGATTTCATCGACAACGGGACGTCTAGGTCTTGGTGGATTGTTTGGTTCGTTACAAACCAGGGCGCGTCAACAATTGCGCGGAGGGTCTTTGACTGAAATTGTTGCAGAGTTTTTATTCTGGTTGGTTTGGCACACCCCCAAAGTTGTATACCAAATGTCCAGATTGGTTTCAGCATCGTTTTGTAGAGTAACAGCTTATTTCGGATCGATAGCTTTGAGTATCTACCAAGGAGCCAGTACATTTCCCGGTATTTAAGGTTTAACTGTTTGCGCTTAGTTTGTATGTGTTTGTTCCACGTGAGCCGCTGATCAAGAGGCAGTCCCAAGTATTTTACGTCGGTTTTTACCGGTACTGGAGCATTGTTGATGTTGACAGGCGGACAGATATTGGTTTTCATAGTAAATGTTACTTGGGCTGACTTCGATTGATTAATTTTTATGCGCCACTTATCTAGCCATGTGCTGATTATATTGAGGTGTTGTTGGAGGCTGGAAGTTGCAGTATCCGCATTTTCATGGGTCGAAAGTATTGCCGTGTCGTCGGCGAAGGTAGCAGTCACAGTGCTGTCAGTTTCTGGCAGATCAGCAGTATAGACCGCAGTAACACCGGATTTGATGGGGTAATATGAGGATAGTTCGTTATCGCAATTGACAGAGTAATAGCGGTCTGTTAGATATGATTTAAGGAGCAAGTAATAGTAGCTCGGTAATGACTCTTTTAGTTTGTATAGCAGCCCTGTGTGCCAAACCTTATCGAAGGCCTGGGACACATCCAGGAACACAGCAGTGCAATACTTATTTTCTTCTAGAGAAGATGAGATTTCGTTTACTATTCTGTGCGTTTGATGTGTGGTTGAGTGACCCTCTCGAAAACCGAACTGGTGTTGTGGTAGGTGTTGAAATATGTCTGTATCTTGGCAAAGTCGTTTAAGGAACAGTTTTTCAAATAGTTTGCTCATTATAGGCAAAAGGCTTATTGGCCGATACGAGGTCACACTTTCTGGTTCCTTGCCGGGTTTGGGTATCATCAATATATGTGCGTATTTCCAAGTGATTGGGTAATATGAGAGACTTAACATCCGGTTGAAAATCGTAGTTAGGAGTACGACAGTTTTCTTGGGCAGCATTTTCAGAATTTTTCCAGTTATTAAATCATGACCTGGCGCCTTAAATTGGTTCAGTTTTTGAATTTCATATATAACTTCAGCTGGAGTAAACGGGTTTATTGGGAGTGACATTTGACACGAGATGTCTAGAGATGCTTCGATTGCGTTGTCTCCAGGGGCTGCAGTTGCTTCAAAGGGAGTGAATACGTCGGATAAATGCTCTGCAAAAGTGGTTGCTTTATCTAGAGGAGATCTTGCCCATGTTCCATCTGCCCTCCTGATAGGTCGTTTGGGTACTTGAGGCCTTTTAAAGTTTTTCGTGGCTCTCCAGATCGAGTGATCCTCTTGTTTCAGGTTCGTTAAATACTCAGTAAAGTTATCATTTTGTATCTCTTTTAACAGTTTATGAAGTTTATGCGTTAGACGATTGTATATAGTTTTATCAGCAAGGTTATGTGTCCTCTGCCACGTTCCTCTGGCTCTCCTCTTTTCTGTGATCATTTGTTTAACCGTTAGAGGTATAGAAGCAGTAGGTTTCTCATGGTCAGTTTCGATAGGGGTTGACTCCCAGGCAGCCTTTTGGATTACATTAGTGAGATGATTAGTCGCTTCGTCTAGTTCATCGGGGGTCTTTATTCGTAGTTTAAGATTTGTATTGTCTTCCAAGTATTGTTGAAAAAGTTCCCAGTTTGTTTGTGTCGACACTAGTTTGGGGTTGAGTGATTTTTTGATAGTAGAGGTACTTAAGTTTAGTATGACTGGCGAGTGATCTGACGACAGGTCATTACTTGCTTCTACCATTACGCAATTGGTAGCTATACCATGGGAGATATAAAAATCCAATAAGTCGGGAAGTTTGTTGAGGTCTGACGGCCAGTAAGTGGGCATTCCGGAGGAGTGGCAAGTGAAGTTGTTTTGTGTGATTGATTGTAAGAAATTACGACCTTTTGTTAATATAATTCTAGAGCCCCAGTGGGTGTGCTTGGCATTCCAATCGCCACCCGCAATAAATTTACTGCCCAGAGCAGAGAAGAAGCTATTATATTGGTGAGTAGAGATGTTATGTTCAGTTTTCCTTGATGCAATATTCCGAGTAGTTGCTTGTGACCGGTCGACCGTAAATTTGTGAAACTCATTTGTTCCAAATATTATTAATACTGCTTAGTTATTTATTTGTTAAGCAGTGAATAATTCCTGTTCAAACTGTCACCACGTGTAATATTACCGCCCCTACTCCATGTATCAAGTGATAAATCTGGAATATAACGTGTTAAAACTATCCGAAGAAATGATTTTTTTTTACCTCATGAAAACCTTTTACTTATTGTTCTTGGGCCCCACTTTCAACCTGTTTTTGTGTACAAAGAGTTGTATAAGGGTTTTCACATATACGATTTTTTGAAAAACATTGCAGTTGAGCCTTGTCTTCGGTGTTGCTGCATTGCAAATACGTCATCAACTTTATGCAAAAAGGACACCGGTCCTCCCCAGGTTCTACTAAGGTAAAGGGTGATTTAGCGCAGAGGTAGAAAGATCTGATTAACTTTAACCTACAAAGGTTAGTTTAGGTTTAGTTTAGACTAAGACTAGTTAGATTAGAAGGACGTCTTTGTGTTTTTGGTAATTTTTTATAATTTAATACCTACAGATTCAAGCTCCACATCAATTTTCAGTAGACAAGTAGTATTTGACAAATTTCAGTTTTAGACCTACTTGAGGTAAATTAATTACGGCTGTAAATATATTCCGAGTAGGTGGATCAATTGCAGACAGACCAATTTCAGCTAGACTAATTTTGTGTATTTTTATCTCCAATAGGTTTTCTATTAAGCGTTGAAGCAATGTAGGTATCTCCAAACATCTTCACCCGAAAATAATAATATAATAATAATTACTAGTACCCATATCCTGGACCCAGGCTCCAAAAGCTATAAAGCTTGTGCGGAAGGGAGGGAGCGATTTTTACTATTATGCAGGCCCATCCTACGGCTGCAGCCAACTTACAGATGATATGGCACAAATCCCACATTTGTGTGTACAGACTGAGTTGTTACAGACATTTTAAATTCTCCAATTTGGATCCTGGTCATCTAGAAGGTCATAAAAACCCTAATCATATACAAAACAGTGCTTTTTTTGTTCTGAAACGGCAGTTCTTATTATAGTTCTAGGTTACATCAGTTGATTTGAGGTGTGCACGCTCAAATGCGCACCGAGCACCGCAGATCCTGGAAGCCCTAGAGATGCCCAATCATGTTCAAAACCATAGAAGTTATTCTCGCCGAGTCATGTTTTGAGCATGAAATCATTCCAGCTGACAAATCAAGTAATTTTCAGGAGTAAGTAGCATGGTGCGCAGCGCTGGTTGTAAGAGGCCCTGCCCTCTTACAAGCCATTCAAGTGTATCAACATCTACATGCGGTAATCCAAAACGTTGGTTCAGTCTCTTTTTTAGTATTATGATGTAGTATAATAGACCTGAATTCAAACTGCTTACATTCCCTGAACACCTAATTGCTGACATAAACGACCACGTTTTGACTCCTAGAAACAAATCTTTAGGCTATGTAACCTTTGTGTGCTGACTATGCGCGGTTTGCTCGCTGTACTACGGCTCTCAGGCAGTGCGCGAGGGAAGCTCGCTAACTGTGTCGTTAATGCTTTTCGTTCATCGTGGGTTACTGTGTTTTGAGTGATGAATCAAATATGAATCGTAAAAATGTTATGATAGTCAGGGTTGGTTTGCACAATATTATTAACATGAATCTTCAGAGAAAGGATGGTTTGACAAAAAAGTAAGAATGTTTGAAAGAAGTGCCCTTTATATTATATTTTATTAACATCAACTGTAACGCGTTAGTAATGTTTCGAATGGGAATTATACTTCAAGCTCTTTTCTTGATGCTATATGTCATCCTAACCTCAAAATACAGTATTAGTTCAGAACTGCAGATTGCATGCTGTAGAGATGCTAGAACGGCCCAGGCCTGCATCTGATTCCAGGAACTTGGATAACCAGGGGGATATAGAGATAGTTTTGGGATTTATTAGATGAACTATATACTATCTTGAATTTATTTTTAACTAGTTATAATAAACTCGATACAAGTCCTGTATTGTAATGTTTCGAATTTATTCCCTATCTATTCTTTTATATCTATGTGATCTTTTTATTTATTTGTAGCCTTACTTGACAAATATAAAATGCATTTCATCTGAGTACCATACCATAGCTATAAGAATTTTATATCTTCAAAAAAAAAGATTTTAAGCTGAATGTTGGTCTAGAGAAATATCATATACAAAAATGATATTCGCCTACTATCATTGGTTAATCGTGACGTAATGACATACTAAAACAAATCTTTTAGACATCTTTCCTCTTTCAACTTTTGTCATCGACTGATTTTCCTTTTTGTAGTATCGTTGACATCAAGAGCACGCGGAAAAATCTGCAAGAGTCTTTGATATGATGAGGATGTCGTCCCGTGATCAGAGCAATGATGTATTTTTAAATCCATTCTGTGGCGATTGTTTAAAATACGTTTGAAACTTAAAATAATTTTTAATAATTAAACAAATTCTTACCATACTGTCTGAGATGTATTAATTCAAGCAGTTTGGTTGTTTAAAAAAAACATTGAAATTAAAATTTTGATTAAGTTTAAACAAACTCGAGTTAGTGAGAAGTACCGCTAGCATCTATCGTAACGTCCGAGGTGCATTAATCCAATTTAATGGTGGTTAATTCAGTTCTGGTAGCTTGACAACAAATTTATTAGTGAAAATAAATCCAACGTTAAGGAAAATTGGAGCAAAGTGTCTTATCCATTCTTTATTTGGGTTTTCCAAAAAAACAAAAATTCTTTCGAGGACGAGTAAGTGGAAGAAAACTTTAACGGGACCAGAAGCTTGTGGACTTGGCTGCTCCATCGGATTTAAAATAACTAATAAAGAGGATTCTTAGGTGATCGAACGCAGTATTTGTTCAAATTTCTACAATAAATAAAACATTTACATATAAGCTGAGTTCTATATTCAATTCGATGCAATTCAGTGTTCAATTAAATTTTCTATTTTGTTTCGTGTTCACGGAAATGTAATTTTTATTATTAAATTTTCACTGTGGGAGTTTCATAAAAATTAACTATTGTACGAAGTTGCCTGAGAAATGTGCAAAATTGTGAGCGAATATGAATGTAACATCACTTTAATTACGATCGTTTACATACCATTTAATGGCGCCCATCATACTATTTTTTTGGTGTAATTATTATTCCTTCTGAAATCTGAATTCAGAAGCTTTTCAGTTAACACCTATGACCTGAAAGGTATTTGTTTAAAAGCAATAAGACGTTCTGTTTTTGAAGGATAAGCCGCTTGAGGTTTGTTATCATTATTACAATAGTAGAACCAGGACACCTTTTCAAGGTCTCATCAATCATACTAGTTGCTTTATACTACTTGCAGGCATGTTTTAATTGCTTTACTAATGACAGGTTTCGAAATGTTAATTGAATTTTCCATGACGTCTCTTAACTTAATAATGATGAGAAGCCATTTTGAAATTTTTCAATATCGATTACGAAAATTGAAAATATTTAATCACGATATATGTATTTTAACACTAATTTAAAATTTATATAATTATTATAGTTATATGTAATTAATTTAATTTAATTTGTGTATAAATTACAAAATGAAATACAAGATATGGGTAGAGAGGAAGAAACTTAAGGAGTAATAAGTCAATGGCGGAGAGTGTAAAATACTAGTTACAAATATTTGAAATAAATAATAATGTTTTTATTTTGGGTGGGTTGGACAATGAAATCTTTATCCAAATTTAAAAGGTTATAAAAAAGATAAATAGTGATTTGTTAAATATAATTCACAGGCCCGCCGTTATCAAGTTGTAGAGATTTTGTTTCCCGATCAGAGGAGACATGGGTTCAACTCTCGGTTGCGACTGCGACTTTAAAAGTTTAGCACAGCCATGTTTAAGCTCATTAGAATAAAGTATGAAAGTTGTATAAGTGATAAAATATGTGGGAGAGTAATGTACTTGCTGCAATAGCTCCATTACCTACGTTGCACTTCTATAAGGGTTTGTGTGGAACCCCAACACTGCAAATGCGGTAAAAGAGGAATGGATTATGTATCTATGTAAATAGAATTTACTAAATCAAATCTTTCGTCAGTTTGAAAAACAAGCATTTTTCAATTTAACAAAGTTTTTATCATGCGGAATAAATTAATTTTGTTCTCTTGCCTTCCATCTAAGTTATCTTTAAATAAGAGTAAGTATTTTGAATGAAAGAGGTGATCAAAACAAAAGTAATTTAAAACAATTTAGAGTAATAAGCAAGACCTATACGAGAGTAATTTAATGTAATCATTAAGACATATAATTGATAAATAGAAACTTAAGTTACTAAAATGTCACCAGAGATATTATATTTCGGTAAAACTTTTAATTACTAAAAAGTTTAGGCGGTGGAATCGTTATCCAAATTTTAAAACGTACAATTCTTATTCTTAGATAACACCTCTTTGGTTTTAAAACCAATAAAAAAATCTGCTGGACAATGAAATCCTTATCCACATTGAAACTAGTTAATGTATTTCTGTAATTCTCCAGCTAAATGATTATTGGCTGCACATAACAATTTCATTTCGACAATTTACATTTACGGCGAATAAAGAGATGATTATTTTTTATTTAACTAACGAAATGATCAAAAATAAATTTAAAAATCTAAATAAAATAAAAAACTTAGCTCTGGCTTAAGATCTCTAATGTCAAATTATCCTTTAGGGCGTAGGTCTGATTTCCATAGCTTAGGGATTGTAAAGAAAAATAAGGTTTGTAGTAATAATAAGGATGTGGACGCCATTTGATTGCAAGTCACTAGAATACATTCTCAAAATCCGCAACTAAAAAAGGATTCTGAGTATATTGATGGAATTCAACAATTAATCTTAATTATTCAAATTAATGTTAGGCAAGTAAGCGTATTTCAATAATTTATGCAAGTAAATGGTCCAATATCATCACAACTGTATTTAATTTAAATTGGTTTATTCATAAGTCAAGAAATAGTATTATTTAATAACAATTTGAATATCCTGACAAAAAATATAAACAATCTTAACAGCTACGACAACTTAGACATTAATGTTCATCGGATAATCCTAGATTGATGTTAATATCCAATCAGTCATGCAAGACTTCACTAAGCGTACTAATTTCTAGTGAAAAGTAATAGAATAATCACTGTAGATACCGTAAATATTCCTAAGAATTGACACAGCTGCATTAGTAATAAAATAATCAAAACAACCCGGTCGGCAAAACTTATTTTGAGTACATATTATGTTGTAAACACTCGGTCAAGGTCAGGGCCTAACAATTTGTAAATTCCTTACACTGCAGTTTTTAGTAAAAGTACTTGAAAGTAGCAGTACTTTTATTTTTTACGAATTGTTTTTATACTGTATAGTTATTTTCTATGTAAACAAATTATCATCCATTAAGGTCGTTCTATCAAAACATAAAAAAGAATAAAGGTTTTGCTAACGGCACTTTATACTACTGTATTTAGATTTTAGACTTAGAATAAAATAAATAAGAAATAACAATTGATGGATAGATTAAATTATCTAAAACATATCTTTACATAATTACCTAATAGCTGTTTATTAATATAACGAATAACAAATCAAAAATGATATCACTAAATGGGTCGGTATTAAAATGATGTCATTCCTGCATGTTTTCCCTACTATTAGAACACAGGGGAATCCCCGATTTAATAGAGCGTTTAAGTTTCAACAATATCCAAAATGGAATGTACGCCGTCTGCAACCGTGTTGAGTTCATTCAACAAATGTCACGTTTTTACCGATGGTGTCAATTTCTAAAGAGCTTGCATTTAATCTTATTTGACTCAACACCTGACCTACATCAATTATACGTACTTTTCTGAAAACGTCGGTCAAAATTATTAAAAATTTGAACTTTCTCTAATCAAAAAACTTTATAAATTTTTTTTCCAAATGCCATCAGAAATGCGCTGGTAAAGTCTGGTGTGGGGGCTATGAGTCACCCTGTATTGCCCTTATTTCTACATAAAATCACTGTAAACAGTAGACACCAGCTCCATAACAGTTCTTATATAAATGAACAATTGTAAACACATGTTAACAGTAATAAAGTGATTAACTGAATTTGCAGTGCATTAACTGAATAGGTGCAGCCTATTTTTTGCGGGTCTGCTTTCAGAAAAGCTATTCATCGAAAACAAAGATAAGCACGTACAAAATACATAAATTTGAACTTAATACCTTTTCAGACAAACGTATTATTTCGCCAAGAAATAATTTTTATATAGTATTTTCCCTAGAAAAACAATTCGTTTGCGTAAAAACGCTTTGGGAATGAACTTTGATAGTAACGAAAACACCATTTGATTTAATATAACGTCTGCCTTTTAAACCAACTAAAATGTATTGAAATATACAGGGCCGTACTAAGGTTTTTATACCATTAATGCATTTAAAATTGCATTAAAATTAAATCGAGAATTTTAACACGTTACAACATTCGTAATTTATTACTTCTGCTTTTGCTTTAATTTTGTAAATATGACGTGTAGAATTTTTATATGCTTGTATATTTCAAAATAAATACCTAATTGGTTATACAATGTATGTGAAGTTTACTTAATTTAAATAACTTAAATAAACGAATAATGCAAATAAGTTATTCCAAGAAATAAATAAAGATTAATAAAAAGTTTCACAATATTTATTAAATTATAACCTGACAGTTGTTTCAACAGCTAAGCTGTCATTATCAAAGCTAATATAAATATAAACAAACACGTCGTTAAGGTAAATACAAAAACATAGATAAAAATAATAAGAATTAAACATTTCCACTACCAGTATCGGAAAATTACTGATCCCAATCTGTTCATTTATTAAAGGTTGCCTGAGTTTATGTTTCTATATCTCGAAAGCTTCTAAAATGTCTAATTTGCGTTTGTTATTACAAAAATGTAGGAATTGGATATTATTTCGTGTGTGTTCTTTGTATCTTGTGTAAAAACTCCGAAGTGTTTGTCCAATATATACCGAATTACAACAAGAGCAATTCAAACGGTAAATTCCCGATTTTTATCTTTTTATCTAGTTATCTATTTATGTATTTGTCTTAGCAACGTGTTTGTTTACATTCATATTACCTTTGATAATGGCAGCTTAGCTGTCGAAACAATTGTCAGGTTTAATAATTTAAGAACTATTGTGAAACTTTTTATTAATCTTTATTTATTTCATAATTATGGAGTTCCACAAAGTAAGGCTCGAGACAGTAAAATATAACAAATTTAGCTTAGATAGCAGAAATAAAATAAAATTAAATATAATGATGAAAAGAACAAAGATTAAACAATAATTAACGCTTTTCATCGCTGACTTTTATAAGTAGAAGGGGTCTAATATGACCTGAAAAAGGTCTTCACTCTGTTTTTCCTTTGGTCTTTAATTCCTGGAACATTTTCTTTTAGTATGAATTTAAAAACCTAATTAAATAGCTATTTGCAAGAGTATTAAGCCTTTAATCGATTTCTTTTTCTAATTTCATGTGACGGTTTTATGATTCGTTAACGTTTCAGCATTCTTTCTAAATAGTTATGCAATAAAATAAAAATCAATTGCTACAAAGTAAATGCAGCACTAAATAATTCTACTAAAAACGTCATTAACTTATTAACACAAAATTGAAGACCATAAAGCTAAAAGTTAATGTCTCTTTCAACAAATCAGTGGATACAGAAACGAAATGCCTTTTATATATACTTCTAAAGCGAATGAGCCACTGTTTTTACTGCAGGCAATATTATAAGGCATTAACGTCTAGAAACAGAATCTAATTAGTACAACGCACGTTTAATTGCCTGTCCGAGCTGTACTTTGCTGGAAGTTATTTAATTTTTTTGCTAATAATAATTTAACTATACGTAGCAAATAAACATAAAAATTGCTCTAGTAGTTGGCATGCCTGTTATTCTAATATGGATTAAAACCGCAATTTATCAGTTTGTGATTTTTAAATTATCCCATCGAAAAATCGTGCCTGTGTTTAGGTTTGTTAACTTTATTGCTTCACGAAAAAGCGTTTTATGAAGAAAATTGATGCAATTTGGCACATATGTGTATTTATAGCATGTTTCGAGCCTTCTTAACTCTTACAAGGTTCAAGATGTAGTTTCCCACCAATTTACTCCTCCCTGACTCATATCATTACCGATACCAAACGCCCCTTATGGCGTGGGATCCAAAACGACGAGCCTCTGGTTTACCATGTGTTGTTCACTAACAGCAACAGCAACAACCACCAAAATATTTTGTGAAAATTAAAATAAATTTTAATTGAGGAGCTGAGTTGGAAAATAAGTGTCAATTTCTTATAATTTCTTCTTATAATATTATAATGTTTTTATTGTTAAAATTTATTTAAATTGTAATCGTCACAGTAAATTCTAACATTTTAGTTTTACTTTACTGTCTCAAGCCTTACTTTGTGAATCTCCATAATCATGAAATGGAATAAAAATAAAGTAATGTGATTAATTAATTTCATTAATAAAAATAAATTATTTAGTAATTTTTGTTAGGAAGCATATGCCTGAATTGACTATGCGTTACCTACACGTAAAAATGAAGTGAAATCATGGTCTAATTACCCTGAATTACATATAGTTTTAACACAGCCTAGAACTCACTGGCATAGATTTATCTAGAATCTAAAATAATTTATCTTTATATCATAGTTAACGATTTAGCCAATATTTTGGCCGCAGTGGAAATTTCGGGCACAAAATTTAATTTTTAACTTTTCACGTTTTATGGCAAGCTTGCATTGTAACAGTAAATTGTTTTGAGCGTGGTAATTGCGCCTCTTTTCTTTTATTGTAGTTTTTAAATTTTTAATTATAATTTCCTGGCTCTCTGTTGTCAAGTATTAGAGATTCTGCCTCTTGACCAGAGGAACATTTGATTCAAATCTCGATTGCGACTGAATTTTAAAAATTTAGTGCAATCGTATTTGAGCGCGTTGGGATAAAGTATGACAGTTATGTGAATGATAAAATAAGGAGGAGTGTAACTTGTTACAATAACTTCATTACCTCAATTGCAGTTGCAAGAGTTTGTATGGAACCCCGACTGCAGATGCGGTAAAAATGGAATGTTTAAAGTGAAATATTTATTGTTGGGAATAATAAACCCTCCAACACTTGATGAAAGATGAAAGGTAATAAATTCCAAAATAAATTTATTATTGTTGAAATTCGCAAACACAAAATCATGGTAAAACAGTCTGAAAATATACACAACTAAATATCACTTACCTTTATCATAAAAAAATTCTCCGGCTATAATTTCTAAACTGGAAAACAAGTTCCATAAATGCATGAGACGAAATCAGGCGGGTCGCTAATTAATTAGGAAGCTATTTAAATTATATCTGTAAAACGTTGTTAATGGATCAGACACAAGTAAATACACAAATAAATTTCTTTTTAAACATTTAAATGGATAATTTTATTTATGAACACACAAAAGAAATAAAAATTTAAAATTCATTGGAGAGAAACGAAAACAATCATTAACATCTTAAATTTAAATTAATTAAACAAACATGAAACAAAATTAATTAAATGTTGGTGTCAAATGGATTTAACAAAATAAGAATTAAGAGACACTCTTTGTCTTTGTCATTTTTAATTTTTATTTGATTAATCCAAAAATCTTAAATTACTATTATAAAAAATTAAAAATTGAAAATTATTTTAAATTTTAAAATTATTTGACGCCACACAAAGAAAATTAATCACCCTAACTTAAAGGTTGGCAGATTCCTGTTATAGTTGGTAAAATTACCTGCTTATTTGTTGACAAGATGTGCACATTCCATATCATCCTTCAAATTGATTTTATTTGTGATTTATGACGATAATTATAATTATTAAAGGTAAAACATGTATCTTCCATGATGTGAGTACATAAAATAATTCGGTTATTTGCAACAAGACTCCATGACCTTCCTTTAATTCGTTCCATTCAAAATAAAATTCCAAACATTTCTCCAAATAATATTAACAGTCTGAACACCAAATTTAAACACTTCACTTTTTGTTTTGTTTCACTTTTAGTTCACTTTGAAATTAAAAACAAGATGACATTTCTCATAACCTCGAAATCTTATCAAAATAACGTTTAACCTGACATCACTTCTGCTCTGTATGGAATTTCAAGACAAAGTAACCAAATTCATTAGTGCTGTTTTTACAATAATTGGAGAACAATTGCGAATCGCTAGTGATTTTCCTAGTTAGGAACTAGATTAATTTAGTAAGTTACTAGAAACAAAAGAGTCTTATACACTAAAATGTTCATAACCACATTGTTAATAATAAATTAAACTTTCTAACAATAAGCAACATTAATGTTCTTATGCAAAATTAACTGCAGGATTCAATAACAATCATCTTGAATTTCCTCACAATCATTACTTCACAAACATTCAAATAAAAACATTTTAACATCTTGCTACATCCTTTTCTTATCATAAAATGAATCCTAAGATCCTATCAAACAAAAATTACATAAATTTTGACACCAAAATTATAAATATAAACTAAATTTTAACATTCTAGCAGGCCATGCTGAAACGTTACAATTTTGTGATTTTAAAGACCTAAACCTTCACTTAAAAAAGTTGCCCACTTTGACCTTTCATTGTCAAAAGCACCCCAGAACTTGCTTAACAACTTTGCAGTAAAACATTTTAGTTAGAAATTCAAATAACATTAATAAACATCCATTTACCATGGAAAATTATGAATCGTCAAAGAAATAGAACAATAAAAACTGTAAAAAGTAGAGTAATAAATACTTGTGTATACCTTCTTACCTATGCCTTTAATAATTTTCAGGTGAAAACAGGCCTTAAAATGGTTTCAAAATATGTACACTGGCTTTCAAAAAATTCGCGTACACCAATTTTTGATTGTATTAAGTCGGTCTTAATTTTTAAGTTGTCAGTGTCAATCATTTAAAATTATTTTGTTTGTTTTTCCTAATGACAGATTTATCCGTCAAAAATGCAATGTCAACAGTCAGAAAGGTCACGTTTACATAGCAAAAACTACATAAAAACTCGGTTACTTGATTTTTAAAGTGTATGCGATTTTAGCCAGTGTAAATGTAAGAATATCAACCAACGACATAGGATCGTCCACCATGAAATTGAGTTTGTGAAATTCAAGTAAAGAATCTGTTTAAAATTTATTCCTTCCCATCTCACAGTGTTGTAGTGTGTATCCTTCATAAATTGAACCAAATTTAAATAAGTTAAATCTATTTTTAAATTAAAAATTCAGTCGCCTGTCAGATAGGCAACACATGCTGCATATATGCATTTCTGCACTACTCAAGTATGTTATATCATAACAATATGTATGTAATTGTTTTTTCAAACATATTTCACAGTAGAGCCTTCGTGCATAAATTCAATCAAGAGTATTTCTTTAGCACCCCAAAACACTGTAACTTTCAGTTATCTTGAAGACGTTCCTACCAATCTTGGTGCCGGTGAACCCATTGCAGCAATTCTTGTTTTGTAAGAGCGCCCCAATAATAAACTAATGTCTCATCTTCAGTTCTTCTTCTTCTTGTTTGAGTGCTGTACTATGTGCGGAGCGTTTCGTGCGTTTTCAGTATAGTAATCCACAAGTATAGAGAGGCTATAGCATAAGGTGAACTCCGAACTACCCCAAGTACATAAAAGTTGGATTCTTTATTATTTCAGGATAATTTCCTGGGCAAAGTACATATACCTTAGTAGTTTGCCATAGCCTTCCAAGAAAGAAGCGATTTTTAAAAATCCTGAAATATATTGGCTGGGGTTTGAATTCGAATTCCTTTGGTCGGTAGTCCCGTGCTGAGTCGGCTCTGGCTGGATCACTTTACCTGCCCTTAAAGCTTCCAGAAAGTAAGAGGGTGTTAATGTTAACAAATAAAACACACAATCAGGGCTGGATTACCCAATAGGCCCGAGAGGCCCGGGCCTAGGACGGCAGATTTTATGGGGCGGCAAACTTTTTAACGATTAATAATTATGGTTAATTAATGGTGTTTACTAATCTAACAAAAACAGAAAATTCCCTATTATTTTCTTTGCAAGAATCTGAAAGTTTACTTTTTTGATGGTTTGTTTATACAACTATATTATTTATAATTTCAGTATCAATAAATTATTATCGGAACATTGCATACTTTATTTTATTAAACTATCTTGCAGGTAATAAAATTGGGTACAACCGAAACTTATGATGAGAAACTTATTAAAATGATTTTTTGATTTTATGATTTCAGTTTGAATAAATAATGCCTTATATTGCATTAGATTGCGTTGAATTTCTTTCTTTGAACATAATTCGTGTTTTAAGTGATAGTTTTATAGCTGGTAATTGGTTGCATTCTGATACATATTGTTTGTAATTTTGAGTTTGATTGTTTTGTGTACCCTTTATACAATATTAGAGGGAAATCTTGTTCAAATCATTCATCGGTAGTTACTGACGTTAAGATTATTGTGCTGTTGGTTGGAACCCTAGTTCCTCTTAAGTTTTAGTAGAGTTTGATAATTTTTTCCCTCCTCGTGGGCAGCCAAGTAAGGTGAAGCACAAGATAGACACTCACATGGTCACGTAGTACGACTTTTTACACACAGAGTTAAGGTAATCCAAGGCTGTTACGAAATTACCGTTTTGTAGGTTTTTGGGTTAAACCGTTTATTTGTTAAATTAAATATTACGATTATAATTGCCGTTTTAACAATCTTAGTTAAAATGAAGAAAAATAATAAATTTTCTAGTGAAACAAAATCAAGAATTTGTCTTGATTGGGTTATCACCTATTAAAAGTTAAAGTATTTTTCTGAACTTATTCACAACAAGTTAACTTCCATACTTTTCGTAATAAGAGTTGTTAATAACTTGTTTTTGATAATTGTGTTTTGATATTGAGTTGAATCATATCCCAATAATGACCAGTCTTAGTAAAACTAAATTTTCAAGCAGTTACTGGATTTATAAGTGAAACTCATTGCTGCCTTCGAGATTTTCATTTTCATAAAGAAACAGTTTAGACTTCGAGTTAGCTGTAAATGCCAGCAATTTTGGTGTGTATAAGTATTGTCTGTGATTATTAGGCTTTTGTTTATAGTGAGTTTAGGGCTTTACTTGTGAGTGCTCAGGTGGATTGAAGCAATACTAGATTACGAGTATAAAAGGATTACTGACACACATATTGTCTGTTATTTGTTGTAAGCTATTTGTAACCATATTATCTGAGATTTCATTTTCAATAACAAAAATATATGCTGGTTTTTAAGAATTTAAGAATTTTAAGAAATCTTAATGAAAATGTATTTTATTTTGTATGTAAATGTCAATGTATTGAAAATGGGATCCCAAATTGAGTTAAAATGTAGAAATTTACGAGTATAATGCAAGTAGGTTTTCTACAATCATTAACTGGTGTGTATGTTTTATAGTAAGAAAGTTAATTACATTCTTGTAAAACAATATTTTTGAATTACATTCAATATACAAAGTTTAAAACTCCTACCTATCGCTATAACTTGACATGACAAATTGTTGGTATTCCATTCACATAATAAATTAAAATTAAAAAGAATAACAATAACTAATAATTAATTTAACGTAAATTAAAGGAGACTTATTTTCCGAAATGTAGATTCTTATTTTCTGCGTTTGGACATTAACATAAAAAAATTTGGGTGGCGCCATTTTTTTTATTTCATCGCTCCTGCTTTCTATCTGAAATTAGTCATCCCTTGCAATCGATATGACGTCTCTGTCGGGAGATATGTTAACGTAATTATAAGTGATTTAATTGTGTATTTGGTTGCAGGAATTTTAGTAAGTTACAATTGAAGCCCAAGTGCGTGATTTTGTTTGTTGACATTTAGTGCGTGTAGCATTTCTTTAATAGCACTTGTTAATACCAGTTATGTAGATCTTCCAAAGAACTACATAACAAAGAACGCAATACGTCAAACGTACGTCAAATGCCAGCATGTTACCTATCATTAGCTGTTTGTTTTGTGCTAATTTAATGTGTTGCAATTTCAAATGTTTAAACTTAATTTAAATAAATTAACACAATTTATGTGACATGGCAGATAATAAGTAACACTTCGACATTGATCACGTTTCAATACATGTAAGTGTGGTATGGTACGTTCATAAAATAACTAATTCATAGTTAACTTGAACATCAAATTTTAAAAAACACGTGTTATATAAAATATGTTTACTTATTTAATAAATTAAATACATGCAATAATAACAATAAGTCAATAACGTCTTTTTTATTAAGGGCATTAATATGAGTGGGCCTACAGGCGGTAAAAGACATAATTTGCTGGCAGGTCCTACTGGTGGATTGCGAGTTCCGGAACGGAACTAAAAGTGCTCGAGCACCTTCTTATGTAGGTGCGCTCGGAGCATGGGGGAAACGACAGGAGTTAAACGGAGCAGCGCACGCCAAATAGCGGTTAGGGAAGGGACGCGTGCTTATCCGAGCGGTTGTAGATTGCACGGATGACAAGACTATTCAATCTTATACCCAAAATAGTTAACCAAAAATAAGTAACTTTACAAGTATTCAGTTGTGTAGTACATACTAATAATTATGAATAAGAGCCATTTTTTTCTAAACTAATAAACGAAGATAAATGCAAAATTGAATGTTGATATTAGATACATGTACGTTGTGGTTGCAAAGAGTGTTTTCTTTCCTGTAACCAGTCAGTGAGCCGGTCAAATAAATACTTAGATAATACAAGTCCGCTAGCATGATACCATTTCATAACCCAGTAGTCGGTAAGTGTTCCTTGTCATTAGATAGGTTCGCAGACGCAAAATGTATGGTTTAAAAAAGCTGCAATTCTTGCAGCACACATACACACTTAGAACTGTACTGAACACACAGTACTGAAATGTTGTTGTACTAGGATGCTTCTTGTGCTATGCGTTTCGCGTGTTATTTTTAACAGTACAATTTAAAGAATCATTGTTATACATAAAATGCAATGATGGTTTGCTTTGTGGATTAATAAATAATTAAAGTTTACATTTGAAAAATTAACAACCAATGTGTAGTTTATTTAGAAACAGTTCAATAATTCTAACACTAATTAATATTAATTCGCATTTAAAAAATCATTACAATATGGCTTAGAAATAAATGCCTTTATGTTAAAATATTGTTCCTCTAGAATAATTAAACGAACAATATGCCTGTTACACAAAGAAGATCAATGCATGTTTTTAGAAATATTTCACCATAATTTTAAATAAAATTGCATTAGAAATATTATCCTTATAGTAAATGCAGTGTGTTCTTAGGTGCAGCTTTTATGGGCAATTAAAAACATATTTTAGCCTCACAACGGATAAAGACTATAAAACATAATTTAACAAGAACATATAATCGAAGGAATGCTTTATTTGATTTCCCATGTGTGTTGGTTTCTGACGACTGTTGGGGGTAAAAGATCTTGTATATTTAAGTGAAAAAATCAAAAAACACGAAAATTCGGAAACGAATATTAGCAATAAATTACGATTCGCTTTATTTAACAAAAGAAACAGGCAAAGCAAAGCAAACATAAATATTTTGAGGGGATGCAACACACTCAAAAATAATTGGCACGGGCCGCCACTGCTGAAAAT
The DNA here is from genome assembly GCA_929113105.1 of Agrypnus murinus. NCBI lineage: Eukaryota > Metazoa > Arthropoda > Insecta > Coleoptera > Elateridae > Agrypnus > Agrypnus murinus. Next base: position 21,246,410 of record OV816030.1, on the reverse strand, counting down.
ACAGAAGATTTGCTTTGCAATATTTCTGGATGTAGCATAAGCATTAGACAACTATAATAATCATAATAATAATTGCTACAACCCATAGCCTGGAAACCAGGCCCCAGAAGCTATAAGCTTGCGCGGGATGGAGGTGGCGATTATTATTATTACCTAGGCCCTAAGTGCGGCTGCAGCCGACTTACAGATGGAACAGCGCAAATCCCACATTTGTGTCACAGCTAAGGAAAACTGCAGAAAACCTTAACCAGATCTGCCGGCACCGGGAAACGACCTCGGGCCGCTTGGGTGAAAGTACAGCACTCTAGACATTACACTACCAAGGCTGTTTAAGACTCTTGTAACAAAATGAATATTCATCAAAAGCAATGTGGTAAACTGATCAGCTCATATACATATCCCAGAAAGATTATATTTAGAGTAAAGCAAGAGATCAATAGATTTGATACAAGAAGATGTTTAAATAGAAATGACGTCTGATGCTAAAATACGCTGGTGAGTTCACTGAGTGAGTTAAAAATGAAAGATAGGAGCTTGAGATCAAATACAGAAAAATGTAGTGGTGGGTAGGAAGAAAATCCACCTGTTAATATACAGAGTGATTCAGAATTGTACAGCATTCTCCTAAGGGCCTATTTCTATCATGAAAATAAGAAAAAAAAGTTTAAATTAACATGGGTCCGCAAATGCTTCCTTATCAAGATAAAGAACGTTCAATATTTGTAATAAAATAATGATTTCTTTCAATTACTCGGAATTGATTGCGAATTAAGTTTTTTGGAGATTATACAATATGTTGACTTGTTCATGTACTACAATATAGATTATTTACAACAAGCAGTTTTGTCTCCACCAGTGGCGTAGAAACACGAGTGTATGTAGATATTTAAAGAGAAAAAAATAGCAAGCACTGGTTGGTTTCTTCAGATTTTGATACAATTTTTAAAACTATGGGGATGTACTATAACGTTCTGGGATCTTCGGTGTAGAAGGTCTACGTTATATTTATCAAAATGTGTAGTAGAATCACTGCATTACATCCCGGCAGGAAAAAAAGGTTGTCTTATACCGGAAGGTCATTGGGCAAAAGACATTCAACATATTCCGTAGAGACTAATATGAAATCTAGCTAGCTGCAAAAAACTTTATGGGAAGTTGATTTTTTTAATGGTTCCTTAAGTTATGTTAAGACAATGAGAACTTAATTACTTATTGCATTATAACCTAAGTAAATTAACGAAAAAAGCCTTGGCTGCTGACAGCAAAAGAATGAAAGGCATCAACTGCGGAGGGTATGTGAAAGGCATTTGCTGCTGATAGCAATTTAATGCCAATTCCTCACGCTGCAAAACTTAATTCTAGTTAAAACTATAAGCAATGGGCGTAGGGATCACTTGGTACATTTTCTTACTAGAACGAAGGTAAGGACAAAATTAAAAGTATCAATAAAACTAAGAGACACCAATAATTTTTTCGTTGAACAAGTGATGCTTGATTACAATCCACTGTTAGTGTAGTTCGTGGAAATGAAAGAAGTTTGATTGTAGCTCGTAAGTGGAGGCATGATTCATGATACTTTCCTGAAAAAGGCCCAGGAAAAAATACTAGGCAAATGGCCTATTTGAGTAGTTACAGCTATAGGCCTGTACAACACTACGAGCTCCTAAAAGACACCTGTAAAACTTTATGTTGCTTAATCACAACACTATGACAACGTTTAGCTATAAATTGTCATTACAAAATATACAATAAATTACTAAAAAACCGCTAGTGAAGGTGGAAATGAAACTTTGTATGCGGCATGCTTTGCAACTATTCTTTACTAAACACTCTAGATTATGGAGACTCGCCCCATCAACTTTCCAGCTCGCCCGTAAAGCTTCATTTACAAAGCTTACTAACGTAAATAACTATAATATGACGTGTTACTAACCCAATGTGTGGGAAAAACTAATTTCAAATAAACAGCCGAGAAGTGGAAACACTAGCAAGTAATGGTAAAGAAAGAAATATCGCCTGTTCGTTTTCTTGCTTTTACTTACAGGAGGTATTATGTGTTTTTACGTTTACTATTGTCACGATTACAATTCATATACCGTTCAGCTTTTAGTACTAGGCAAATGTACGAGTAATTATTCTGCGCGTTGATAAAAAGAGGGAGGCAACAGAGTTACAAATAAATCCTCGAGTGTGTTACTACACACGCGAGGATTTATTTGTACTTATGCATATTTGTTTAAAATCCTTCATCTCCCATAATAGAGAATTAAAATCCATTTGTATGTTTTACATCTTTAATATGCAAATTACTTTATTCTTTACATGCTATTTAAGAATTTCATAAAGTTTTTACTGCTATTTGCTGTTTGTTGCTGTTTTACATCAAGTTTACTTAATAAAATAGACAATATCAGGTGTAACGAGATCCAGTGCCCCATCGCTCGTCCCATTGTGGCATCACTGCTGTAGTATTATCTTTCTCTGTCTGCACAGAATTACCACTCGTATATTTGCCTAGTACCACAAGTTGAACGGTATGTCGTATTACACAGCATGATGGTAATAAAAAATAATATGTCAGTTGTATTGAATTACATGCAGACCAAAAGAAAGATATCCCGTATAGTATACTAGAAAACTAGAAAACTGTTTGCCTTGAACAAACTCTTATTTTTTTGAGACCAATCTGATTTATCTTAAACGGCAACCCTAGTCAGATGTAGCATCGCTGGAAAGCGATTAAAATGAAAATAAATAATAAATCTATCTTTGACAGTAAGGTGATAATCGCACTAGTGCGTCTACAACATTGAATTCGGAAAAAAACATTTTCCAGTGATGCCAGATTTAATTACAGTTGCTATTTAGAAAAAATCAAGTTGGTCTAGAATGTTAAAGATAATTGAAAAAACTGAAAATCGCTTCAGTGGATGTAAGAAATTTTCTAAATACAATACATGTATACAATTTTATTTTCTTTTCTTACATCCGTTTCCGAGATATACATTCAATATACATACATCAACCCTGTATGTGAAGAAACAAAAATCTAAAGCTGCTTTAAAAGAAAAAAAGTTCAATATGTTCGCTGAAAAAAATCAAAAACTTCCAACTCAACTCCTTACGAACAAATCTCGGCCAGATGCGCACGTATCTCGGCTGGACGTGTTGTCGCCACCGATGCCTATAAGTAAGTTTTGGGAGTTAGTAAAAAATTTATAATTATAATTCGCGTCTCCAAAATCCACTCTTGTATTACATTAGTTTCCCTTATTACTATTTCCTTTAAATAGAATATATAGGAAGGTGTTAAGTACGAGGTTAGAGTAAAAATAGCTTAAATTAGGTTATGTTATTAGGTTCGACTACTTAGATGTTAGATTGGGTTCGAGTTTTTTTCTGTATAAGGTTTGTAAAGAAATAAGAAACAAATCAGTGAAACTGAGAACAGCAAGAAATACTGACTGTAGAAGAAATTGACATAGAGTTGGACGACCAACACTGCTAGTGAAATAGCTTCAAAGGACAAATACGTAACACTAGAAAAGCTTTATAGTCCTTGTCAAATCATTTGCATACAAAAAACATAAATTCTAAATATTATCTTGCAATCATTTTTTATTCATTTTGAAAATTGTTACTAGACACGAGAGTTATTAATTGCAAGTTACGATGTATAATAAGTTTTTGTTTTGTCTTTGTATTTTTCTGGATGTATTAAAGCCAGCCATGCAAAATAAATCAATAATAAACAATTTCATACATTGTGTAAGTATTCTTAACAATGAATATTTATTCATGAGGTGGACAATTTTACCTTTTTACAAAGTGGTAACAGCAATTTTATTTTTCTGCGGTTTCGTTTCCTGCTTGTCATTCTTCGCTTATAATAAATAAAACATTCAACATGGATTTCATCGAAAGATTGTTACTTATTGACCTAGTAATAACATAAAGATATTACTTTTTCGTCATCTATGTTTTCATTTCAGAGGTTGGCCAATTAGTATTCAATTTAGTTAAGTATTAGAAAATAAAACAGTAGTTGGTCGAAAAACGAGACAATTACAATAGTTATTTATGTTACAAGGCCGTGAACTAGGACTTTTTTTTATGAGAATGAATATTATTTGGCGAGGCTGCGCCTCGCCAAATAATCATTCGAATAAAAAAAAGATAGTTCACGGCCATGTGGCATACAAGATTTTGTGTGCAACTGTCAAAAATTACCAAAATTAAAGTTTCGATCGAATCTTTACATAAAATTAAATTTAGCAGTGTGCTTTGGTATGGTAACTATAGGGCTTGTGTAGTTGCTGTTTATTATTGTCATTCCTATTTAATTGAAAGTGGTGCTGTTTTTTGTGCTTTTAAGGAAAATGAGCAGTGAAAGTGAATTTCCTAATACTCCACCGGAGTTACAAATCGCCGCAAAGGAGGTAGTTTCGAATTTATTACGTGAAAAATCGAAAAAAATTTACGAAGCTACGTATCGACTATTCAAGGACTGGTGTGGCGAGAAAAAGTTTAGAAACATTTCTGAAAGTGTGCTTTTGGCATATTTCGACGATAAATACAAGAATTGTAAACCATCAACGACATGGTCTGCATATTCCATGTTGAAATCTACGATAAACATAAACGACAATATCCACATAAGTAAATTCCCTAAACTACTGCCCTTTTTGAAGAAAAAATCAGTAGGTTACCGACAAAAAAAGTCACGTACATTGTCAGGAAAGCAGATTAAGATTGGGCAAGGAATCAGGATGGCGGAGCATCCTTCGTACCTCATGGCACCGATTGCTATGATCATTGGCCGACCCTGCTAGAATTTAGCCGAATCTGGGGGAATTCCACCCCCAGTAGGGATTCTTAACGTGCCAAACATCGCATTGACACGGGACCTAAAGTTTTACTTCCTATCCGAGAAGAAGGCATGTTTTTAATTTTTCTCCGCTATGAAAAATTACCAGCTCGGCCGAGGATCGAACCTGCGATCCTTGGATTATGAAGCAAACATGCAAACCACTAATCCACCAAGGCTGGCTATTTTCAAATGTATTTAGTTAAAATACCGAAATACTTAAGAAACTGATTGAGTACAAAATTAAAAAGCAAGAATTCGTAAAATAAAGACATGCCAACAAAAGCTTAATAAAGCTAAGTTGAGAACAGAAGAATAGTCTATGCTACTTATTTACGCAAGGATTAAAATTATGACTTCAAGAACTGAATTTTAAGTTTGCCTTGTTGCATTTACAGGTATCTTTAGGCACTTTTAAGGCGGCTAGCAGCATACACAACCACATACCGACAAATTTAGTACACCCGCGCTAGAATCCGGAAGAGCTTAAATACAAATATTTGCTTTTCTATACACAAAAAAAAGATCTAGATTCGTCTTTCAAGCAAATAGATTAGTTCTTATCAACTTCAAACTTAGTCTTAAACGATGTTTAAATCCTTCGATGGTAAACGCTGTTCTTTTGAAGTTGACGGAACCGAAGATCTTCATTATCATTGCCTTCTATCCACTGGCTATTCCACGTTACCCTGATTTTGAGAATATCTGGGCTTGCTATGAACGGCATGAACACTGGACAAATGGAGCCACAGTGCCTTGGGTGGGCAGAAGAGACCATACGGCGCCCACCCCTAAAACTGGTCCGAGCTCTTCTATCCCAGGCTTGTCTGGGTAACGGTTATTTAGTAAAAAAGTCTTAGGTCCCCTGCCTAGGTCTTCCAGGACAAAAATGTGTGGGAGAGATGCGTGGAAACGCTCCCGACGGTTACTCATAAACGTTGCGCGGAGGAAGCTCTCCGAACATGAGTACCGGTGTGGGTGGATTCGATTCTCACCCCTATGCACAAGGTCTCTTATGGTGCTAAGTAACCCGCTGTTTGACTGAATCCTAAGGGATCGCGAATTGGAGTGAGGGTTATCTCAAATCCAGAAGCGTAAATTTGGACTAATAGGAAACTGCAAGCCACCAGGTGTTGTGCGCAGGAAGCCATTCGGTTCATCCTATGACTAGTCCTGCTCCAATGATCCGAAGAGGCCCTAGAGCCTGTAGTTTAAAGGGAATGATGCGAGAAGGGTACATCCGGGCCTCTCACTCCCAAGACAACTTCACCTGAAAGGGTACATACCGGGGGTCTATAGCGTGTAGACTTGGAAACGAAGCGCTATCGAGGGCAAACCAAGCATATAACTTGGTAGATCGGGGTGGCAAAAACCATTAAAAAATCAAATCCAGCCACAACTGAGGTTGGATTTGATCGGGTAGTGGTCCCCAACTCTGGAAGTTGGGAGAAAGTCCGAAGCTGGACGAGGTACTGTCTCCTAGGAGAAGGTGCCGCCGGTGAGCACGTTTATCGCTCCGGTACTAACCTGGAGAGCTAGTAGAGGATGGATAGTAATCTCGCTCCTACCAGTGAGTGACTGGTAGCACTGTCCTAGACAGTGCGCGCTAATTGAGCGTAACTCAATTCATGTCTAACCGACGGGAAGGAACACCCGAACGTTCATAATCAACCAAAATCAAACATCTAAGTATCAAATACGACATATTATAAAATATTAAGGCGATAGGCTTAAAGTTACTGTTAGAGTGATCTCATGCGCCTGAAGTTGTTTTGAATCCTGAAGTTGTTAGGACTCCATATGCAACGGAGTAGGGCGGTGAAATTCATTCGCCAGAACAGTTAGTCGTACAAAGTTCATTTATAATACAATGGAAATTCATGCCCATTGTCAGACTAAAGAGCATTAAGTAGGCTTCCCAATGAGATAAGAAATTACTATCAAATTGTATCCTACCTTTTCCACAGTCGCCTTTTCCACAGTGTTAATTTCCTTGAAGAAGAGAGGTTTGATTTCCAGTCTTTTCTTCAATTGCTTTTTGTTTCTTATGAGATACTTCTTAAAGTGCCAAATAGCAATTTATATAATCTCTTGTCACATTTGCCCTCTTTTATTGTTCAGATATAATTATCCCTCTACTCCTTTGGTCATATTGACGATGAGACTATGAAGGGTGTCAAAGAATTCTTTTTCAGTTATGTCATATTTCACCTCTGTTGATTGTTGATACAGGCTGAATTAGTTTTTGCGATCATTGCAAGCTCGATTATAAGTAGTTGAGAATGTGCAATGGCACACGGGCACAGTTACTCAGAGATGGCAAACATTAAATTATTTTTTTAATTTAACTTTCATTATTCTATTCTTTATATTTTATTTTGTTAGTTTTTTATTTTTTTACTAGAGACAAGAGACAACGCAATTGTCCACCTTTCTTCGAATGGCAATAATGGAATAGCGTTACCCATTTGATGTTTGCACTATTTAAAAACCTTCTTTAATGTTTAAATTCTGTAGGACTCTATCAATAAGTTTTTGTGAACTCCTGTATTAACGCCCCGTAATAAACATGTCACCGCATCACACATAATAATAAACTACAGAAGTATTAGTATTCGATTAGACAATAATTAGTGCCTTGAAGTTTATGCAACAACCATAGAAGTAAATGCTTAATCTGTTGCATACAATAAATAAACGCAAACATAACCTTGTTATAAATCTGACACTTAACAGCAAGTAATGACTGTAGAAATGTACGTGTGTACTTCAATCCATTTTACTCTTGACTAGTACTGCATAATAACAGAGACACAAATAGGAAGTAACTCTTGAGTAATGAAGACATTTATATTAGCGAATGCCATTCCGAAGGTGTTACGCGAGAGTGATGTCACATCTCCCACATAAAAGCCTCCTCGAACAAACGGTTCGGTACCAAAAAAAAAACACCTGTTCGAATTTTTTAACATTTTATCCAAGGAACCCACTCATTGGCATTTTATTGATGTACACAGCCACATCTCGCTCACGATCACATTATACCGATAACATCAAATTATATAGCAATAAAATTTTATGAGTTGAAGTCCCAGGTACAACCTCTATACCCCATACAAGCGTATACCGATTTTCTGATTAACCACGACTTTTAATTAAGATTTTTGGATATAAAAATTATTAATTTTGTAAATTGTGAAATGGAAGATCGGAATGATTGATAAACATCGAAAGGCGAGGAAATTATATACAACATAGGTACTCGTATTTTATACAGTGTGAATATAAAATATCGTGTAATTCTTCTTTATCTTTTTTTTTGTGTTGAATTTTATATTCTAGCAGTCTCTACTCTGTAAGCAGTTCACAGATGTGAGTCACACAAAGAAAGGCCACAATCGGTGTATTTAAACTTATTTAAACTAAAAAATTCCATAACAAAAATTTAAATTTTTTCCTTTTAGTATGCATTCGAGCTCAGTTTTTCAAAATTTTGATAAATTTGAAATTTAGACACAAATGCAGTATAGTAGAGGTCGTTTCTACTTAATTCGAGTGTAAGAAGACCGCTGCAACCTATTTAAGAATCGTAATCCTCATCGTTTAGACCTTGGTGCTGCCATATTTAAATTGCTAGGCCTAATGAAGAAGCGATTCGGTCGGATGTCGTCTCTGGGTATTTTCGCACGCCCAAACTTTGTAACTATCTTCAAAATGTCTTACATAGCACCGTTATTATAGTTGCCCGCTATTTTGGAAAATGACGGACACCCTTAGATCCTTAGTGGTATATGAACCATGTGTGCCATGTAGGGCATTGTATAAGGTCACTACAGAGGCGACACCCAACTCAACCGCATAACCAGAATACAAGCCCTTCTTAATTAGGCTTAGAAAATTAAATATAGCAGCCTAAACGACGAGGCCTATGATCATTGCCATGGGATATATCGATTTCCTAACTCTCGAATTATGGGCAAAACTACCTCTAAAGGTATGTTGCATTTCTGCTTAAATTTTCCAAATTTTTAAGCGCCATTTTAAAATATCAACTTAAAGCCCTAATCCTAAGGGACGAAAAAGTTGAGGTGTTGTTTCTTCTAGGGTCTTATAGAACAACTGCGTAAAGTGGTTTGCTTTAAACCTATTATGCTACTTCGATGGGGAGTGCTTCAATATAAAATAATGCCAATATACTCAGCTCCACATTCACATATTATGTGAATTGTTATACCCAGAGATATGGAACCAACATTTGTCAGTAAACAATGTTTTTTCGTATGCGAAAACCATTATCTTAGAAAGCTTGTTTGGAAAACCTTTAACAGAACTGGTGTTTGAGGCAGATCATTCGGAAAGATTTCATGGAAAGCTTGCAAACGGAAGGGGTGAAGATAATGAAGTCTTGCTGCGGTGCTCGCTACGTTTGCTGTTTCGCTACTTAAGTTCACCAGTATGACGAAGAGTCACAGTCACGAACGTCTAAAGTAGAGTAAACTCATTCCTGAAGGTGACAGTTAAATACAGGGTTATTATAAATGATGGACCCATTTTTAAAGATGAATATTTATTAAAGTACAAATCCAAAATGAACAATCATTTTACCAATGGAAAGTGGAAGTTTCAAAGTTTTTTTGCAATAAATTATAAATGTTCAATGTGTCCACCGTCTGCTGCACGGCAAACATCTATACGGTAGCCGAACTCGTCCCACACACGAGCAAGTGTATCTACTGTTACTGAGTGCACGGCAGCTGTGATATGGTTCCGCAGATCGTCCAGAGTTATTGGTAGAGGTGGGACGTAAACAGCTTCCTTAACATAACCCCATAAGAAGTAGTCACATGGGGCGAGATCAGGAGATCTCGGTGGCCAGAAGTGTAGAGCCAGGTCTGTATTTCCCCTGCGACCTATCCAGCGCTGAGGAAGGGATGCATTCAAAAAGCCTCGTACATGAAGTGCCAATGGGGCGGAGCTCCGTCCTGTTGGAAAATGAAGTCCTGTGAATCTTCCATAACTTGAGAGAACAGCCATTGTCTCAACATGTCCAGGTACGTTCTTCCAGTTACAGTTCTTTCCGCAAAGAAAAATGGTCCATAAACCTTTGTACGGGATACGGCACAGAACACGTTTACCTTCGGTGAGTCTCTTTCGTGTTGCAATGTTAAATGTGGATTTTGCAAACCCCATATGCGAACATTATGTCTGTTGACTTTTCCACTAAGGTGGAAAGTCGCTTCATCACTAAAACTGATACGCTGCAGAAACGCGTCATCCTCCATCATTCCTAGCACATAACCACAAAATTCGAGACGCATCTCTATGTCAATGGGGTTGAGAGCCTGCACAATTTGTAATCGGTAGGGCTTGTACAGCAAACGCCGTCTCAGAACTTTCCAGACAGTTGATTGGGGTATTCCAAGTTCTCTACTAGCTCTATTGGTAGACTTACTTGGACTGCCAACAAAACTTTCTTCAATACGTCTGACATCATCCTCTGACACACGCGGTCGACCTGTGCTTTTCCCTTTACACACACTTCCAGTCTGTTGAAATTGCGTAAACCAACGCTTAATGCTTTCTCTCGTTGGTGGTTCAATACCGAATTTTGCACGAAATGCCCGCTGCACTACAATTTGTGACTCACTTCTTGCGAACTCAAGAACGCAGAAAACCTTGTGCTCCATGGTAGCCATCTCACTCACAACTGAGAGGGAAACGAATGGCGGCCTATTGCCGCGCGAACTCTACCGGCCGCTTCTGGAACCATCATTGCCCGCCGAAACTTTCAAACTTCCTCTTTCCATTGGTATAAAGATTGTTCATTTTGGATTTGTACTTTAATTAATATTCATCTTTAAAAATGGGTCCATCATTTATAATAACCCTGTATAATGATTTAAAATGACCTAGTTCCTGAATTATTTCTACCATTGTTTCTTTTTCTACACAAATAGGTACACCCGCAGCTCCCGCGACTGGGCGGGAGATTTAGTTAGGTTTTGATGGCGCAATGTTATAAAAGGTTTGTATATAGTGGAATTTCGCATGGGCGGGGGGGGGATTGTAAAATTAAATCTAAATAGACCTAAAGTGACGGTTGTATTAATTTAGAATGGCCTAGTTCCTGGATCATTTCTACCATTGTTTATCTTTCTACACAGATACATCTGCAGCTCTCGCGAATTGGGCGGGAGATTTGAAGGATTTTGACGGCGAAATGTTAAAAGGGTTTTGTAAAGTTACAGCGAGGGAAGAGGGGAGTGCAAATAGTGTATGTCTGTTTTTTTTTTCCTTGGCCCTCTTTGATAAAACTTTTTAAAATCAAATGATACAGTTTTCTATGCATCAACTATATATTATTATTATTAATCACTTAGTATATCAATTATCTCTACTGATGGATCAGTTTATAATTATTTATTAGGCAGTAAAAAAAACCTGAAAATGTATTAGTTTGCAAAAAAAAGATAAAAATCTGTAAGTAATTTTGTACTCATACTGTACATATATATTTTTTAAATATTTTTTTATAATATACAAAAACGAAATGGGGTTCCCTGAAATCAAGACCATCAACTTTTCTCTCGCAGACGGCGGGTGGACTTTAGGTATAGTGCGTGCAGAAGGCGTGCCTGGCGTGAGCAGTGGCCTGACCCTCGACCCTGGCCGGTGAGAACACACCATTGCTGGCCAAACACCCATCACATTCCAATATCTATCTACTTGCACTGACAGTCGGTTTTTTAGGTTAATTATTACTGTTTCCCAAACTAACCAATCTGAATTTTCGAAAAGGAGTACCTTATCATTAATTTCATCAAGTGTAAAGAACGACCAAAAATATTGAATTGTGACAAAGAGAAATATAAGTAATCACAAAATATAATAGAACAAAATTGAAAACGTACCCAATGCTTCTATTGTATTCAAATTTTTATTTGTCTGTAAGTGTGTTAAAATACAACTAGCTTAGATTATTACGAGATTGCAGATAAGCTGCTTTAATCTGACGTTGACATAACTGTACGAGTTATTCTATCACCGTGTAACAAGTATTCAGATATCTTATACTTTCTGGGATGACATTTTAAATCCAACAAGAATTTCTTTTGGCTGGATAATCATATACTTTAAATTTTTTGTGACCACTGTAATAATAACAACAACATTTCATTGGAAACTATAAAACAATACTATATTATTAATAGATTCTTTATCCGCCAAACTCTTATAGACACTCTAGTTATGTAAAGCCTATGGTCTATCCGTCTATCAAAATTAATTTGCGAGAAATTAATTGCAAAATTACAAAAAACTTATCTTTAAATGGATTGACAAATATAAATTCTTCACATATATAAACCACTACGATACTTGCTCACCTGTAATTGAAATAAATGATCCAGCTAAATATATTATAGTGAAAAGTCTAACTCTCCGCAAATTAAGACTTTCTCAGGTGGGTCGCTTCTATAGAGATCTAAATTCTTATATAAAAGGACACAGTAATATAAAAACAGATACACAAAGTAATTTTTCAATAATGACAACACAAAGAAAAACGAAACAAAAAGAAAATTAAAACTAGTTATTAAAAAATCTGTTTTCTCTTTTAGTAAGTTAAAAGATAGAAACGCTGCTTAGTTATGCATTTATCTCTAAATATTTAAATGCAAATTGCATGCAAAATTTTATTATTACCTTCTTTTTATCTATTTATCCTTTAATATCTCTTTATCTTTTTAATCCTAACGTTAAATTCTTTCTTTATACGTATTAATCCCAAAATAGTTCAGTATTCTTTATTTGGAGATTAATACTTTTGGTAGCATCATATTCCTTAATTATTAAAATTAAAACTAACTACTCTTAAAAACTCACATTATTTATACTCGTATATTTAAATCCTTTTTAAAAATTTGCCGCCACAAGTCCGGCAACTGTATTTTTATAAATTCCCAAATATCCGCTTTCCGCTTTCAATAGTCTCGACAATGAAATCAAGAAAGTGTGTCATTGACCTCTTTCAAATATATGCACATAAAGGGCTTTATAAATTGGAAATCCAAATCCACTTATTTGTATTGTGCTGATAAGTAAATTAATTTTATAAATAGTCCAAATCCATTTATAATCCAGTCATAATTTTTTATGTTTTTCTGTATTAACAATTAATAAAATTTCCATCGCAGAATCAATTAACACTTGACTAATTTGAAGCACTTGTTAAATAATCACTTAGATTTACCAAACTTTCTTAAAACTTTAAACACTATGACGTTTCACAAAAATAACTTTAACCTCAAAATTCTGACATTCGTTTTGTTTACATTTTTAACTTAAAACATAACATTAAATTACATTATACTCTCCAAAAGGTTGTGAGCTTTTTGAAAAATTAAGCAGAAGAGAATTTGTTACAAAAACGTCCTTATTTATACATGCTTTTTGGCGAAACAAATGAATGTGATACCATTTTTGCATAAAACAAAAGAAACTTCGACAAATTAATTTAACATAACCAAATTATTGTTTATAAATTTTAATTAACACAAAGACTAATTAGATAATTTCGACAGATAAAAAATTCCCAATCTAATGGTATATTACACTTATGTTTTCATTACAAAATCAACCCTCTTTTGAATGTCAATGACATCCCTATCTCCTTAAAGCTTTTATTTACTTAATTACTTAAAAATACCTTTTCACACCTTCCTATCTTCAGAAATTTAAACATTATATCCTAACAAACATTATTTGCATGCTTTTAGGCATTAACAATATGAAGATTCAAGCCAATTACATTATTTCAATGTGCGATCCAAAATGGCAACATAATTATATGTGTTTAACTGATATCATTAATAAAAAGCAGCAGTTACATTTAGGATAGTTACTATTATTTGATAAGGAAGCAACTTTACAATCCTCCACCAAAGTTATTTAACCAAGAGCTTTAAAATTTTCAAATACAAGAAAGTTATGCAACTGAATAATCTCGTTAACATGAAAACACATTTTTTACTATTAGTAGCTCAGGCAAGTGGTAAATTCTTGCATACCTCCTCATTACAATGCACCTTGTCTGTTTTAGGTTAAATCTTATATTAACTTTGGCCAAAACTTAATTTAAATGCAAAATTAGATAATCATCTCCCACATCGTTAATGAACAACGAAAATTAACTAAATTCTATGAAAAAATCAGTTTTCCAGATATCTGACCTTTATCTAACTATAGTGTACTAGTGTGCATGTGAATTATAAGTAACCATATTCAACCTCATAAAAGACAAATTTCTCAATATTTATAATTTAGAAATTGAGATTATGCAATCCATCTAACGTGTCGCTTTGAAATTTAATAAATAAGCTTATTTAAAACTATAGAGTGGGGAAATCCCTTTTTTCGTATGTGAAATATCCTGACAATATCTACAAGAAATTTTCGGATAATCCATTCAACTACAGCAGTGGTTTCCAAAGTGGGGTCCGCGTGCTTCAAGGGACACACAATAACACATTTATGACCAGATTCGGCAAATACCAACAACATTAAAAAGTATTATTGTAAGGTATTATACCAATTTTAAGAAAGTTCTTGGAGAAGAAAAAATTGAAGGAAGGTAGCATAAATACAGGGTGTCTCAGAATTCATGTCAATAATCAGAAGCGTGTAGACGGTGTCAAAAAAAGTCCATAATTTTACACTTATATTTCTTTCGAGAAATGATTTTTATTTATAAGTAGCTTTTAGACGGTCATTTGGATTTTAACCCAGGCAACACTAGACACAACTAGAAGCCGGTAAGGAATATACGGACTAGCCCTAATCTGAGAAACCGCGGAATTCTACAGTGTTATAGTTTTTGTTAATTAACAGTTATCATTAGACTTCTCAAACGTTTTGTAGCAAAAAAACGGTTTCTTTTGTTTATTATCAATAAAACGACAAGCTATTGAGTAAAACGCACTTTTAGTCGGCAAGAGTTTCCCATTTGAGTCCCCGAAATGAGGAGGGTATGCTGGAATCATCATCTTGGAAAATATGTCGGTTATACTCAAGATTTATAAATAGCTCGATCTCGACAAATTTTTCACGTAGAAGATGCAAGAGATCTTTTTATTGGTTGTTAAATTCCTCAAACACTGACGAT